>CM052705.1:73818369-73840245 GCA_028551405.1 Uromys caudimaculatus | reverse complement strand
GCCAGCTTGCAATCCCACCAACAGTGGAGGAGTGTTCCTCTTTCTCCACATTCTCCCCAGCATCTGCTGTCATCTGAGTTTTTGATCTTAGCCATTCTGACTGGTGTGAGGTGGAATCTCAGGGTTGTTTTGATTTGCATTTCCCTGATGACTAAGGATGTTGAACATTTCTTTAGGTGCTTCTCAGCCCTATGAGTTTCCTCAGTTGAGAATTCTCTGTTTAGCTCTGTTCCCCATGTTTTGATAGGGTTATTTGGATCTCTGGAGTCTAACTTCTTGAGTTCTTTGTATATATTGGATATTAGCCCTCTACCAGACGTAGGATTGGTAAAAATCTTTTCCCGATCTGTTGGTTGCTGTTTTGTCCTATTTACAGTGTCCTTTGCCTTACAGAAGCTTTGTAATTTCATGAGGTCCCATTTGTCAGTTCTTGATCTTAGAGCATAAGAATTTTATTGAGTATTTTTGCATCAATATTCATAAGGAAATTGGTCTGAAGTTTTCTTTTATTGTTGGGTCTTTGTGAGGTTTTGGTATCATTGTAACAGTGGCCTCATAGAATGAATTGGGTAGTGTTCCTTCTGTTTCTGTTTTATGGAATACATTGAAGAGTATTGGTGTTAGGTCTTCTTTGAAGGTCTGATAGAATTCTGCACTGAACCCATCTGGTCCTGGGATTTTTTTGGTTGGGAGACTTTTTAATGACTGTTTCTATTTCTTTAGGCATTATGGGACTGTTTAGATGGTTTATCTGATCCTGACTTAACTTTGGTATTTGGTATCTGTCTAGAAACTTGTTCATTCCATTCAGATTTTCCAATTTTGTTGAGTATAGGCTTTTGTAGTAGAATCTGATGATTTTTTGAATTTCCTCAGAATCTGTTGTTATATCTCCCTTTTCCTTTCTAATTTTGTTAATTTGGATACTGTCTCTGTGCCCTATGATCTATCTTGTTGATTTTTTCAAAGAACCAGCTCCTGGTTTTGTTGATTCTGTATATAGTTCTTTTAGTTTCTACTTGGTTGATTTCAGCCCTTAATTTGATTATTTCCTGCCTTCTACTCCTTTTGGGTGTATTAGCTTCTTTTTGTTCTAGAGCTTTCAGGTGTTCTGTTAAGCTGCTAGTATATGCTCTCTCCAGTTTCTTTTTGGAGGCACTCAGAGCTATGAGTTTTCCTCTTAACACTGCTTTCATTGTGTCCCATAGGTTTGGGTATGTTGTACTGTCATTTTCATTAAATTCTAGGAAGTCTTTGATTTCTTTCTTTATTTCATCCTTGACCAAGTTATCATTGAGTAGAGCCTTGTTCAGCTTCCATGTGTATGTGGGCTTATTGTTGTTGTTGTTGCCATTGAAGACCAGCCTTAATCCGTAGTGATCTGATAGGAGGCATGGAATTATTTTAATCTTCTTATATCTGTTGAGATTTGTTTTGTGACCAATTATATGATCAATTTTGGAAAAGGTGACATGAGGTGCTGAGAAGAAGGTATATTCTTTTTATTTAGGATGAAATGCTCTATAGTTAAATCTGTTTGGTTCATAACATCTGTTAGTTTTACTGTGCCTCTGTTTAGTTTATGTTTCCAAGATCTGTCCATTGATGAGAGTGGGGTGTTGAAGTCTCCTCCTATTATTGTGTGAGGCTCAATGTGTGCTTTCAGCCTTAGTAAAGTTTCTTTTATGAATGTGAATGTCCTTGCATTTGGGGCATAGATGTTCAGAATTGAGAGTTCTTCTTGGTAGATTTTTCCTTTGATGAGTATGAAGTGTCCTTCCTTATATTTTCTGATGACTTTTGGTTGAAAGTTGATTTTATCCGATATTCGAATGGCTATTCCTTCCTGATTCCTGGGACCATTTGCCTGGAAAATTGTTTTCCAGCCCTTTACTCTGAGGTAGTGTTTGTCTTTAACATGGACTTGCGTTTCCTGGATGCAGCAAAATGCTGGGTCCTGTTTATGGATCCAGCCTGTCAGTCTATGGCTTTTTATTGGGGAATTGAGTCCACTGATGTTAAGAGATATTAAGGAATAGTGATTGTTGCTTGCTGTTATTTTCGATGTTATTTTTATGTTTGTGGGCTATCTTCTTTTGGGTTTGTTGAAAGATTACTTTCTTGCTTTTTCTTGGGTGTAGTTTCTTTCCTTGAGTTGGCATTTTCCATCTATTATTCTTTGTAGGGCTGGGTTTGTGGAAACATACTGTGCAAATTTGGTTTTGTCATAGGATATTTTGGTTTCACCATCTATGATAATTGAGAATTTGCTAGGTATAGCAGCCTGGGCTGGCATTTGTGTTCTCTTGGGGTCAGTATGAGATCTGCCTAGGATCTTCTAGGTTTCATAGTCTCTGGTGAGAAGTCTGGTGTAATTCTGATAGGTCTGTGTTTATATGTTACTTGACCTTTTTCCCTTACTGCTTTTAATATTCCTTCCTTATTTTTTGTATTTGGTATTTTGACTATAATGTGACGGGAGGAATTTCTTTTCTGGTTCAATGTATTTGGAGTTCTGTAAGCTTCTTGTATTTTTATGTTCATCTCTTTCTTTAGGTTAGGGAGGTTTTCTTCTATAATTTTGTTGAAGATATTTACTGGTCCTTTAAGTTGGGAATCTTCACTCTCTTCTATAACTATTATCCTTAGGTTCTGTCTTCTCATTGTGTCCTGGATATCCTGGATGTTTGGGTTAGAAACCTTTTGCATTTTGCATTTTCTTTGACTGTTGTGTCAATGTTTTCTATGGTATCTTTTGCACCCAAGATTCTCTCTTCTATCTCTTGTATTCTGTTGGTGATGCTTGCATCTATGACTCCTGATCTCTTTTTTAGGTTTTCTGTCTCCCTTTGTGATTTCTTTATTGTTTCTATTTCCATTTTTAGTTCCTGGATGGTTTTGTTCATTTCCTTCATCTGTTTGATTGTGTTTTCCTGTACTTCTCTAAGGGATTTTTGTATTTCCTCTTTAAGGGCTTCTAACTGTTTACCTACGTTCTCTTGTATTTTTCTAAGGGAGTTATTTATCTCCTTCTTAAAATCTTCTATCATTATCATGAGATGTGGTTTTAAATCTGAGTCTTGTTTTTCTGGTGTGTTGGGCTATCCAGTGTTTGCTGTGGTGAGAGAGCTGGATACTGATGATGCTAAGTAGACTTGGTTTCAGTTCCTTTTGTTCTTGCCCTTGCCTTTCACCATCTGTTTATCTCTGGTGTTAACTGGTCTTACTCTCTCTGACTGTGACTTGACTTTCCTGAAAGCTTCAGTGTCAATACTCCTTGAAGACCAGTTCTCTCTGAGAGGAATTTGGGTTTGGAGAGCTGTGGTACAGGGTCAGCTCTGGGGTGCAGACAGAAACCAGAAGGATCTAATCCCCAGCTGTCCCTTGGTTCCTGTGTCCTGATGACTCTGCAAGGATCCTTCTTGATCCAGTGAATTTGGACAGAAGTGGTGGTCTTGCCTGTGCTTGTAGGTGTGTCGGCACTCCTGGGATACCTGCTCTCTTCTGGCCCTATCTGAGTATGGAGCCCTGTGTCACAGGATCTGTTCCCTGGCCACTGAAAGAAACCAGAAGACCACTCCTCAGTCCATGTGTATTAGGGATTCCAGGTGGGTCCCTCTGAGCAGACAGGCTTGCCCACACTCCTGGGAGGCTAGCTTTCTCCCAGCACTATTTGGCTATGGAGCCCTGGGGGCCCAGGCAGAGGTCTCCTGCCCCAGATGGAAACCAGAAGGCTCCTTCCTCTGGCTGTTCCTCAGTCCCTGTGTCCCAAGGATTCCGGGGGAGTCCCACTGAGCAATGTTGCTCCTCTTACCCTCTCCCACGGGCTTTTCCACACTCCTGGGAAGCTAGCTTTTTCCTAGCGCTATTTGGCTATGGAGCCCTGGTGGCCCAGGCAGAGGTCTCCTGCCACAAATGGAAACTGGAAGGCTCCTTCCCCCAGCTGTTCCTCAGTCCCTGTGTCCTATTAGTTACTTTTTTGTATTGCTATGGTAATAATATACCAGTGTAATGGAAGTCTAGTAGAATCATTGTATCTAGGGTAAACATTAGAATGAAATAGCTGTTTTTCATTATATCTAGGGTAAACATCAGAATGAATAGTTGCTTTTTAGAAGTAGTTTGACCTTGAAAAAAATCATTGTAGAAAATGGTGATTCTTTTCTGTTATCTATAGAGTTGTTTTCCTGAAGGAGCTTTACAGCCTTCGGATGATTTTGGTCAGAAGACAGTCCTGGCACACCTGGAGTGCCTTGCACTATTGGGGGCTGCAAACAGTGCCCAGTAAGGACTCACGTTGCAGGAGTGTGGTGTTTTCCTTCAGGAAACATATAGATTACATTAGGGACTTTGGAATGAAGAACTTGTTTTACCAAGAAAGCAACTTTTGTGTAGCAATCAATAAATGTGCTTCTGCACAACTGCTTTGAGGTTTAGTTCATTGAGACTGGACCTCCCTGCTGCTTCAGAGCCTGATTACATTCTGGAGTGAGCCTCTTTCTTTAGTTGTTCCTCAGAATTCAGAACACTGACATACCTAAAAAGAAGAAACTTAAGGGAGGAAGGGTTGATTTGGTTTATAGTTTGATGGTGTATAATCCGTGTTGGTAGGATGGATGGCATAACAGCAGGAACAGGATGGCTGGCAGGATGTTTCCACAGTCAGGAAGCAGAGAATGGACCTCAGGGCTTGTCTCTGGTGAGCTACTTCCTCTGGCAAAGCTCCACCTCCTAAAGGTTCCACAACCTTTTCCAACAGTTGTGCACCAAATGTTCAAACACATGAAGTGCTGGGAAGGGTATTTGAGATTCAAATCACAACACCAGAAACAATCTTTCTTGGGTCCGAGTCATGTTGATGGCAGAGGTTTATAAATAGGACCTCTGGATTCCCCTTGGTACAAATGATTCCAAATTGTTACTACTTTAATTTTCTTTATGTGTATGTGTGTGTGAGTATATGATAACTGTGGGTGGGTGTCAGAAGAGAGCATTGAGTCCCCTGGAGCTGGGGTTACAGGCAGTTGTGAGATTCCTGACGTGGGTGCTGTGAACTGAACTTGGGTCCTCTGGGAGAGCAGCACACACTATTAATTGCTGTGCCATCTCCCAGGCCTCATTTTTTATGGGTTATTCCATGCTGTCCATGAAGCACGCCGGTTTCTACCCATTTACCCATCCATTCACTAACTTACCACCTCCCCCGCTCCCGTTCATTCACCCTCCATCAATCAACCATTCGTGCACTCATCAGACGTTTGCTCAGTAGCTGGCTGATTTCCCTCTACTTAGATGCAAGGAATCCACATTTTAAAGAGTGGACTTGGGTTTTGACTCTTGTTAGGCCAGGCCCATTCTTACTTTATAGTAATTCTTTGGTCAATTTAAAAATTAAAAGACAACCACTTTGGATATTTTGTTTTGCACTGTATCCCAGGACTGAGCATTGCTTAGATTTTTTTTTTCTGAGAGAATTTTAGCTTCCTCTGATCTATAGCCAGGTTGGAGGAATGATCACCAGCAAGGGCTCTCTAGCCAGACTGTCTGTGTTTATTCTGGTACATCTTATAAGATTCATAATTTTATTTCTTCAAATGATGATTTTCTTAGTTCTATCAGGCTGCTGTAACAGCACGCCATAGTCTGGGTGGATTGGAAACTAGAGAAATGTGTCTTTCACACTTCTATAGGGTAGAAAATCTAGGATCAAAATTCAGAAGGTTGGGTTTCTGGTCTCTTTTCTTGAGGTGATTTTTCCTGTCAGCAGGGGTAAGGGAGTTCTGGAGGACTCTTTCACAGAGTCACTAACCCAAAACATGAGGATTCTACCCAACAGCCTTCCTAAGTATCTCTAACCAGTCAGGGCATATTAGGAATAACATAAATGACATGGTTGTAAAGTTGTTGTGGTCATTAATAATCCATGTAATCCAACTATTAGTAGCCATGGCAACTGTTGGTATAATCATCAGATGTTTCTGTAAAGGACTGCAGAGTCTCTATGACATCTACTTAACTGTGGCATGACAATGTGGATGCAGCCCATCATAAAAATAGGTGTGGCTGTGTCACAGAGAAACTTTTATGGAAGCAGGTAGTAAGTTGGATAAGAGCCATGATCATAGTTTGTCAGTTTCTGGTTTAACAGGACCTACAAGGGTGAATTAATAGAACTGTGGATGGAGGCATTCTTTAAAAGTGGTGGCTTGAAAACTGTAAAGGTACTTCTATTATTTTTAGAGTTAATGAAATTCTGGGAAGAGAAGGTATGTGCTTGGGTTCTAGTCTTGGCAGGATGTTAAGACATAAAACTCAGTTCTAGTCGTTACCAAAAGTCACTTGCTGGGGCTGGAGAGATGGCTCAGCGGTTAAGAGCGCCGACTGCTCTTCCGAAGGTCATGAGTTCAAATCCCAGCAACCACATGATGGCTCACAACCATCCATAATGAGATCTGATGCCCTCTTCTGGGGTGTCTGAAGACAGCTACAGTGTACTTACATATAATAAATGAATAAATAAATAAATAAATAAATAAATAAATAAATAATAAAAAAAACCCCAAACAAACAAAAAAACCCCATGTTCTCAAAAGTCACTTGCTGCTTATTCTATGCTTGCTTCAGGCGATAGGAAGGACCATAGAGCTGCATGCCCACTGTGAAGGACCTTTCTCTCTTAATATGCTTTATATACCAGATGTGGGTTCTAGTGCCCATGATGTAACTAGGATTCCTGGAAAAGGTAGTTGAAGTGTCCAAGTTTTCTTGTGGGAAATCGTTTTATAAGGATAAGCACTCTTTCTATGGAGCACTTGTTTAACTACATTGAAGCCACTCAGGGGCCATGCCCGGAAAGGAGCTCTTTAAGGACCTTCTGGCGTGTTGTTATAGTCTCATTTTTCAGTGCACTGGAGGAAGATTGTGAAAGTTTACTCTGCATTTAGAGGGGAAAAATGTGACACCTTGCTGTCCCATTTATCAGGAGCTTGGCACTTTGTGGGCAGCAAGGAGACTTGTAAAGAAGACAAATAAAACCTCTGGGAACAATAACGACTCACTCCCTGAGAAGTTCTTGCCTAGTGTTTTCTCTCATTTCCAGAAGTGTAAAATCAGGACTATTCTCTGCAAAACAAGAAAACCAAACTGAAATATTAAAGAGAGAAAGAGAAAAACTGGTAGGAGGAGAGAGTGAAGAAAGCAGATGGAGGAAGAGATGCAAAGAGATAAGAACTGATGACAGAGAGACTAGGTGAAGGAGAAAGAAGCCATAACAGAATTCTTCATTGCCTGATTGGCCCTTCTTCTATGGGCAGAGGGAGCAAGAGGGAGATGCAAAAGTTTAGAGAAAGTTACTCTGCAGAAAAGACAATGAAAGAAGATGCTCTCCAACTTGGGAGTTGGAATAAGACAGAACATCAATCACTGTATTATTCTGAACTAATTTTCATCATTTAAAGTCCCATCCTAGCAGGCAATGAGTTGTTTAGATATCTGGTATCTCAGAGGGAGGTACAAAGACTGATAAAGGCCACAGGACCACATCTCCAATGTGCCAGGCACCCATCCATCCTGCTTTAAAAGCTAACTCATCAGAAGAATCATGCTTCCTTGCTCCTATTCTTGGAAAATTCTTCTCTGTGGTTGGTAGGTAGCATTTCTTAATGTTTCTTAGGATTAAAATGCAAAATCTCCACACATATGGACTACTTAGAAAGAATGGACTCTAAACAAAAATCTTGATTAAAAATACGTGTGGTCTATTTTGTTTGGCTCATGTTTTCTTTCTCTATCTGTGCCTATGCATATAGAAGATAATCTTGTTCTGTTTTGCTTAGCCAACAGAAAGCTAGTAAGTATTTTTCCCCCTCACAGATCTATGAGCCAGCATTTTGACCTGTGTCTAGAAAGTGCAGGTGATACTGAATTAGGAAGACAATTCTGTGGCATTGCAAGTAGAGAAACTGAGAAGAGAAAAGCATTGTGTTGTGTTTTAAGGCACGGTTTGGGAATTTTCAGGACCTTTGACAGAAAAAATTTAGAATAACAGTTTTAAAGGGTAGAGATTTTTCTTTACTCAGAGAGTGCATAAGTTATGGTAGTGGCAAATGTTTACAGGCCATAGGACTTGAAAGGCATTCATCTAATCTAAAAGAAGGTAGCCTCCAGCCAATAAAGGATTTCAATAAATATTGACTGCAGTATTTCCTGGGGCTACAGACTTGATTTCTGCTACAGCCCTGTTGCACATTTGATTCTAAATGGGGGTTGAAGTGTGCCTTTCAGAGTGAAATGAATTATTCAAGAGGCTCGGAACAACTCACTTAGCATGCTACAGTCCCAGTTGTCTGTGCCTTGGAGTGTGTCATGGTTATTTCTACAAGGTGGCAAGAGTTTAAAGAGCATAAGCGTTGCCATGACACTGCTTATGGACATGCACCAAACTCAGATGCTTGTTTGGGGCTACAGTGACTGTTTATGGATGAAACTGGCTGCCACACTCTGAGTATCAGACACCGTCAAAGAGGAGCAACGGAGGCAGAGACCAGCATTGTTGTAGTTGGAGAAGTGGCATAAAAGCTCTTAGAAATAAGAAAATGAAAGTAGGCTTCAATCTTCTTTTCTATGGTGTCTCAGAATCTTTCAAATTTCCGCTGTGAGCTCTGTCGCCTCATTAGGCTGCTGCAGAATATGCATTCAGGATATTCAGTCCATCAGCGATGAAACGAAGATCAGATCCTCTTCCTTCTGCTTTCTGCTATCACTGTGGACTGTTGAAGAGATGTCTATCTCCTCCTGGAAATGAAATGAACACTGCCTGCTTAATAATTAACCTCTTAGGGATCATGGAAAATGCATGAGAATTAACTCGTTGATGCCAGGAATCATTTGTCCAAACGGATATCTCAAACCAAGCAGTAACTACTCACAGGTTCTGAATCAACAAGAAATTATAAACATGAGCCTGGTTGCAAGAAAAAAATATGTTGGCAAACCAAATCAATATTTTTTTTTGAGTTTTGGAATGATCTATATAGCAAGCATCTGTGCCTTTCCTTCTGAAGGATATTTGTGCTAAGTGATATTCATGACGATGGATAAAGATCCTTATCACGTACTCAAGCCATTATTTGGAGACATATTTCATTGCTTTGCATATTTTAATTTCTTAAGAAAATTATTCAAGCAGAAGATGGTATTTTATGCTTGATTAAAAGTTGTAGATGTTTATTTATAATGGGAAGAGTTTCTATCTTTAACTCTTTTGTGTTCTAATGTCATTTCAAACGCGTGCTTATAAATAAAATACTTGTGTGTGGCATCTGACATTATCTGGATGTTTTTAGTCAATATAAAAGTGATGCCAGGGCCCTCTGCTGCTATTACTCACCCACACACAACTGCTCACACTATTGTCCAGGAAATGGTCTGTTCAAGGTTCTTGGAATTCCTTTGTGATGCCATATTTGGTATTGCCCTTCAGCAATGACAGGCTCACTTCAGGTATAATCCTAGGTGCCTTTGGTCACCAGCTTACCCACTACCGCCCTGTTTCTGAAATGTTCCTAATTTCCAATGTTATGAATGACATATTTGCACTTAAGCACAAGTCTCTTTTTCTCAGACATTTACTTTAGTCCAGCCACTAAATAGTCTCAGGCTTCTTGAACCTGGTCTTTTGATCTCTTTGAATCAGCAGGTGTAATGATCACACACACACACACATATATATAGTAGAAAGAGATAGAAATGTCACTGAGTATGAATGTGGCTCCCAGGTTCCTACCTCTTGTTTGGCATAAAAGGACTTGAGTACTCTGGAAAAAATCTGAACGATGTCATATCGGGTGTCCTGATCCTCAAGGTGATGTTTGAAGTAAAGATGAATAGAGATCCATGCGACTTTGATTTTTTGGTTATTCTCTTCAAATAGTAAAATGGCATAGCAAGAAATATAAACCTGCCTGGAATATGGCATTGGCCAAGAGATTAGTTATTGTTAAAATTAGTCAAATACATAATTTTCCTTCCTCCATCCCAGGAGATACCTTCAGCCCACACTCTATTCTCATCTGATAGTACACAGTTGCTATCTGGACTAAGTTTTTCTGTTTCAAATTGAAGAACTCTTGTTAAAATTCTAATGATTTCTAGATTTCTAAGTTGCTCTTAGTCCCTTAAGGGCCAATAAGTCTATGAGTTAATTTTCTTTGCCTCTCTGTAAAGTGGAGGAGGGAAGCACAGGAAATAACTTTACAGAAAAATGAGTAACAGCGTGTGCATTGCTTAAAGTTAGAGGAACATCTTTACTTTTGAAGACTGAATCAAAATCTTTCTTCTCTGAGGTCATTCCTGGCACTGTCTTGCTAATTAGAAAAAAGTGGGCTTTCTCATTACCATCATTTAGATGAAGCAGCAGGCTAAGGTGAAAAGATCTTTACCAATAGCACATCTGATAGAAGGCTAATATCTAAAATATATGAAGAACAAAAAAAAAAAAAAAAAACCACAAACAAATAAAACAAAACAAAACACCCTGGACATCAAGAAGACAAATAACCCAATTAAAAAAATGGAGTACAGAACTAAACAGAGTTCTCAAAGGAAGAAATACAGATGATTGAGAAACACTTAAATGTTCAATGTCTTTACTCACTAGGGATATACAAATCAAAACTACTTTGAGATTTCAACTTACACCAGTCAGAATGGCCAAGTAAATTAAACAATTGACAGTTACCACTGGCAAGGGTGTGAGGCAAGGGGAACTCCCATCTGTTGTTGGTTGGAATGCAAACTTGTATACCCACTATAGAAATCAGTATGGAGGTTCTTTAGGAAGCTGGGAATAAATCTATGTCATGATCCACCTATTTGCCGGGCGGTGGTGGCGCACGCCTTTAATCCCAGCACTTGGGAGGCAGAGGCAGGCGGATTTCTGAGTTCGAGGCCAGCCTGGTTTACAGAGTGAGTTCCAGGTCAGCCAGGGCTACACAGAGAAACCCTGTCTCGAACCCCCCCCCCCCACAAAAAAATCCACCTATTTCACTCTTGGCTATATCCCAAAAGACTACATCTTACCACAGAGACACTTGCTTCATTGCTACTCTATTAACAATAGCCAGAAATTGGAAACAGCTTAAATATCCATCTGAATGGATAATGAAAACGTGGTACATTTACACAGTAGAATATTATTCAGCTGTTAGAAAATTTGCTATAGATAGATGCAGCTAGAAAAAAATTATCCTGAATGAGTAACTCAGACTCTAAGATAAATATAGTATATATTATGTACATGTGAATGCTAGCTTTTAAGCGTTCCATTGGCATACTATTATCTGTATAACCACAGAGGTTAGGTTTAGAGTAAGGGACTAGGAAGTGTCATGTGGCAAAGACCCCGAGGACCATTCAACAAACCAGAGTCTGAGTTTGAGAGTCTTTATTAAGCCTGCCAGCAACTGCCTGGAGAAAGGTCTCACAGAGTAGCTCTTACTGCTTTGTTCAGGGAGCATTTAAACATAAAAATCATGTCCATCTGCAGATGCCAGTCACAGGGCAGCACAGAACAAGTAAGCAGTTTAAGCAAAAAGTTACTTGGGGCATCTTGACCTCAAACTTTCAGGACAGGGTGAGGTAATTTTCTAAGGGACTTTCCCATGGGGGATGTAAGTGGAGGGTCAGTTCTGAGTCAGACCTTAGATGTTTGCAGTAGGGACAAAATGAAGGAAACTTGGCTCAGTCACAGGAGGAAGGGGAAGATCTCCCAAGGAATAAGAAAGAATATATAGTAATTGAGAGACAAGTAGGAGATTAGCTGGAGAGACAGAGAGAAGAGGGTGGTAAGGGAGAGAATACAGAGAGGCACACCAAATGCCGTTTGAAGGGTCTTATGGAAACCTGCAACAGTAGAAGCTTTGTAAAATATATACATATATGAAAGATATCTAAATGGAGTCACCAAATAACCAGGGAGACAAATCCCCAACTGCCCTCATCAAGTGAAACCTCCTGTACCAGAAATGGGTTATATCCGATTGAGTCATTGAGCAAAGGCCCCATGAAAACCTTCCAATGTACAGCGAAATATCATCATTTTAAACCAAGAACAGGGTGTCTGAGTTGTTTATATTAGTTAACTATTAGTTTAATTTTTTTTTACTGAAGCAATTGAAAGATACATTTTTCTTAATCTTATTTATTTTATTTTATATGTGTAAGTGTTTTGCCTGTATGTGCGCCACATGAATACCCGACACCTATAGAGGTCAGAAGAGGGCATTGGGTCTCTTGGAACTGGAGTTATCAATGGCCTGAGCCACCAGGTGGATGCTAGGAATGGAAGCATGGTTCTCTTCAAGGGTAACAAGTGTTCTGAATGGCCGAGCCATCTTTCTGGGCCCCAAGTTATGCTTTAAACTTGAGTTTATTTTTAGGCTTAGTTTTCAGTGGTTATCAGTTGAAGAACACTTATCAGAAAACATTTATCAGGTAGGAGGAGTACATCAGATTTCACTCAATTATGGAAGTCATATTATAATCTAAGACTCATCTTCCAGTAGTTTTTATTAAAATATGTCCCATGGATTTCCTTCTTCTGAGATCCCAATCAGATATTCTTACAAAACTAATTTGAAGATAATGCATTTTAATGTTTTTAACAAAGACATTCAAAACTCCCTCAAACTCTTCCTTTGGAAGGTTTAAAAATAATATTCAGACAGGCGTGTTTCCATCGAGATCTTTTTTTTTTTTTGACATCAATTCTTTTATTTTTTTAATAATTTATTTACATTTCCAATGTTTCCCCCTTTCTAGGTCTCCTCTTTGGAAACCACCTATCCCTTCCCCCTCCCTCACCTCTATGAGGGAATTCCACCTCCCACCCACCCACCCGCCCACTCACATATTCGCACCTTGACATTCCCCTTTACTGGGGCCTCTCCTCCCCTGATGGCCAACAAGGCCCTCCTCTGCCACATATGTGGTCCGAACCATGGGTTCCTCCATGTGTATTCTTTGGTTGGTGGTCTAGCCTCTATGAGGACGGGGAGGGTCAGGCCAGTTGACACTGTTGCTCCCTCCATGGGGCTGCAGACTCCCTCAGCTCCTTCAGTCCATTCTCCAACTCCTCCATCTGGGACCTCACTCTCAGTCCAGCAGTTACTGTAAAGTGAACTTGGGTATTCCAAACTTTTGGGCTAATATCCACTTATTAGTGAGTACATACCATGTTTCCATCGAGATCTTTACAGTGTTTTCTTCAACACAATCACGTGATGATGGAAACATTTCCAAACATTTTTACAATGCTCTTTCCATAGCATGGGTTTCTGTTGAAAAGCCATTGCTTTCTTGCTTATTGCCAGAGTATCTAATTTACCTTGAATGGACTGATCAAGTGTGGCGCTAACGAGTTGCGTTGATGTGTCCTCGACAGCTTTTCTGCCTTCCTGTTGTCCCCCGCCCCGCCCCTTCACTTCCATTTGCATTTATTAGCACATTGGCTTTTTTTTTTTTCCAGAAATATCTTAAAGCCACTGCAGCATGTAGTTAGGTTAACTTGATTAAAACTAGATGATGTGACCTATGAGGCCACACTCGTTGGGCAAAGTGCTGAAGACCAAATGATTGCGGGCAAGGCTGTCACTTCCCAGCTTCCGCTGAAGGATAAAAGCAGATCAGTGACACCCTGCCTGCCAATCAGACATATGCTCAGGGTTAGGGTGCCAGAGCTAGTCCATGTGGTACATATCAGTAAACTTTGAGTTCTCTCTTTTTTCATATATTGAAATATAAAGAAGGGCAGCCAATGGGTGAAAGAACTGTGGCCAAATTCGACAACCTGAGTTTGATGTCCTTAGAAGCCACTTGGTGTATGGAGAGAACCAACTCCAGCAAGTTGTCCTCTGACCTCTACAAAGATACCATGCAAATGTTCACCCCCATAAATATGTGAATGTAATAATAAAAATATCTTAAAATACAGACATAAATGTCTTGATTTGTTTTTTTTTTTAAACAATTGAAAGAGTATACAATTGAAAAGATAGTGGAAGACTACTGTATTATGGGAGACCACTATATTGGAAGCTAACATTTTCTTTCTTTTTAAAATTATTTTTATTTCTTTCTTTTTAATTTATTTTTAAAATTAATTTTAATTTATGTATACAAGGGTTTTTCCCAAATGCATATTATATGCATCATATAGATGTATGATGCCTGAGGAAGTTATAAGTGGGTGTCATGTCCCCTGGAACTGGAGTTATAAATGGTTGTGAGGTGTCACATGGATGCTGGGAATTGAACCCAGATCCTTTTGCAGAGCAGCCAATATTCTTAACTACCAAGCTATCTCTTCAGCTCAGAAACTGGTATCTTCAGTTGAGGATATGAAAACTCTCCTGAGTCACCAAGGATTAGGTTATCTTATTCTTTCATCATTTTTAAGGACCCATCAACAAATAATCAACCAAAAGAAAAAACAGTAATGGTTTTGAGGACAAAGATAGTTAAATCACAGTATGGAGTCAAAGCAAACTTAATTAAACCACCTTTGGCTGTTCATTGCTTACCTTCAAACACAGATGTGTGTCTACAGCTGGTTGAAAAGTGCCCTTGCTGTCTAATTGCTGGGAACACAGGGGATGGCTGTCAAGGGTCTTCCTTTTAGAAAGTTTGTTTCCTAGCATGGTGCTGCACCGCCCAGATTGGATATGTATTGTCTGGGAGAAGCAAGTACAGTCACCTTTCCTCTCTTAAAACACACACACACACACACACACACACACACACACGGTCAAGATTATAAACTAAAATATGTGTGTAGAGGTCAAATGTCAACACTGAGTGTCTTCCTTAATCACTCTTTACCTCGTTACACACACTCTCTCTCTCTCTCTCTCTCCCTCTCTCTCTCCCTCTCTCCCTCTCCCTCTCTCCCTCTCTCCCTCCCTCCCTCTCTCTCTCCCTATGTATGCAGATGCACGTGCATGATGTAGTGTCTTTCTCAGTCACTCTCCACCTTACTTTTAGAGGAAGTGTCTGTCTCTCACTGAACTCGGAACCCACTGTTTGGTCTGGGCTTGCTAGGCAGCCCTGAGAATCTGCCCATCTCTACCCACTAGCACTGGGGTTTACAGATACGCATTGCCACCCCAGCTTTTATATGGCTGCTGGAGATCTGAACTCAGGTCTCCATGCTTCCCCAGTAGGCACTCTTCTTACTGAATCATCTTCCTGTCTCTCCAGCTTATATTTGAAATGGGGTCTTTTGCTGAACCCGGAGCTTACTGATTTGGGTAGACTGGCTAACCAGCCATCCCCAGAGACCCTCTTGTCTCTTGCCTCCTCAGGGTGAGGGTTATAGTCAAGTACCATCATGCCCAGAGTTTTTATCTGGGTGTCAGGGGTTCATGAATCTTAAGATTGCATGGTAGACATTTTCCTAGGACATCTCCTTAACCTCTCTTACTTTGGTACTGAATTATTAATATCATCTCAGGGAAGAAGGTAGTTGAAGCCTAATCTACTACTGGTTTTGAATTAATGGAATATTTTGGTGGCATCTGATTCTCTAGTGCCCTTGTTCTTGAGAAATCAAAGCTTTTTATTTTTATTTATTTATGTTTTTGCTTTACTTGCTAGCTTAATGGTGTGGTGGCACCTTTCAGTTTAAAAATGTTCATGGCAGCTAGAGAGCAAACATCATTTTCTCCCTTTCCCCCTCCCATTTCCCCCCTTTCCTGAAAAATAACATATCTAGGGAGAAGAGTAAATTGTTAGAGTGTAGAGGAACTGCAAACGGTGGGTATCTACAGTGTTGATTGGCATTGCTACAGCTGAATGATGCTGGTAACCCAGTGATGGGATGAGAAGGGGCAGCTGGAGAACAAGCACTGACTTTTATGACCATGAAGATGTACACAGTGAGACAGTACCCCTGGGCATTTCCTTCCTTTCCCCTCCCCCTTTGACTACCCCCCACCTCTCCTGTGTTATTTCTATGAAACAGGAACATTTTTACAAAGTTACATAGGGTGAAAAAGGAGAAACTATGACAAATATGAGAATTATGTTAATTCCTTAATTATAGGACTTAAGAACTCAAGAGACTTCTGAGCTTGTAAGGAGGAGGGATTCTTGAGAGGCAGACCAGTGTTGGGTACTGGGCCTAGGGCTTTGGTGGGCAATCATGCATAATGGGACTAGAGGTTTGATGCGGGTGCCCATATGTGAGCAGTCAGCTAGGGTCTCAGTCCAGGGAAGTATTTCCTTGAATAGAGTGTGACTGCCTTTTGAAAAGTCTAATTTTCTCTACCGCTATCCTCAGGAGTGACAGGGCACATCTCCCCCTCCTCCCTGCTGAAAGAATCACTGCTAAATCAATGGGAGCTTGACCTGCTGCCCCTTTTACTTTAGCCTGTCACAGGAAGGCATGTGAAAGATAAGAAGGTGCACCAAGCATCTTCCTGGGAGAGAAATAGGAAACCAGTGTTCCAACCTGTTTGGATAAAAACAAACGGAGTCCTACCAGTCAGGGCTCACAGTAATTTTGTGTTTATGCTTACAAAGCATGAACAAAAATAGAATATCTCCTGCTTCCAACATCACCCTCAGAATGAGAAATAAGCCACCTTTCCCTCACTGTTCTCAGCATGACTTTGATACGACAGAGAAGAAAAGTTAGGAATAAAATTTCGTATTTAAATGCTATGAAGGATGCCATTACTTACGGTGAAGTGGAGAGGGAAGGGTATCCTGGCCTGTGCAACTGGGTAAATATTGGGAGTCTGGTTCCTGGTAGGATCCCCAGATGGTCTCCCCGATCTTCCTCTGCCACGATGGCTTCGTTCACACCTTTCCCTGTGAAAGGTGGGTCTATTTTGAGCTGAGGTTCTGGGCTCACTTTTTCTCTCATATTCTATCATGCTTATGTGGCAAAAAATATTCTATGTGTTTTAACTCCTATTTTCCTACTCTGAAACTCATCTAAGACGTATCTGGGAGCTAGAGAGAGGCCACAGTCCTTGACTTGCAAGCACAAGGATCTGAGTTTGGATCCCTAGTGTCCATGTAAAGAGCAAGCTGTGGTGTCCCATATGTGTAATGCCAGCACTAAGGAAGTAGAGACAGGTGGATGCCAGGAGCTCACTGCCAGATAGCCTATCTGAATCTGAGCACTCCAGATTCAGCGAGAGACACTCTTTAAGAAAACAAGATGGGAAGAGACAGAAGGAACCCAACACTGACCTCTGGCTTCCATGTATACATGCATGCTGGTGCACATGATATCACTCACCAGTATTAACTCATACATACAGACACACAGACACAGACACAGACACAGACACACACACACACACACACATCCAAAAAATGCATCTAATTTTTAAAAGACACTAATGATGGATAATGTTCTAGAATAGTTTGTGTGCTGGTAAACTTGTAACAAGAAATTTTTTCAAAAGAAAATACACAAATTATCTACAGGTATGCATAATGAAAAATGCTCAATATCTGTAATCATTAGAAAAATGATGAAAAAATCCAAAACCACAGTGAGATCTACCTCAGGCCTGCCAGAATGCAATCATTAAAGAGATGTAGAGAGGAGCCCAGATGGGACGGAGGGAAAGCCTGTATGTTCTGGAGAACTGCGAAGATGCGCAGCTACCCTGAGAAAGAGCGTGAGGATTCCTTCAGAAGGAAAAGCAACACACAGCTCAGCAACACCTCTTTCTATACATATCCAGAAGAAATGAAATCAGCATGTCTCCTGCATATTTACATGCCTGTGTACAGCGCATGTTTTCTGTATCAGCAAGATATAGCAAGATAATTTAACTACTCATTACCAGACAGGCAGATCAGAGAAGTGCTATACATACACTCAGTGGATAGTACTGAACCTTAAGAAAGGGAAAGACCCTGCGGTTTGCAATAACATGGACAAGAGCTAGAGCATGGGAGGACATCATAACCAGAGTGAAGAACCAGGAGCCACCATGCACCAATGTGTGGTGCCATCCAAACATGGACTCTAAAATGTCAGCCCATAGAGTAGAAAGCACAATAGCAGTTGCCACAGGGTGAGAAGAAGGAAAGAGAAGTGGGAGATATTGGGCAAAGGGTACAGAATTTCCTTAAGATAGGCAGGGTCCTAGTTTGCTTCCCTGTTGCTATGATAAAAACATGTACCAAAAGCAACTTCAGGAAGAAAAAGTTTATTTATCTGATAGTCTACAGGGGAGCCATCATCAAGGGGAGCCAAGGCAGGAACTCAAGGTATGAGCCTGGAGGGAAAAACTGAGGCAGAGACGATGGAAGAACACTGCTTATTGCCTTCAGTTCTCCTTCTGATACAGCCCAGGCCCTAGGGATGTATAGAACCCTGCCTACGGATGTTACTGACCATAGCAGGCTGGGCCTCCTACATCAGTTAGCAACCAAGAAAACACCCTCCAGACATGCTCACAGGCCAATCTGACGAAGGCAGTTTTTCATCTGAGGTCCCTTATTCTCAACAGGTTGAACACATATCAGGTTGAAAACATAGATTAGTCATCTTAGGAGTAAATAATTTTTTGACCTACCATATAAATATTAGGAATATTAGGCAATGAGAATATTGATTAATTTGATCCAATCATTCTAAAATGTATACTATATACCTATATATAAAACACTGTATTATATCTCATACATGTAGACGAATATTATTATTCATCAAATTAAAAAAAAAGACATGATAGGCTGGAGAGATCTCAGTGGTTAAGTGCAAATTTAAAAAGCCATCCTTTGTAATAAGTCTTGTGAAGTAAGGACTCCTAACACGGCCAATTTTAAGCTATTAATCGATGAGTTCAGTTTACAGATGAGCAGTTAGCTGTACCTTTGAACCGTCACCCAGAACTGCTTCCTGTTCTAACTGAGCTGCTTTTGGAAGTGACCCAATCACAGAGGAGCTTTGATCTTTGTGAAAGAAGACTGGGGGTTGTGACATAAATCTGTAGAAATACTCACTCTGTTTTTCTCAGTAAGAAAAGAGAAACAGAATTTCAGTGTTCTTAAATATTTTGAAGTTTGACATATTATTTTTTATGGTGTGTGTGTGTGTGTGTGTGTGTGTGTGTGTGTGTATGTGTGTGTGTGTATGTGCACATGTGTGTCCATGTTCTGAGATGAAGTGACGGTTCTTACAGGACCTTGTGAGTATGTGTGTGCAAGTGTATATGAGTATATGTGTGTTCAGGTACATGTGTATGTGTGTGTTACCTGTGTGTAGAAGGCAGAGGTTAATTAATGTTAGGTGTCTTTCTTTATTATTATTATTATTATTATTATTATTATTATTATTATTATTATTTAAAACAAGTCTCTCACTGAACCTGGAATTCACGATTCAGATAGCCTAACTAGCCTGCAAACTCCTGGCATCGGCCTGTCTCCATCCCTGCACAGGCTTACAGATGCCCACCACTGAGTATGGCCTTAAAGCGGGTACTGTAGATAAAACACAGATCTCCATGCTTGTGTGACGTATATTCTATCTACAGACTCATCTCTTCAGCCCTCCCCGTTTTTTTGATCAGATGTTAAGCTTTTCGAATAAACTTACAAGTGTTAGGCACTGATAGATGTTATCAGCCTTCGAGGCCATTGAGGATGGAATCCTTTCTCCTAGTTAGGTTCGAACCACATCCCGCTTGGTGGACTAACCTGACTCCATCTTAAAATTAGAAGCCAAATTATTACAAGATCAAAATAAGTTCATTCTTGTTTTTTTGTAAAACTTGGCTTTGACTGTGTCTTGATCCATTTTCTGGAAATTGTCATGTTCCACACCCTGTACTCTGACCATGTCCTGACCTCCACCTTGAAAAGATAAAATATAAAACATTTTTGAAATAATTTTGAAATTATCCAAATTCCTAGATAACCAAAAGTCCCCCAGTCCTTGGAAAGTCCTTAGTCTTGCTGTTTCTTAAGCTATATAAACCTCATTGTCTTCTTTGTTTGCTGCTATGTTCTCATACCCCACTTTAGGGAGATTTCCTTGACAGAAAATAGAACCTGCCTACTTCAAACAAAAAATTGGGTAATGGCTTGCTGGCAGGAGCCTGATACAGCTGTCTCCTGAGATGCTCTGCCAGATCCTGACCAATACAGATGCCGAGGCTCGCAGCCAACCATTAGACTGAGCACAGGGACCCCAATGGAGGAGTTAGGGGAAGGACTGAAGGAGCCGAAGGGGCCTTATCTGGCATCAATGGGAGGAGAGGCCCTTGGTCCTGTGAAGGCTTGATGCCCCAGTGTAGAGGAATGCGGTGAGGCAGGAGTGGATAGGTGCATGAGGGAGCACCCTCATAGAAGCAGGGTAAGGGGGGATGGGATAGGGGGTTTGCAGAAAGAAAACCAGAAAAGGGGACAACATTTGAAATGTAAATAAATAAAATAAAAAAAAATGGGTAATCGTCTTTACTCTATAGTTACTTAATACTTACCCTACCCTGGCAATGCAGGAAAGGGGAGCAACGGGGCTGTTCCTGTTGAGGATTTAAAATGCCTTATGGAAAGGTGGAGGTATCAGAGCTTTGTTTCATAAAGGGAAAGTTACTTCCTCTGGGCAAAAGAACGGAATTCGAGATTTAGTTCTGGCCTGGGGTAGAGAAGTATTATGAATTGCTTTAGAAATTAGACTGTTAATGTTATTGGAATTAACCTAGCTGGATCTGTTAACCACCTGGTCAGGAAACCACTATTCAGGAAACTTGATTCACCTGAAGCCACTTCAGGATGTGAGAGGGATGATTATCTTAATGAGATAATGTACCTACACTCCCCCAAAGCCCCTCCCATGATGCCTGCCGATCTTCACTGCTCAGACTGCTGGCTCTTCTGAGTTCTAGCTTAAAAAGTATAACTTCCCCTTCACTTTTTCTATAATCCTCCCTGCAAAGCTTAAGAATTCTTTCCTCGAATTGTATCTTGGGTATTCCAAGCTTTTGGCTAATAATCACTTATCAATGAGTGCATACCATGTGTGTTCTTTTGTGATTGGGTTACCTCACTCAGGATGACAATTCACAGACCACATGAAGTTCAAGAAGAAGGAAGACCGAAGTGTGGGTGCTTCGGTCCTTCTTAGAAGGGGGAACAAAATACTCACTGGAGCAAATATGGAGACAAAGTGTGGAGCAGAGACTGAAGAAAAGGCCATCCAGAGACTGCTTCACCTGGGGATGCCTTCCAAGTGCATGCTGACAGGAACCTGATATAGCTGTCTCCTGAGAGGCTCTGCCAGAGCCTGACATACACAGAGGCAGAAGCTCACAGCCAACCATTGGCCTGATCACAGGGTCCCCAATGGAGGAGTTAGAGAGAGGACTGAAGGAGCTGAAGGAGTTTGCAACCCCATAGGAAGAACAACAATATTAATCAACCAGAGCTCCCAGGGTCTGAATCACCAACCAAGGAGTACACATGGAGAGACCCATGGCTCCAGCTGCATATGTAGCAGAGGAGGGCCTTGTCAGGCATCAATGGGAGAAGAGGCCCTTGGCCCTGTGAAGGCTCAATGCCCCAGTGTAGGGGAATTTGAAGGTGGGGAGGCTGGAGTGTGTGGGTGGGGGCATACCCTCATAGAAGCAGGGGAGGGGAGATGGCATAGGGAGTTTCTGGGGGGGGATCTGGAAAGGGGATAACATTTGAAATATAAATAAAGAAAATATCGAAACCTCAGCTTGGGCCACAGGGCTCCACAGCTAATCAGCGCCGGGACAAAGATCCCTCTCAGATCGCAAGAGCCAGGAGAGGGCCAAAGACACGCCCCACAGCTCACCAGGTACTGCCCCGAACCCGCGAGACATA
>CM052705.1:73757948-73817869 GCA_028551405.1 Uromys caudimaculatus | reverse complement strand
TAATCCTGCCAATCCATGAGCACGGGAGAGCTTTCCATCTTCTGAGGTCTTCTTCGATTTCTTTCTTCAGAGACTTGAAGTTCTTGTCATACAGATCTTTCACTTGTTTGGTTAGAGTCACACCAAGATACTTTATATTGTTTGTGACAATTGTGAAGGGTGTTATTTCCCTAATTTCTTTCTCAGCCTGTTTATCCTTCAAGTATAAGAAGGCTACTGATTTGCTTGAGTTAATTTTGTATCCGGCCACTTTGCTGAAGTTATTTATCAGCTATAGCAGCTCTCTGTTGGAGTTTTTCGAGTCACTTAGGTATACGATCATATCATCTGCAAATAATGATAATTTGATTTCTTCCTTACCAATTTGTATCCCTTTGACCTCCTTTTGTTGTCTAATTGCTCTAGCTAGAACTTCAATTACTATATTGAATAGGTAGGGAGAGAGAGGGCAGCCTTGTCTAGTCCCTGATCTTAGTGGGATTGCTTCAAGTTTCTCTCTATTTAGTTTGATGTTGGCTACTTGTTTGATGTATATTGCTTTTATTATGTTTAGGTATGGACCTTGAATTCCTGATCTTTCCAAGACTTTTATCATGAAGGGATGTTGAATTTTGTCAAATACTTTTCAGCATCTAATGAAATGACCATGTGGTTTTTTCTTTGAGTTTGTTTATGTAGTGGATTACATTGATGGATTTCCGTGTATTGAACCATCCCTGCATCCCTGGGATGAAGCCTACTTGATCCTGGTGAATGATAGTTTTGATGTATTCTTGGATTCAGATTGTGAGAATTTTATTGACTATTTTTGTGTCGATATTCATAAGGGAAATTGGTCTGAAGTTTTCTTTCTTTGTTGGGTCTTTGTGAGGTTTTGGTATCAGTGTAATTGTGGCCTCATAGAATGAATTGGGTAGTGTTCCTTCTGTTTCTATTTTCTGGAATAGATTGAAGAGTATTGGTATTAGGTCTTCTTTGAAGGTCTGATAAAATTCTGCACTGATCTCATCTGGTCCTGGGCTTTTTTTGGTTGGCAGACTTTTAATGACTCTTTCTATTTCTTTAGGGTTTATGGGACTGTTTAGATGGTTTATCTGATTCTGACTTAACTTTGGTATTTGGTATCTGTCTAGAAACTTGTCCATTTCATCCAGATTTTCCAATTTTGTTGAGTATAGGCTTTTGTAGTATGATCTGATTTTTTGAATTTCTTCAGAATCTGTTGTTATATGTCCCTTTTCCTTTCTAATTTTGTTAATTTGGATACTGTCTCTGTGCCCTCTGGTTATTCTGGCTAAGGGTTTATCTATCTTGTTGATTTTCTCAAAGAACCAGCTCCTGGTTTGGTTGATTCTGTGTATAGTCCTTTTTGTTTCTACTTGGTTGATTTCAGCCCTGAGTTTGATTATTTCCTGCCTTCTACTCCTCTTGGGAGCATTAGCTTCTTTTTGTTCTAGAGCTTTCAGGTGTTCTGTTAAGCTGCTAGTATATGCTCTCTCCAGTTTCTTTTTGGAGGCACTCAAAGCTATGAGTTTTCCTCTTAACACTGCTTTCACTGCGTCTCATAGGTTTGGATATGTTGTACTTTCATTTTCATTAAATTCTAGGAAGTCTTTGATTTCTTTCTTTATTTCTTCCTTGACCAAGTTATCATTGAGTAGAGCATTTTTCAGCTTCTATGTGTATTTGGACTTTCTGTTGTTGTTGCCATTGAAGACAAGCCTTAATCCGTAGTGATCTGGCAGGAGGCATGGGATTATTTCAATCTTCTTATATCTGTTGAGGTTTGTTTTGTGACCGATTATGTGGCCAATTTTGGAGAAGGTGAGATGAGGTGCTGAGAAGAAGATATATTCTTTTGTGTTAGGATGTAATGTTCTGTAGATATCTGTTAAATCCATTTGGTTCATAACATCTGTTAGTTTCACTGTGTCTCTGTTTAATTTGTGTTTCCAAGATCTGTCCATTGATGATAGTGTGGTGTTGAAGTCTCCCACTATTATTGTGTAAGGTGCAATGTGTACTTTGTACTTTAGTAAAGTTTCTTTTATGAATGTGGGTGCCCTTGCATTTGGAGTATTCAAAATTGAGAGTTCTTCTTGGTAGATTTTTCCTTTGATGAGTATGAAGTGTCCTTCCTTATCTTTTTTGATGACTTCTGGTTGAAAGTTCATTTTATCTGATATTAGAATGTCTACTCCAGTCTTTTTCTTGTGACCATTTGCCTGGAAAATTGTTTTCCAGGCCTTTACTCTGAGGTAGTGTTTGTTTTTATCGTGAAGGTGTGTTTCCTGAATGCAGCAAAATGCTGGGTCCTGTTTATGGATCCAGTCTGTCAGTCTATGTCTTTTCATTGGGGAATTGAGTCCATTGATGTTAAGAGATATTAAGGAATAGTGATTATTGCTTCCTGTTATTTTTGATGTTATTTTTATGTTTGTGTGACTATCTTCTTTTGAGTTTGTTGAAAGATTACTTTTTTTGCTTTTTCTAGGGTGTAGTTTCCCTCCTTGAGTTGGCATTTTCCATCTATTATTCTTTGTAGGACTGGGTTTGTGGAAACATACTATGTAAATTTGGTTTTGTCATAGATTATTTGGGTTTCACCATCTATGATAATTGAGAGTTTTGCTGTGTATAGCAGCCTGGGCTGGCAGTTGTGTTCTTTTAGTGTCTGTATGAGATGTGCCCATGATCTTCTAACTTTCATAGTCTCTGGTGGGAAGTCTGGTGTAATTCTGATAGGCCTGTCTTTATATGTTACTTGACCTTTGCCCCTTATTGCTTTTAATATTCTTTCCTTGTTTTGTGTATTTGGTGTTTTGACTATAATGTGATGGGAGGAATTTCTTTTCTGGTTCAATGTATTTGGAGTTCTGTAGGCTTCTTGTATCTTCACGTTCATCCCTTTCTTTAGGTTAGGGAAGTTTTCTTCTATAATTTTGTTGAAGATATTTACTGGTCCTTAAGTTGGGAATCTTCACTCTTTTCTATACCTATTATCCTTAGGTTCTGTCTTCTCATTGTGTCCTGGATTTCCTGGATGTTTTGGGTTAGGAGCTTTTTACATTTTGTGTTTTCTTTGACTGTTGTGTCAATGTTTTCTATGGTATCTGCTACACCTGAGATTCTCTCTCCTATCTCTTGTATTCTGTTGTTGATGCTTGCATCTATGTCTCCTGATCTCTTTCCTAGGTTTTCTAACTCCAGGGTTGTCTCCCTTTGTGATTTCTTTATTGTTTCTATTTATTTTTTTAGTTCCTGGATGGTTTTGTTCATTTCCTTCATCCGTTGATTGTGTTTTCCTGTAATTCTTTAAGGGATTTTTGTGTTTCCTCTTTAAGGGCTTCTAGATGTTTACCTGTGTTCTCTTGTATTTCTTTAAGGGAGTTATTTATTTCTTTCTTAAAATCTTCTATCATCATCATGAGATGTGATTTTAAATCTGAGTCTTGCTTTTCTGGTGTGTTGGGGTATCTAGGGCTTGATGTGTTGGGAGAGCTGGGTTCTGCTGATGCCAAGTAACCTTTGTTTCTGTTCCTTATGTTCTTGCCCTTGCCTTTCACCATCTGTTTATCTCTGGTTTTAACTGGTCTTACTCTCTCTGACTGTGACTTGACTTTCCTGCAAGCTTCAGTGTCAATACTCCTTGAAGACCAGTTCTCTCTGAGAGGAATTTGGGTTTGGAGAGCTGTGGTACAGGGTCAGCTCTGGGGTGCAGACAGAAACCAGAAGGAGCTAGTCCCCAGCTGTCCCTTAGTTCCTGTGTTCTAATGGCTCTGCAAGGGTCCCTCTTGATCCAGTGAATTTGAACAGAAGTGGTGGTCTTGCCTGTGCTTGAAGATATATCAGCATTCTTGTGATATCAGCTCTCTCCTGGCACTATTTGAGTATGGAGCCCTGTGTCACCGGATCTGCTCCCTGGCCACTGAAAGAAACCAGAAGACCTGTGTCCTGGGGATTCCAGGTGGGTTTCTCTGAGCAGACAGGCTTGCCCACACTCCTGGCAGTCTAGCTTTCTCCTGGTACTATTTGTCTATGGAGCCCTGGTGGTCCAGGCAGAAGTCTCCTGTCACAGATGGAAACTGGAAAGCTCCTTCCTCTGGCTGTTCCTCAGTGCCTGTGTCCCAAGGATTCCGGGCATGTCCCACTGAGCAGTGGTGCTCGCCTTACCCCCTTTCACGGGCTTTTCCACACTCCTGGGAGACTAGCTTTTTCCCAGTGCTATTTGGCTATGGAGCCCTGGTGGCCTAGGCAGAAATCTCCTGCCACAGATCTTAGTTATATTCTTAATTTCTATGTTCCTCCTCAAATAACAAAGTTAATTCCATATTAAAGCAGAGATATGCTAATAATTTCCTCTTCTTAGTAAAGAATCCTAAATGCTCTGCTACACACTAAGCACTTTTTATAATGATTTCTTTTTATGTATCTGAATGAATGAATGATTGTTTAAGAATCTATACATGTATAGTATCTAATACAATATCCACAGGACTGATCAAATTATAAGTATAAAACATATATTAGCTTTAAGACTTAGTAGGAAAATGTGCAAAGTATTTTACTATTTTAAAGTTTTCTGTTTATTATACATTGAAATTTTAGATATGTTGGGTGAAATAAAATACAATGTTAAAATGAATCTCACCTGTTTCCATTTATCTTTTTAAATGTTGCATCTAGGAAATTTAAATTCCCCATATACCTTTTGTGTTGGGAAGTGCTATTATAGAGTATTACTAAATTGAACTGAAATTGCATGTCAAGGCTTTTAAGTTCCCCTATATCATAATGTAAAAAAAAATCTCCATTTAAAAACTTTGTGTGTTGTTCATACTGCAACCTCACCATTTCCCTTTCTAGTGCATGTAGTTAGGATGCCTGCAAGGCCATCAATCTCCCTGTCTTGCACCTCCCTGCTTCGTTGCTAATTTCTCTAGGGTCACAGGGGTGCTGGAGAAAGCTGTAATTGGCAGTCCCTTTAACAGTGACTCTGAAAACATGCTGCCCTTGGTGGGGTGATAGCCCTTGCTTGTCAAGGGATCTCTGTACTTACATATTTAAAAAGTGTCTAATTGGTACATAAGGATTGAGCATTGGCGGTTGCCCTTGAAGTATTTCCTTGTTGGAATCCAGCTGCGTCTCATTAAACAACCATACAGGAGGAGTTTTGGTATCTGATGGTGATGTAAGAGATCCCCAGTCTCCTACATCATTGGTTAGAGTTTAAAGAGTTATTTGGGAATATCTGTTTTATTTTCTTCATTTTTCTCCTTAAAAAGTGAAGTATCTATCTAGACACTTGAAATTTATTTAAAAGATTCTGTTTTGCCTTTGCTTCATCGCTGCTAGAAAAACATTTTACATATACCTATACATACATGCACATATCATATATGCAGTGAACTGACTCAATGTAAACACCACGAGACAAATCTCAGTTCTAATTGCTGGCTACCGCAGCGATGTTACCTAATGTAACTGGACACTGTGAATACTTTGAATCGTTAACTGTAAAAACTTAGTGCTTTTCTGAGTCTAGTGGCACATATCTGCAATCCCAGCACTTGGGAGTTAAAAGTAGGAAGATCAAGAGTTCAAGGCTAGCCTCAGCTATCTAACCAATTTGAGGTCAGCCTGGGATACATGAGGTCTTCTATCAAGAAATTCAAATAAATAATTAAATAATAATTAAGAAAACACTTGACTCTGTCTCTAAGGAATTTCTATTTAGCATCTTTTCACTGCCAGTTGCTGACATCATGTACCATGCTGGACTAGTTCTGCTTGATGTAAGAAAAACAAGTCAGACTGAAAGAAGTTGAGTTTCAGCTAGCTTTGTGTTTGTGCCTAGCAACCTTGATTAGACTTAGCATCGATGTTGGAATTTTCACTCTACATTAGAGAAGTTGTCTTTGTGCCTATTAATTACCATCTATTACAAGAGCCACTTTTTCAGTGTACAGGAGACCAGCCTCTATGTAACTACTATAAGCATGAGGCTAGCAGAACACCAGACACAGTGTGACTTTTGAGCCACACAGGATGCTTATAAAAGACTTCTTCACAGCCCTCCCTTGTGTCTTGAAGTACTTTCATGAGAATACTTTTGGATGGTTCTTAGCTTTGTGCATTCTGCTAGGTCTGGATGGGCTGATCCTCTGAGGAGTATTACTTCTGACGTCTCCTGAGTCATATTCAGATTGGTCAGGATCAAGGCCTCCTGTTGTAAATATTTAACTTCAATCAGAGGTTTCTACTCTGCCTTTGATCTTTCAGTTCCTTGATAAAAGACACACAACCTTCATATTTATAATAAGTCTTTAAAGCACTAGAGCTGGGCAGATATCTACCTTCTAAGCTATTATGTCTACTTCTCTGCCAATAACCCTGAGTTATGACTTGCCATGTTCTGGCTCTGCCACTGTCATGGTCAATTCTCACGATCCCTTACCCCATGGCATCTTCTCTCTCTCTCTTCTCTCTCTCATTTCATGTGGTGCTGCCTCAGACCCCAAGCCTGGGAACAGAAAGCCCACCTACATCTTTTGCCCAGCTCTAGGCTTTAGGCATCTTTATCCAACCAACAGTTTTAAATTAAGGAGCAAGGTTCCCTAGCATCACTTGTAGGTGAGGATCTCCTTGTCCCTTGGGGCAGCCAGACTTTCAGTATTTAGTATTACAATACATAGCAAAAAGACCAAACCTCAATGCCTCCCTATCCAATCCAGGCATAGAAAGTCACCTGGAAGAGGATCTTGTAGTCCTTCACTAAATGCCATACTTTTTATTGAGGATTCAGGTAAGTAAATGCCACCTAGACATTTAAACAATCCATGGTCCAGTCGCACTTGTCAGGAGTCAATGGCTGTGATGCTGTATAGAAGTATATATAGAGGGAGTCCTATGGTTGCTTTCTGTGGGTTGAGAAGTTGACAGATCATTTTATGGTACTGCATTGGAATGCCATAACGTGAGTAGTTAATGACAACTTTATTCAGTGCAGAGGTCCTGAAGACCTTGAGGTCCAACTTTGAGTGATTACACCTGGTGAGCACCTTCTTATTGCTGAGGGCCTTCTGCAGGGTTAACAAGATGGCTTAGGGCATCCCATGATCAGAGGGAGGGGAACCTTCAAAAGACGACCAAACTGTATTTTATAGCAAACCCACTCTGCTATAAAGATAAGCAACTAACTCTTAATTCACTTAGGATTGAAAATAAAACCTCCATCCCTAGCCACCTCTTCAAGATTCTTTATCTTAATACTTCATGATGGGACTTAAATTTCCATGAGTTTTGATGGGGACATTCAAAGTATTGCAATAGGTATGTAGAGTCCAACTCTTAAGGAGAGGAGAATGAGCTCAGAGGTAGATTTTTTTCCTCAAGGGTAAAAATTCTGTCTTGCCATGAACTAAACTGACTACTTCAATGAGACAACATTCTAAGCCATTTTAATGCTTTCAAGTATATATATATATGTATATGTATATGTATATGTATATGTATATGCATATGCATATGTATATGTGTATATATATGTATACTTCATTGAAGATCGGTGTTAGGTATGTGTGGAGAAGAATGTATATACTATTATCTAGTTATCATTAGTAATATAGAATCAGTCCTGTAAAATTTCATGAAAACATGTACAATGAATTAGTAAAAGTGGAGGCAGAGGAGATTATTGGTAGAAGTATAGCTGCATGAAAAGATTTTCCCTGTTCTAATGCACTCTGAGCATTAGTATTAGAATGGAGTGGAAACCAGGGACTTCCAGTTGCAGAATTTTCTTGTGTATATATTTAATCATCCATAAAAGAGAGAGGGAGGGGTTAAGCATGACACAGAATAGCTTGAGAAAACATGGGCAGCTACTGAGCTAGCTGACTAGGGGTTTCAGAGCATATACTTACCCATTTTCCTTCACAACAACATTTTGTAGAGAAAATACTGACTCTCCCACCCCCTAATTTTACTTTTCCTTTGAATTTTTATTCAAAAAAGAATAAAACATTTTGTTTCTGGAAACATATTTGTTTAACATCTTTTTGCTTGATAAAGCAATTTTTGTATAACATTCCAAACAGAACCACAATTGTGATTTCAAGTAGATCAAAACAGTATAACCTCTATTAAAAAAATGTCAGACACTAATTTGGTTAAACCCCTAAACTAAGAACAAAGAAATGTCAATGAGATTTGGAATCAGAGCTGAAAAATTACAGCAAAGCAATTAAAAATATCAGTGGGTTGAGATAAACAATCTGAACTCTGCCCCCAAAGTTCTTTTGATCTTCACTGCACAGCAAAATAGAATCCTAGTTTTTATGTTGCCCTCCTTTCCTTCTCTGAAAAACTCTGTTGTTTTTTTTTCCCAAGCCAGAATCATGTGGTAGCTGTGAGGTGTAAAACCCTTGGCTAGAATTGACCTCTAACCTGAAATTGGCCTTTGACACCTTCCTGGGAGTTTTGAATTTGTAAATTGAGAAATGTTTTTGTGGTGGACATGAGGAAATGCCAACTATGGTTGCTCTGCAGAATTATACATTTGGAGAAACACACACACACACACACACACACACACACACACACACACACACACACACACACACACACACAGTGGGGCAGGGTAGGGATATAAGAATTCTGTTGGCTGTTGCCTCTTCTTACGTCTGTTTTGTTAGATGGCCACCCTGGGTTACATGGGCTGCTCTACTCAGCCTGGTTGGAATTGCATTTTTCTGTTGCAACCAAGGTAGTTCTGAATGATGAACAGATTATAAAGTCATTTTCAGAAGACAGTAGAGTTTTGACAACATATATTCCAAACTGATTATATAATAATATCATTGAAATGTAGTGTCTTGCATAGTTTTTATTCTCTTTTTAAAAAAAGGATCTTTTTTTTTTTTTTTTCCGTATAAAGGACAACATTCAATTGGGGCTGGCTTACAGTTTCAGAGGTTCAATCCATTATTGTCCTAGAAGGGAGCATGGCAGAATGCAGGCAGACATGATGCTAGAAAAGGAACTGAGAGTTCTGCATCTTGAGGATCTTATTTTCTTTTCTTTTTTCTTTTTTTTTTTTTCGAGACAGGGTTTCTCTGTGTAGCCCTGGCTGTCCTGGAACTCACTCTGTAGACCAGGCTGGCCTCGAACTCAGAAATCCACCTGTCTCTGCCTCCCAAGTGCTGGGATTAAAGGTGTGCACTACCACTGCCCAGCGAGGATCTTATTTTTTATTGTTTGTAATTGTGTGTGTGTGTGTCTATGTGTGTCTTTCTGTGTGTGTGTGTGTGTGTGTGTGTATGTATGTATGTATATATGTGTTTCTGTGTGTGTGTGTGTGTGTGTGTGTATGTATGTATGTGTGTCTTTCTGTCTGTGTGTGTGTGTATGTATGTATGTGTGTCTTTCCATCTGTGGGTGTGTGTGTACACAGCAATATAGGTTCAGGAGGAAGCCAAAAGAGGGAACGTTGTGTGAGTCCCCTGGAGCTGGAGTTGTGAACAATCTGGTGTGACACTTGGCAGTGGAACTCTGGTCCTCTGCAGGAGCAGCAAGTGCTCCTCACAGCTGAGTCTCCCAGTGTCTAATATGTACCACCAGTAAAAACAAGTGAAAACTGTGCTTCTAGAATCCAATTTTATGACTGTCTGTCTAATAATTTAGGTGGGTTCACACTGATACCATAATTCCCATTGAAATGAATTTCTATTTTCCCAAAGTTTTCTCTTACTGTTTAGTGTAGGCAGGATGGATAGCCAAAGGTAGTTCCAGAAAGGATTGTACTTCTAGATCCAAGTATCTTGTATTCATCACTTTGGTGACCTGGCATGTCACGTTGATCACATTCTCCTGCTTTAGATGATTAAGAACCTGCACTGACTCAACAGAGAATTAATGCTTGCTTTGTTTCTTGATTTTATTTTTTCTGAAACAAAATGACCCTGATCCTAAATTAAAAAATCTGCCCTATTTCAGCTGAAGTGTGTCGGCTCCTTGCCTGCAGGTCCAGAAGAGAGGAGAGAACCCGGTCTTGCCGGGTCTGTCTGGGTCTGAGCAGGATGGAGAGTGTCGCTGGCTCAAAAGAAACATGCCAGGCTGGGAGTCTTGTCAAAGCAGGAACTCCACTTTATTGTATTAGCCCCTCGCTTTTGTAAGTTTGGGGTATAGGGTAGGGGATTTTTGGTGGGGTAAGATGACATAGGAGGCAGGGAAGGGAGATGGAGGGTAAGGGGTAACTGACAGGGCCAATGGCAAAGGTTCACATCAGAAATGGTGGGACAGAGGCAGGGCCAAACAGGTCTTGCTGAGTCACTCAAATACTGAAGTGACTGAGACAAGTCTCAGAACTCAAGCCAGGCTTAGGCTCTCCCACAAGGCTGCAGAAACTTGAGCCAGGCTTGGGTTTGTCCTCAAGGCCCAAACCAGGGCCAAAATGGGGTCCAACAGAAGTGGACATTAATATTCTAACTGATATTAAGATGAGAAATACATAATTTATATAATGTAGAAGACTAATTTTTTGTTTTGCCACTTCCTGGATGTGGAGGACAGTTAGCATTCAGATCTTCACCAGAAATAGATTAGAGTTCTGTAATGTACCACTACCATATTAAAGTGGTCTAAAAAGATGTAGAAAATTGTTAATGTTAAGAACTAAGCTGTGGGTTGGAGAGATGACTCAGAGGTCAAGAGTGTTTGTTGCTTTTCTAGAGGACTCAATTGGGCTCCCAGTACCCTGTCAGCTGGCTCACAGCCACCTGTAGCTCCAGCCCCAGGGGATCCAACACCATCTTTTGGTTCTTTTGGGAAAACACATACATACGGCATATACTCACAAAGATGCACATGTGTGCAGAAATAAAATGAAATAAATTACTTAGAAAAAGAATTAAGCAGTTAAAGATTTTTTTAAATCAGATTTTTATTTGCACCCTCTGTTTGCTGTTTCTGTCAAGTGGGATTTATAGTGTTGTGAGGTAATTCCATTAGAGAACACATGACACTCTTAAGGCTGCATAGAAAGTCTATATTGTAGGCTCTAAGGGAAACTTGCCCAAATCATGCAGTCCTAAGTTCACCTTTTTTTTTTTTTTTTTTTTGTCTTTTATGCACAATCCTAGTTGACACACTTCAGTTAGCAAGAACAGTTAGTGAGAAGCAAAACTCCAGAAGCCAAAAAATAAGGTTAGTACATTTAGGGACTTTTTCTGGATCCTGAAACTATGGGCCAGGTCTCTGATGGATTAGGTCTTTGTTCCCTTTTTGGCAGGAGGTGGGTTCCAAGGTCAGAATGGTACCTCCAACACGGTGTGAGCTGTGTTAAGGTCTGAGGGCCTATTTTACTTCATTCAGACAAATTTATTCTGACTATAGTTTGGAGGTGAAATGGGCCCCAGAAGATCAGGTGATGACAGCTTTGTCCCCAGTAGAGCAGTATTCAAAGTGACTGAATCACAGAGCCCTGATTTCATCCATGGAAACATCAGGAGTCTGGAGATGAGTTCCTGGGGTGGTGCCATTGATAAGTGTACTTTGTCCCTAGCTTTCTCCTAACCCCTCCTAGCCATCACTCTGTGGGAGGACTCCTTATGCCACACCCTTCTTTCATGATGCTCTTACAAGCCCAGGAGGAAGGGAGCCAGGTAATTATGGACTGAATCCCCTCAAACTCTGAATCAAAACTAAATATCTCTTTGTTTTTAAGTTCTTTTTCTTAGGTATTTTGTTACAGTGCCATGAAGCTAAGACAATATTCAATAAGGGTTTATCTTTATTATGCTTCTCCAGCTTTGAGAAACAATAGCAAGGAACAACCCATAAACTATAAGACTTTCAGGATCAAACTATCGGTAAGGGGTTTTTAAATCAGATAATACAACTCTTTGTAGAAATTGGCTGAATTAATATGATTTATAAAGACTTTATTCCATACTGTTACATACAGCTACATGTGGCATAGTATAAAGTTAGAAAGTATTTTTGAAATGAATTTCTAGCTCCCCTTTTCATAGAGTGGAGACAATATAATAGAATACTGTAGTTACAAAGACTGCTTACATTCTGTGGTTTGGCTCATTTTCAGGTTTTGACTGCTTATGTTTGGGCCATCTTTTCCATGGTTTACCATGGGCTTTAGGGATAAAGATTATGGGCCTTGAATTTTTATAATATCCTGCATTTTTCTTGAACACAAATTAATCACTTTTAAATTAAATGATTCAAAAAAGTTGCAGGGCTTGGGAAGTCCCAATTGCTTCACTTGCTCATGAAAATGGCTCACCAGGGTTCAGTATGTTGTGTCTGCATTATCTCAGGGGTCCTTGCTCTCTTTGTGGAAAATAAGTTTTTCTGTGCTTAGGGACTGAGGAAGATAATTAAAAAATCCCTCAGTGGTAGGAAGAGACATTTCTGTCCTTGATTCTGGGCTGGAGACAGATCTGCTCTACTTTTCACACAATTCTGTGATTTTTATAAGGCTCTAGGTAGTCTTCCCTCAGCAGCCATAAACTCACTGCTTAATTGTCTCATGTCCCATATTAGGTTGGCTTTCAAAATAAACTTTTTTTTTGGGGGGGGGTTGTTTCTCATTAAAAGAGCACTTTTCTCTACTTGTGTATAATGACATTTGTTTTTTGCTGGCATTTTCAGCTATATAAAATAAACTCAAACATTTAAAAATTGCTAGGAGTTGATTATGCATTTTGAAGGAGCTCTGTTTTATTTATTCATAACATTTTTTCCTCCCACGGTAGAGATCTGCTTTTCAGGAAGTTTCTAGAAGCCTTGGTGGAGATGTGGCGATGAAGGGGATTTTAAGGATGTGTCATAGCTTATATCAGAAATAGCTGTGACTGTGGTGCAGGTTCAGGCGTTTCCAAGTTAGTGGCTGCAGGCTCCAGCCACCCTTTGACTACATAATGTGCGCTGACACTGATGCTTTCTGAGACCAAGGGCATGGAGTGATGCCCCTTGGGCACTGGAGAGGGAGGTGAAGGTAAGGCTGAGTGTCTTCTGTGTCCCTTTGAATTTGTTTAAGCAATTGAGGTGTCCTAGTTGAGATGTCATGTAGACTAAACAATATGAAAGACTACAGAAATGTGAAGATTCAGAGGAGTTTGATGCATCTAAATTTAGAGGGTAATTGGTGATTTGGACAGCGTCCTTGTGCTAGAGCAGGAGATCAAGCACCTACAGTGTGAACCCATGGAGTACTTGCGTGGAGAGTTCTGGGAAAACTCAACCACGCAAAGCCTTTTACACCCCGAGAATGTCCCTGGGGTGCTAAACTGATATTATGCTAGTCAAGAGATGGTTCTTCTAAATAGCCATTGTTTGAGAAGAAGACAAAACCAAGGGAAAAGACAGAAACTAATGAGGGAAAATAAGAAATATTGACATAGAATGGAGAGCAGTACCATGTGTCATTACTATGCTTCCTATATGTTGTTTTATAAAGTATAAATGTTAACTAATTAAGCATGATGAGTCTTTGGGCTGAAATGATATCAAAGATGTTTCTTATGTCTTTGAGTATTTTAATTTTTTTACTTGAATAAACTTGTGACCTGGCTTTTAGTTATACAGAGCTTCATATTATTATATTATATATGATAATGGAAATAAACTTTGCTAATATATAGTATGTAGATTGGAATAGAGGATTTCTTTGTTATGTCTCATACCACATGCATGAAATGAGTGGGACAGAAGATTCTGGAGCTCCACAGTTCATTGCTCTCACTCCTGTTCATGTTACTATGTTGCTATGTCTTGCAGCTTGTATATTAAAGGAGAAGTGGTGTCTATGTGTTATAATCCAGACTTCAATGATAAGCCTTATAAAATTGCAGAGTAATTGCAAATGATCTAGTCAAAGAATATAAGGACATCTCAAAGCTGATACTCTATCTTCAATTCACATCATGAAGCAATCACAAAATAATTAGAAAAAACCCCCAAGAATTAAAAAAAATAAATTTATTTATAATTTTTTATAAATGTATAATTTATTTATAAATATATATATATAAATGTATAATTGTAGGTCAATCTCATTCAACTAATACTAGCTCAATGCAACAGCATATTCAAGCACTAGAAATAATTGAGGGAGAGAGCTCCAAGTGTTTTGCTGAAGGGTTATCTGTACAATGTTATTTCTGTTGCATCAAGTCTATTTTCTGTCTTTATTTTTTGTCTTTATATCCTATTTAAAGTTGCTAAGCTGCTTATATATGCAGCTGGTAGATTCTATTAAATTATGCATATTGTGAAGCCATTTCTCAGGGCTTCTGTGCAGTGCCATGTAACTTTGGTTTTTTTCCATTGCCTCCTACATTTTAATTCAGTAATTCCATCTTTCTCAGCAGGCTTCCTTTCTGGCAACAGGCCTCTCTTTATGTTCCCCATAGTTAGGAAGACTATTTCTCAGCTTAAAAAGCAAGACAACGTATGCAACAGTGAAGCATGTAAAATGAGGCATATTTTGAAAACTCATGGTACATGATCGTTAACGCTAAAACTTGTATGCAATAAAGCCTGGGCAAACAAAAGCCCAGAGTTGCCTTGTTGATTGTGGGATGCAATGGCTTTTATCGTGGAAGGATATGGTGGTTCCTCTACAATCAGAAGGTGAATCACGGTATGTAGATAAGGAAGTAATTGCATTGGTACTCCACTTGGATCTGAGACCAAGACGTTTGGTGCTGCAGATCATGTTCCTAGTTATCTAAACAGAGCTGATTACTCCTCAGCTTCACAAGGAATATAACTGAGTAAGCATCTATAATTTGGTTTCATGTGTGTGTTTGATATATGTTTTTATATGGGTGTCTCTGTGTGTTCAGTCATCCTTCCAATACTTAGTGTGTCATCAAACACCACATACACATACACACACACACACACCTCAAACAACTCACAAAAAAACTCTTTGATTCTACCATGAAGGCTCAGACTACAGAAGCAAGGAAGGAGTTGTTACAACTTCCATTCCTCTTGTCCCACAACCTATTTCAGTAGCTTTTTTGGTCATTTATTTTATAACCAGTCTTCTACATCCACTTTTAAAACCACCCTTTGCTTTTAAGATAGCTTAGAAAGAATATTATTTAAAAACTATTTTCTCTAGAGATAGTGTAGTACAGTCGAAGTAATTTTATTAAGCAAATTTTATACAACTTAATAAATTCTACAGTAGAAAAATTTAATGCATCTTAACAGACTGGTCGTAAGCCTGAGGCATATCTTTGAAAGAACTTGGAATTTGTAGATCAAAGAGAAAGTCTCTATTTTAATTTAATGTGAACGGTCTACCTAATAGCCGACAGATTGTCATTTTCATTTTATTTTGTTATGAATGATATTACAGATTCATTAAATCAGTTTTCTTTTCTATTTTTTTTTAAACAAATGGAAGTCGACTGAATTAACAAATGTCATTTGCAGCAAGTTCAGAATGACCAGATACATATTGCATCTGGGGACATCAAACAAGTTTTATTTTTCTAAGGGTTACAAAAAGAGGTCATAGCAACATTATCCAATAACAGATGGAGCTGTACGTTTCTAGGCCACCCTAAAGGGACCTCATTAACAAACACATTATGGTGGATAAGAAGTCTGAGTGACTGCTTCTATCAGGTTTTTGGAAGTCCTATGATCTACATGGACAGAGCTGAGGTCAGTCTGCAGGTATACATTGTTTGGAAATGATCTTATTTGAATAAATTGCATCTAACTTTGCTGAAAGACATACAAAAGATCCCTTGATGTCACTTAGCAAACCACCTATATCATACCTTGTCTCCCTGGGCCCCCATAACATGGTCCCCTGCTTGTCAACTGAGAACTTCTGTCCCAGGGACAATGTCAGAAGTCAGTAGTCCAGTAGGCCTAGAAAAGAAGCAGTTTGTGTCACATGTGTTCATTGTAAGAAATTCAGAAACACTGAGGAAAGCAGTAAAGCAATTAAGTTTTAGAAATTTGACAATGAGCACATTTTTGCAAAAGTTTTCAGGTCATTTCAGAGAAATGCCCCCATTTCTGTAAGAGCCATGAGCACCTTGGCACTTTATCCTGCCCCTTGCACACTGTATTGTTAGAAAAACCAGGGCCCCAGCATTGTTGCTTTTGTTTTTATTTTTATTTTATTTTATTTTTTTGTTTTTGTTTTTTCTTTTAGCTCCCTGTAAGGTCCCATTTCCAGAGAGCTGTCAGTTTTAGAAATGTTTGGAAAAGATTGTAGAGGCAAGTTTACCTAAACTGATTAGCTTCCTGTGGATTTGCAAATGAAAGGCTCGTGCGCACCCTCCCCCCCCCCCCAATTTTAACATGCCTTGACTTAATGCATGGGCGTTTCTAGTCTTTCCCACTGCTAGCAAACACACCCCTCCAGTACTCCTGAGTTAACATCTTTTAAAATCTATCTTTCATCTCTGATAGCCCAAACACAACTGGGGAAGTGGCCTGTGTGGCCACTTTCCCTGATTCTCGCATGTCGGTGGCCTTTAGGTCTGGTCTTTCTTCTTCCCCGTCATAGCGATCTCTGCTCCCTTCCTCTCTCTAGGTTCCTAGCCCATGCAAATCTCAAAGTCCTATTTCAGTCTACTTGCCCAGCCATTGGCTGTTGGCTCTTTATTGATCGATCAAAAACCGATTGGGGACAAGGACCTTCAGCGTTTGGACAGCAGATTCTCGATTTTGGGGGCCGGATTAAATCAAAATATTATAACTAATCCTCAACAAAAGATCAATTTGCAGAGGTTGATCTAACTTAGAGCTCACTCGGTGAGCCAAAACTTGGCCCTAAGTCTGCAGCCCTATGGAGAGAGCAACAGTGTCAACTGGCCTGGCGTGTCCCCCCCCCCCCCCCCCCCCCCCCCCCCCCCCGGTCTTCCTGGAGGCTGGACCACCAACCAAAGAATACACATAGAGGGACCCATGGTTCGGACCACATATGTGGCAGAGGAGGGTCTTGTTGGCCATCAGGGGGAGGAGAGGCTCCAGTAAAGAGGAATGTCAAGATGGGAATATGGGAGTGGGCGGGCGGGTGGGTGGGAAGTGGAATTCCCTCATAGAGATGGGGGGAGGGGGAGGGGACTAGGTGGTTTCCAAAGAGGAGACCTAGAAAGGGGGAAACATTGGAAATGTAAATAAAGTATCAAAAAAAAAAAAAAAAAAAAAAACCAAAACCCCAAAAAACAAAACAATAGCAACAACAAAAAAACTTGGCCCTAGTATATTGATCAGACACAAAAGTCAACAGCAATTATTCAGTGTCCATCTGCTTGACACAATCTTATGACTGGGCTAAACAAAAATTAAACAAAGGACTGGTGGAAATTTCAGGGAATGAAATGCACATAGAGGGCTTTGGAAAACTGTGTCTACCATTTTCATAGAAGGTTAATTAGGGGCACAGTAGGCAGACATCCAACCTAGGAACACCCTAACATCTCACCTCTGGCTGACTTAGAGGTGACACACAAACAAGAAGTGAGGGTTAGTTATATTTTGAAACTACTAGAATGTCGAAATTGTACCCTGCCCTCAAAACAGAGTCCTTTAGTAGAAGTTGAAAGACTTAATAATTCAATGAATTCAAGAAACTTACATTTAGCCATCAGCTTACCACTAAGCTAATAAAGACAACTTGACCAAAAATTACAAAAATTACTTTACACAATTACTGAAAAGTCACTAATAAAGAAGGAGCAGTTAAAACAAGACATGCCATGGAGAGGAAGACTTAGTTTTTAAAATGCTTAGTTTTCAACAAAAAGTATAAGATACACACTGATCAGAAAAGTATAAATTATATATAGGAGGAAAGCAGCCACCAAGTTTATCCCTTAATGGAACTTGAATGATACCATAAACTACCCAGACTCAGGGAGCATACAGGACTTACCACACACAAACAGATGAGAACAAGTTCTTCTTGTACGTAGGAATATTTCTAGGAAAGACCTTATGTTTGGCAATGAAAAACATCTCAATAGTTTCAAAGGATTTACTCACAAAGACTATAATAAGAAAAAAGAATTACTATGGATCTTTTGCAAACTTCCAGAAAGTAAACATGGACAGATTCTAACAACTCAGTTAAAGCCAGTATTATCTTCATGCCAAAAGTCAGTGTAATAAAAAAATTGTAGATTAACATACTCCATGAGTATTCTGGTAAAATATTCTCAATAAGGTACCACTAAAATAAGTTTAACAGCATAGTAATAAGGATAATATGCAATGATCAAATGGTATTGTTCCAGCACCAAAAGGATGTTCAAGCTATGAAGACTCAATCAATGTCAAAGATGCTAGTAAAACAACCACGAGCAATGCTAACATATCATCTCAGTATATACATAAAGCACAGTGAGCAAAGTTAAATCAGCCTTTATGAAAAAAATACTGGAATAATCCTTTGAAATAGAAGAGACTTTCTTATCAAGGGGAGTCATGAAAAACCCACAGGTTTGCCCTAAGATGGAGAACTAGTTAAGGATCTTTACCCTCAGTGCCTTTATTTTACATTATATTAGAGGTGCTAGCCAGGAAAAATAGGAATGTGAAATAAAATACATCCATATTAAAATGAAAATGCAAAACTATTTCTATCCATAGATAGCATTGATGATATGACCCATAAGGTAGTTTTTAAGAAATGCATCCTGAAAAAATTGAGAAGAAAAAAATGAATCCTACAAAGATATAGAATACAAGAACACTACAGACAAATGAACAGTATTTCTGTGCGCTCTCGAAATTGAAAAGATTATTCCTTTGATGACATTAATACGAGTAATAATAAAATACTTCATAAAAATGTAACAAAGGGGTGTGAGATATTTTACTCACAGACCTAGGAAATAGTCTTAAGAGAAATTCAAAAATTAATGGAATGACATGTTTTGTTCGTTGGTTAGAAATCTTAGGACAGTTAAGATGGAAATAGTATTTACAATGACTTATAAATTCTAAGTAATCTTTTTCAAAGACTAGCTGCCTTTAGTGTGAGAATGAACAGGGCTGGTCATACAGAATGTGAGAGACTTCCAACAGCCCCTGTCTGAATAAAGAGCAAGAGGCCCAGCACACTTCGCTTTTAAAAACAATATAAAACTTCCATCAACAGGACAGCACTGGCATGAGGATAGATGATCAGAGTTACAGGTCTGAGAGTCCAGAGGTCAACTATCCACTCATGGTGAACTGAGTTTGAAAATTATGCTAAGGAGTCATAGCTATGATGTGGTGGTGCTGGTCACTCCAACACTCAAGAAGTGGTGGTAAAGGCATCAGAAGTGAACTTGAGTCCAGCCTGGACTGTATGAGAGTCTGCTATTTTTTAAATTGTCCTTTTTAAGACATGCTTCTGGCACAGCTGTGCTTTTACAGGTACTACAATGAGGTTGGTATCCTAATGTTAGGCAACATGAAACATAGACCTGATCATAATTACTAAAACTATAAAACTTTTAGAGGGAAGTATGGGGACAAATCCGCAAGACTATGAGTTAGGCAATGATCTCTTACAAATGAGAAATGGCAAAAGAAACATGCACGTGTTTGCACTTCATCAAATAAAACCAAACCTTGGGCTGGAGAGACAGCTCAGTCATTCTTGTTGCTTTTGCAGAGGGCCCAAGCTTAGACTACAGCACTCATGTGGTGGTGCACAACTGTCCACAACTCCAGGTCCAGGAGGATCTGGCCCTTGCTTCTGGCCTCTGTGGGCACCAGGCATGCGAGCAGTGCACACACACACACACACACACACACACACACACACACACACACACACACACACACACACACATTGGTGAAACACTTAATTCACATAAAATAAAACATAAACAAAAATCTTTCAATAGAAGTAAACCTCATTTGTTTCAAAGGACACCATCAAAAAAGTAAAGAGTTCCTCAGACCTGTGAAAATATTAGTAAATAATTTTCCTGGTGAGGCACTTTCATCTAGGATCTGTCTATCTATCTATCTATCTATCTATCTATCTATCTATCTATCTATCTATCTATCTATCTATCTATCTATCTAATAAATTATCAATGTAATACATCTATCTATCTATCTATCTATCTATCTATCTATCTATCTATCTATCTACTTACTTAACCATCTATCTACCTATCAAGAACTCTTACAATTCAGAAACAAAAAGGTAAAAATAATATAAGTTAAGTCTGGCAAAGAAGTGAACAAGTATTTCTCTGAAGGTAATACAAAAATATTAGTAATATAGTATCATCTAGTATATCATTTTGTAATCATATTCAATCAAAACTATGGTAAGAATCCTCTTCACATATATTGCAGTGATGGGGGAAAAGTGTTGGCAGGATTGCTCTGGTGGGGTTGTAAATACATATGTGTACACACATACTGTAGGACATCTTTGCTCCCAAGCATAGATTGATCAGGTCACCTGAATGACTCCTATCCATACATGAAAGAGAAATAAAAGCATTTATACCACACAAGATATGTATGTCATATTTACAGTGATGCTACTCACGCTACTACCAAAGTTAAAATTGGCTAAATGTCCATCAGATGATGAATGAATCACTAAAACATTCTGTCTGTTCAACGAAGTAGTCAGTAGTAAAACGGGATGAAGTGCTGACTTATGGCGCAGCATAGGGGATGGAATTTGAGAACATTTTAAGAACAAGAATTTAGCCACAAATACCTCAGATTGTTCATTTTAAGTTACATGAAATATCTGTAATGGACAAAACCACAAAAAGAGAAATTAATGTTTTCCAGCCCGTGGTGGGAGGAATGGGGTGCGACTACTAATTGACACAAAGTTGATTTTTGAGTTATGAAAGTATTCTAAAATTGCATGCTGGTGATTTTTTGCATATTTTAAATTATTAGAAACATTGATTTGTACATTTTAGAAGGGTTTCTTTTCTTATATGTTAATTCATTTCAGAAAAGACTGCTATTAGAATAGAAATATTTTAAAAAATAGCTCTGTGGAAAGAAATTATGCCCTTTAGATGTCAGCAAAGTAAACACATAGCCTTTGAGAATAAATTAGACGACAACTTATTACTTGAGGTTTTTGTTATCTTTTATTTATTTTTAACTTATTTAATGAAAGTTTTTAAAACAGGCATTGTAGAGAGCATTCTTAATAGTTAAGCACATAAAAACCTCAATCCATCACTAGACAATCTTTGCCAGGGCAAAAGATGTGGATGTAAAATAACGATTGGGCAATGACTTTGAATCCAGAGATCACACTTTGCATGAAAACACTTGACACATAGGAGACTGTAGTGCTGGAAAGTCTGGTAAAGAATGTAGTAGAATTTATCTATCTCTTTTATCTTTCTAGAAGAAAACTACACACACACACACACACACACACACACACACACACGTACACATATGCAACATGCACCAGACTGATTCATGGAAGTATCCAGTTTAGTCTTCAGGAAACATCTTGAACCCTCTCTGCAGTAGAATAAGAGCTGAGATGATACATGGCAAAGAAAACCATGCAGTGGTGGGGGTGGGATCAAGACCTCTGAGCAGATGCCTTGCTTAATATATCTTAACATGGAAACCACAGCTGAAACCTTATCCTCCCACTGGGACAATGATAAGGTCTACCAGGAGACTGGCCACAGATCCCTTGAATGTGAGAGACAGAGAGTCTCAGTTCCCATCACTTGTTATGGGCTAGATAGGAATTGCCCCACAGGATCTATCTCTATCTCTCTGTCTCTATCTATCTATCTATCTATCTATCTATCTATCTATCTATCTATCTATCTATCTATTCCTAAGGCAGGCTGTGCTTCCAGTAATAACATTGTTGGAGTTTTTTATTCTAATTCACTGTTGGACCCTCCTCAGTTTGAAGTTGTTTTTAGAAGTTAAGTAGACATTGGTCTACTATTTCATGTATTGGGAAGAAAAAGAGATGGATAGACACAGCATTCTCAAGAGTTTATGGTCAGTCCTTTTTAGTTTTGTATCCTATTTTCTTCACTACAATGAAGGGACCTTCAGACCTGCATTATCATAGGACAGTGATAACACAGAGAAATAGTGACTGGCATTTCTTGGAAGGTTCTGTTCCCTTCATGAATGTCATGTGGTTCCCAACATTTAGGTGGCTTTGAGATTCTGTATTATAGAAGGAGACTTGGAAGTAAGGAGAGATTAAACACTTAGACAAAGTGCACAGAACTAGTAAGTGCTTGAGCAGAGACGTGAGCAGAGACAGGCTCCTGGGGAGGTGTCCTTTACCACCCATCTGATGTGAATCACATCAGATTTTTTCTATCTCCCTGCTCAGCATTTACAGCTCCCACTTATCACAATGATTTGCTCTCTTACAAAGTAAAATAAAAATAAGGCAAAAGCATAAAAGGTATCAAAGCAGTGACATCACACTCATGGTGAGGACTCACATGGTTGGGGTTCTAGGAGGACTTGGGCTTTGGAGCAGCCTCAGTGTCCTGAAGAAACAGAGTCACTTAGGAATGTGCTCTCTCTCTGTCTCTCTGTCTCTCTCTGTCTCTCTGTCTCTCTCTGTTTCTCTGTCTCTGTCTGTCTCTCTGTCTCTGTCTCTGTCTCTGTCTCTCTCTTATTCCAGTGGCTGGGAGTAGGGCATAGTTAAAGACACTCCTTTCAAGGAATTGGCTAGTAGAAGGGAAAAGTAAAACTGTGCATTTAGACTGTGGAAATTATATGAGTCACATCAGGGAAGTTTAAAAACGCAACATAAATGAAGACAGTAATGGGATCATTCATTTAAAGTATAAGTTCTAATTATTGTTATTTCACTCTTTCATGGAAACATTTTTGTGCACCAGCTGTGTACCACTTATTGTAGGTAGCGTTGTGAAAATACAAAAAGTCATCTTCTTCCGGAAGCATTTATGCCATTAAGGAGAAGCAGACTTGCACCAAACACTAGCACCACACCCTGCACAGCACTTGATGTGTCTACTTGTGGTGATGTTACAAAAGTGGTCATAAAGTGAGGATGAACTCTGAAGGATGGAGGAAGTTTGATCATTCAGAGGCACTGGCACACTAAGGGTATTGTGTAAATAAAAATTGTGGCTGGAAAATGTAGAAAATAACTCTAGAATGGATAGATAGTAATGTGGGGCATGGGGTCTGTGAGAGGTAATACTGGGGAAGACAGCTCAAAGAATATATGTTATGAATGTTGAGTGAGGGCTTTGGATGTCATTTACCAGTAAGGGGTACAGAAAAAGGTGGCCATTAAGTCATTCTGGCAGGACTGAGTAGGCTATACTGGCCTGAAATCAGGAGACATCTGAGAAACACCTAGAAAGTCATAAATTCTGAAAGTCATCTGTCGTGTGTTCTGACTCAGTGGATCTGGAGCAAGACCTGGGAATCTCTACTGAAGCAGCAACAGCAGCAGCAGCAGCAACAACAACAACAACAACAACAACACAAAGGTGAGTCTTATGACCAGGAACAAGGGAAGCCTGAAAGCAGAAAGGAAAACTGAAGACCCACTGTTGTGGTTTGTGTAGAGGTTTGCATTGTTTTAGTCTTGGTGAGACCTATCTTAGTTGTACAGAGCAAGCAGGCTCTGTTGCTATTACAGAGGTACAAATGATAAATGCTCTTGTCTGAATGTGAGAGAGGACAGAGAGGCAATGACTAGAGAGATCTCTCTGGTTCTGGGTAATGTCTGTGACACTGGTCTTATCAGAGACTTCAGGAAGCGGGGAAATGTTCTTTCCAGTTGTGTACAGGAATGGTGATTTTGAGACCTGCTTGGAAACGTGTGTGGGCTGCATGTCTGCAGATGGTTTAGAAGTGGGGGTGTAGATGTGGGGGTCACTAGTCAAGAGGTAACTGAGGATGTCTGGTTAGACATCAGAGGAATAGGTACCATTCATAGAACCCTGGGAAAACTAGGAGAGAATAATCGTTGAGTGGAAGGAAGGAAGGAGAAGCATCAGGAAACCAGGGAACCTTAAGCAGGAAGCCATCAATAATGTTAGGTGTTCAGTAAGAACACTTGCACTTTCTGCTGTTGCCCACACAATCTAGGGAGTGAGACCTGAGTCTTGGCATTGTGGTGTACATGAGAAAATTTACCATAAATACAGCTGCATCAGTCTGACTAGTCACTTTCCTGAGGCAGCAGAGCTGTGGTCAACCCTGCCTTTTCCTCATGGTCACTTGAAGATTAGAATTACACACACACATATGTGTGTATGTCTCTTTAATTGCCTGATTAATTCAGGGTGGTATATTTATGTGGTATACTTCATTCTTTCAATTGGTGGGTCATTTTTATATATGTACTTTTGAATGGTTCCTTTGTTATTATTCAAATTTATGTAATTTTAAAAGCTTGTCCTAAGAATTGCTGTGCCATTTTATATCTTGCTGTTGTCATAGCAACTGCTTATATTTCACCTCGCTTTCACCTGAATATCTCAGTCTGGTCACTGAAAATTACATGCAAATGTGAGCTTCCACCTTTTATAGGAAGGGTGGGATGAATGGGGAACTTGTGATTTGCCTTTTCTCTGATAAGAAGGATAAAATTCGGAGCCTGGCTTCTGTTTTGCAGAAGGTTAGAGCTGAGAGAAGCCTTGGTTTGTCACGACAGCAAGTGGAATGGATAAAAAAGATCAATCCCTGCAATGCGAGAAAGAAAAAGAAGAGGGTGAAAGAGACCACTCCAGTCGGAAGAGTGACTGGGCCTTGAACGTGCCCAGAGGCTCTGGACTCCCAGGATTACCCACTCTAAGCCCTTTGTAGTATCTGTTACTGTCTCTGCCTTAGCCTGGGAGGACACAAACCAACACAAATTTGGGAATTAGAGGAGTGTCCTTCTGTACTGGAGGTAGAAAACCTTGATGACTGGGGACAGGTGATGCCCTTGTCCCCTGCTGGGCTGTAGAAGTGGCAGAGGAGATTCAGAAACAGAATCTGTCTTCCCAGTGCAGCACTGTAAGCGTTACAGGTACAATCAGAATAAGACGTCAGCACATTCAGAGTTTAATAAATGATTGGAGACCAGTCTGAAAGCACAGCATAAAAATCACAAGCATGGCCTTCAGAAGTTGGTGGGTAGGTCTTAAGTCCTTGCAAGGTCATTTACTCACTCTATGACCTTGGGTAAATTATTTGACCTTTCAGTGCTATAACTCTAAAGGGGGTATCATCATAGGCTACTCATTAATGCTTCAATGATTTTCTGAGATTATACACAAAAAGCACTAAGGAGAATATTAAATGGTTAAAGGAAATATGGTATAGCACATCCTAAATCTTATCAAAGGCGTGATGGGGACTTTTTTTATTAATTAATTATCTTATTTATTTACATCCCAGATGTTGCTCTCCCTCCCAGTCCCCCCTCGCAGCATTCTTCCCCCTCCCCTCTCCCCTTTGCCTCTGAGAGGATGCTCCCCAACTTCCCCCATATCCTCCTAGCCTGGGGCATTGCATCTCTATAGGATCAGGCATATCCTCTCCCACTGAGGCCAGACAATGCAGCCCTTTGCTACATATGGCCCTTGGACCAGCCTCTGTATGCTCTTTGGTTGGCGATTCAGTCTCTGGGAGGTCCTAGGGGTCCAGGTTAGTTGACACTGTTGGTCTTCTTCCTATGGGGTTGCTGCCATCCCCTTCAATTCCTTCAATCCTTTCCATAATGTAAGCTGTGCCCACATTTGGTAGATAGAAGACTAGGCTGAGGCAGCTAAGTGGTTTGGATGGGGTTACTTTTTAATGGGCTTTCTGGACTCAACCAGCACTTTCCCAGTAGTTAAAAGGAAAACCTGATTTTCACTTAAGTTATACTTCTTCTTCTTGGTTCAAAATAAGATTTTTTTCTCGTTCTGAACATTATACATTTTGAATTTATTCAAGATGCCCCCCCTTTTTTAAAAACCATTTTCTATGATTTATCAATCATATCTACTAAGGGTAGTGACACCTTGTACGTACTTAGGTAAAATTTCCTTTACAAAAATATGTGCAGCTGGTCAAATGGTTCTGTGTCACACATCTGTGTGCCCTTTGTTTTAATTAGTCTGCTATTTTCACTATCCCTTCATTAAAAAGAAGAACAATTTAAAAGAGGAAATGTTAACTGTACTTGATGCTTTGATATTGTCTGCCCCCAGCTGGTTCAGGGAAAGCCCAATCTCTCACGGTAACAATGGCCAATCTCATCAATTTTGAGCAAGCTTCCCCTTCTTGGTCTCCTTTTGACAGATCTGAATGTTTCCAGAGAGGAATCCAAGGCCTAGTCCCATGGCGGAGGTATTTTCTGGCTCCCACAGCCTCTGAAATGGAGATCACCATCATTACTTGGGTTGCTTTTTGCTCCTTCTCCTTTGCTGACTATGACCCAGTCCGGAGAACAGATCACAGTGGGGACAGCAATCCCAGTGTTTATACCTATGTGTTAACCTCTCTCTTTGAGTGTGTTGAGACCTGTGTCTTGCTTCTTATCAACAGTTGTGTCATGATATGTTTAAAGAACATTGCATGGCAGAGATGAATTGATTTTACAGATATAATTAAGGTCTTAAGTCAGTTTATTCTGTCTGGGTCTGATTTAATCAAGTGAAAACAGTTGAAGTATGGATTGTGTGGTGGTTTGAATGAGACTGGCCCCCATATAGGCTCATACATTTGAATGCTTGGTCCCTAGTAGGTGGAACTGTTTGCGAAGAATTAAGAGGGGTGACTTTGTTGGAGGAAGAGGGTCCCTGGGGGTGAGCTTTGAGGTTTCAAAAGCTCACACCAGACCCAGTTTCTTTCTCTCTGTCATATGACTGTGGATTAGAGATGTAATTTCTCAGCTGCTGCTCCAGCCCCATGCCTGCCTGCCCTGTTGCCATGCTCCCTGCCAGGATGGTCATAGACTCATCCTCTGAAAGTTTAAGCAAACCCCCGATTAAATGCTTTGTTTTATAATTTTCCCTGGTCATGGTGTTTCTTCACAGAAATAGACAAGTAACTAAGACAGAGTCCTTTCTGTGGTGAGAGTAGAGTCTCCACGTGTAGATGAGAGAAGAAGGTATATTGAGGATGCCCATGTAGCAGGAAACTCTGTTGGCCTCTAGAGGATGTCACATGAACTATCAGCAAAGATTCAGTGCCCCTTGCTCTACGGCTGCAATGAAATGAATTACTCCAAGAACTCAAATGAGCAGAAACTGATTCTCCAGCCTCCCAGTGAGAATGCATACAGCCAACACCTAGACTATAGCATTATTAGACTCCAAACAAAGAACCCAGTTAACATAGGTTAGTTTTGTCTGTTTGACACAAACTAGAGTCACTTGGAAAGAGGGATTCTCCACTGAGGAGTTATCTTCATCAGGTTGGCCTGTGGACGTGTCTGTGGGGCGTTCTTGATGAATGACTGATAAGGGGGGAACAGCCTGTGTGGATGGCACCTCCCCCAGTAAGGACGTCCTGGGTTGTTTAGAACAAGCTAAGCAAGTCAGAATAACAAGCCAGTAAGGAGTGTTCCTCCTCGGTCTCTGCTTTAGTTCCTGCCTCTGGGTTCTTGCTTGAGTTCTTCCTGGTGTCCTTTGATAATGAACTATAATCTACAGTAAACCCTTTCTGCTCCAAGTTTCTTTTGGTCATAGGTTTATCACAGCAACAGTAAAGCAAACAAAATGTGCTCGATTGCTGTGCTGGACCCCTGACCAATTAAACTGTAGCTAACAATGGATGCAGTTTCAAGCTGCTAAATTTATGCTAAATTTATCCATTAGGCAGCTGCTAATACACCTGGAATGTTGTGTGGACTGTCTCCAATTTCTGAGCAGGCTCTCTTCTCTCTAGTTAGCTGGGCCCTTCATTCAACTGGGATTTGACCCTGTGTTTTGTCCTTGCTAGAGGACTCCTCCCCTACCTTCTGTCAGTCTCCTTGGCTGACTTCAGCTACTTCTGTTGTCTCTCCTGTGCCACAGAGGAGCTGCTCAGAAAGCCAAACGTCACCCTTTCTCTTTATCTTGCCAAAGAGCATTGACAAATTGATGTGGCAACTCTCCAGGTTGGTTCGAGAGTCGTAGGGGAGATGGTATTTCGAGTGGAGGATGGTGGAAGCTGTTTGATCTCCTTGCTTTTCTGATGCTCAGAAATCAGTGCCCACACCTCCAGTATCTTACTCCCTCTTTTCTCTTCTTGCAGTCTCCTTCGGGAGGGGATGGTGGAGCCTCTTCTGCCCTCTAGCCCCACACGGTTTCTTTGATAGAAAAGCAAGCTGAATGCCTTTATTACTACAGAATGTCATATTTTCTATCTCATGAGAGAAGTGCAGGCTGACTTGTAAACTCAGGCTTGGTTGCTGACATGCTTCAGGAGACAGATGAAATTTTACAGCTTGTTCTCATTTTTTCATTCACTTATTCATTCACAAAATATTTGTTGTCTACTGTTGCCAGGGTCTGTGCATAGGGATGCAGCAGTGAACAAAACAAAGGCTGTTGTCTTGGAGCTTGTATTCTTTCAAAACTGAGAGCTGATGGGCAGGTTTATTTCTTGCTGCATAATTTTATTTTGCATATCAGAAGCTGGGTGGTACCTCATTCTTTCTCTTTGCATTTCATCAGCAAAAACCATCATTTGCTGTCTCCAGTCAGATGCAATTAAAATGACAGGGCACAGAGGCAGACATAAAAGCACATTAATAAACTTCAAAATATTATCATCATTGTAGATATTTGAAAATAATATTTTTTCAAGATTTAGTGTCAGAGAGTGCCTTCTTTTTCCCACATTTTTTTTTCCTGTAGCTCTTCTTAGAACATAATTTTTCAGAACATACAATATAAGAAGGCACACTAAAATGTTTAAACTTAGGATAATTAAATAAATGCTGTACTTCAGGAAAGGCAGCATTCCGTTCAGTGCTCCTGAGATTCTTGGGTGAGTGACTGAGAGCATTAGTTCCAAGTAACCATGGGCTGTCAGGTCTCAGGGTGTAGTGTGACAAAGAGTCTGTGCATATATGTGGCAAAAATACTCCAGCAAGGTCACTTGGTGCTGATGGGTTTTGTTCATTTACTTTATTATTTTAAAATGTCATTCTTTTGACAGAGCTGAAGTCCATTTTCCACATATTATATAAAGCATTAGTCATGTGTGGAAACCCGGGATGATTGATACAACGTTTTTAATTAAACCTGATGATGTGGTATAATGTGGAAAAAAAGAGGGCTTGACTGAGTTAACATTTAAGGTGTGTGTGTGTGTGTGTGTGTGTGTGTGTGTGTGTGTGTGTGAGTGTGTGCATTTGCATGCATTAAAGGAGTTTGGGGACTTATGTAATAATTCCATAATAAATTTTCTCTAATGGTTAACCTTGGACATGGTCTTGATATATGTTTATTTACATCTCTCTATTATTTGCTTGTTACTGTACTATTTTAAGCAACATGGTAACTCATCTTATACCATAAAATATAATTGAAGGAAGATATTCCAGAAGGAATCATCAATGAGCAACCTAAGAAGTGCAACTTTTTGTGTTTATGGCATAAGGTATCTGCTACATACATTTTTTATATATAAAGAAATCAGAACCGGGCAGTGGTGGCGCACGCCTTTAATCCCAGCACTTGGGAGGCAGAGGCAGGTGGATTTCTGAGTTCGAGGCCAGCCTGGTCTACAGAGTGAGTTCCAGGACAGCCAAGACTACACAGAGAAACCCTGTCTCGAAAAACCAAAAAAAAAAAAAGAGATCAGAACGTAGTGAAATCATGGATATTGCAGGAGAACCAACAAACACTAATTTATTAAACCACTGTAATCCCTAACAACAATCTAAATATTCGTCCTTCTACTTACAGATAAGTGTAGTGCTTACCCCCTCATCAAGGAGATGTCTTTTTGCAACAGACAGAGACAATTACAGAAAACTACAACTAATCAAAATGCAGAACTGTAGAGTCCAGTCTCAGCGGATAAATTTTCAACACTCTGCTTTCACCTAAGGCTTGAAGATCATGGCAGAAAAGGGCGTGGGAAGAGTGTAAGAGCCAGTGGAATGGGCACTTTTCTCTGAGATTGTCTCTCCTGGAAATGTCAGAAGTTACACTGGTGAACTTGTGCTACATACATTTTTTATATATAAAGAAATCAGAACCGGGCAGTGGTGGCACCAACATAACTGCTTAAACATGAACTGAACATGGTTGACATCAGTAGACATGCCAACATGGACAGGAGAGCCTTATGAGGCCTCAGCTCTACTCAAAGAACTACAGGTAACTAAGGACTCCTGAGAGCAGAAGTAGTCCTCCCTAGGGAAGGGCACATCAGCTGATTATCCAAGACCAAATGGTCAGCCCAGAAAACACACACACACACACACACACACACACACACACACACACACACATACACACACACACACACACACATGACATTATATGGACTGAGTAGTTATATTTAGAACTATATATGTTTAGACATATATGTGCATACTATAGCAATTAACGCAAAAATAAGTCATGAATTTGAAAGAAAGCTAGGAGGTGTATATGGGAGAATTTGGAGGGAGGAAAGGGAATGGAGAAACGTGATTATATAATAATCTCAGAAAAAAAAGAAAGAAATTAGAATGACAGATTCAGGCAAGGATTTATTTTAAAGAAGTGAAATGGCAAAGTACAATCCAATGCCATTCAGAAAACTTGGAGCACTCTAATTCAATTATATTGTCTGCATTTGGTGGAAGGTTCCAATTTGCATATTTCTCACCGGATGGCAATTCTGAACAGAAGGGGCCCAGGAAGGCTTATATGATGTGCCAATGTGTTTCCATCTGGAGTAATATGGCAGACAAAAGGAAGACCTAGTTGATTGTGTGAACATACTACATCAACACCCCATCACTTGGGCTCTATTAAGCAGACAAAACATCTGGATAAACAAACATCTGGACGACAGGTGAGCGAGAAACAGAAACAACTGAATAAATTCAATGCGGTTAAGAGATTTTGGACTTGTTAAGGAAACTATCCTTGTCTTTAAAATTAAATTTCAGTTACAGTCCAATAATTCAATCTTCAATTGCAAATTAGGGTTTCCTCTAAATTTGTATTCTCTCTAAGTTCATGGTTTACTTAAACAAAAAGTTTTTAGATGTGCAAATGGTGACATGTGCCAGTAGGTGATATGGCACCTGTAATTTACATGATGTCGATATACTGATATTAAATGGTGTTTAGGGAGATTTATCCTTTTTATTTTTTATATTATTATGTACTGTTTGGAGTTCAGACTGGGAACTTTTAGGACTTGATGTTGATGGACTGATGAGGGGTACCGAGAGTCAAGTGGCACTGCCAGTAGAAAGGATGGTTTTCCTGTCCCTGGTGACAGGAGGATTTGGTTATTGATGTAGCTCAGGTGGAGCACAGGCAAGACCGCAGACACCTGCTTCAGCATAGCCTAGGGCTCTCCAGAAGGTGAGCAGTACAGGCCAAGTCTGCATGGAGGAGAGCCAGTTGCAAAGGAAGGAGGGATGGCAGGTTGAAGAGGAGCTGAGCGTTTCTGTCTTTTTTCTTTTTTGGCAATGCATTTGGAGTCCTGGCAATGCAGGGAGGAAACACACAGAAGCAATTCTTGCTGCCGGCTCCCATAAAAATGCTGTGGGAAATGAAGAAGAATGAAATCAAGGACAAAGTAATGATCTTTTTGGGTAGAAGTCACTTGATCCTCAAGACCAAGAAGAGTTATGTGTCCATAGTGTTTGATGTGTGATATCTTCATACTATTTCTGACTATTTAGGCATTTGAACTTTTGAGCTTCATCACCCATTTTACTTTTACATAGCACATTGAAGCTACATTCTAAATGTTCCCGTCATCAGTTTCTTTTTACATTTTGACTTCATTTACTTATGTGTGCAAAAGGGAACTGACCCAGCAAATATCAAGATGCTGAGTGTTTATGCAAATAAAGTTAATACTGGGTCCTGTAAGTCTAGTATTCCCAAGTTTCCAGGAAAAGACTGAGGGATGGGCAGAGGCCAGAGTGTTCAGGGAAAGTTGTGATTTAGAAAACCACCACAAATTCTCAACTAATTCTCCTTTCAAAATGTGGAACCCCATTCCATGTCCCTTGAACTTAGGCTGAAACAGACACGGTCTTTTCTTCATTCTCTCTGGCTCACTTGCTTGCTCTCTGTTTACTCATAACAGGTGAACCAACTGCTTCTGTGTTCTGAAATTACCAGGTGGCCCTCTGGGGCGTCCCAACTGGGAAAGGCTGGAAGCCAGTGAAAAAACACTCAGACTTCTGTCAACAAACACATGAAAGAGGCTAAGAGTAGATCCTCTGGCTCTGGAAAAGCCTGCAGCTGACTCCATCCCCTGCCAACATCTTGTGTGAAACCTCCAGAGAGACTCCTGAGCCAGGCCTGCTGAGTGACAGTGCTTCTGAACCTGTGAGCTACAAAAGCAATACATTTTCAGTGTTTTAAGCTTCCTACTCTGGGAGCAATTTCTTAGCAGTAATTGCTAACTACTACAGGGGGAATGCACCATTTAGAAATATTATCTAGCAGAATCAAGAAAAAAAGTCCTAGCTAGTGTATTAGTCCACCAACAAAGTAGCGGAAGTAGCCCAACTTTATAGGGAAAAGAAGTTTATTTAATTCAAGGTCAAGGCTCTGGAATCAGTTTAACTGTGGTGAAGACCTTATGACAGATGATGTCATCAGCCAAGCATGTGCAGAAGGAGAAGATCAAAACCTGAAGGGCAGAAAGCCAGTGAGTTTGGAATCCTATATCCTATTCTTTGAGTATTCCCCAAAATGATCTAAGAACATTCCACCAGGCTCCATCTCTTTACTGTCAATAACTTCCCACCACCACACTGACATCCAAGCTTCTAATATATGAGCCTTTTGGGAGACAAGAAAGTAAAGATGTATTCAGTTGTTTCTATAGCAGTATATCTATATGTACGTCTATGTCTTTGTCTATATCTATCTATCTATTTATCTATACATATATCAACACATATTGTACATTTGAGATATATGTTTTAGATGCCAATATATATCATATATATTTATCACATATAATATCATAGATATTTGAGATGACTACATTATTACAGTTTATGATACCTTGCCTATATTTTTATAATACCAAGAATTCTGCATTTTATCAATAGTAAGTAAAGATGACAAGTTTTATATTTTCTGTTGTTAAAGTTCTAAGATAAGATGGGAGTTTCTAGTTTCTACATTAAGATGTCACACCTGGAGAATAAAGGCGTGGGAAGAAGGAGGGGGGTGGCTAATAATCATGCAATAGCTAGTTTCTTTTCATGCTTCTTTTCAAACTCAAATTATACGCACATAGCTTAGAGACATGTACAAAACCAGCAGTTAAATAGCTTCAAGATAAATTGATATTTATTCTCAAAATTTTGTTGAAAACATGCTCCTTACTCAAAGAGAATTGGCTCTTTGCCAGAAATATTTGGTAGAGAAAATCTTTTTGTTTGTTTGTTTTTAATAAAGAAGACATTTCAGAGTTTGAATGCAGCATCCTGAATGATGGTAGACATTGCTATGAGTCAGGAGAAGGCTTCTTCTTCTTCTTCTTCTTCTTCTTCTTCTTCTTCTTCTTCTTCTTCTTCTTCTTCTTCTTCTTCTTCTTCTTCTTCTTCTTCTTCTTCTTCTCCTTCTCCTCCTCCTCCTCCTCCTCCTCCTCCTCCTCCTCCTCCTCCTCCTCCTCCTCCTCCTCCTCCTCCTCCTCCTCCTCCTTCTTCCTCTTCTTCTTCTTCGAGGAGTGTTTAATCCTTTTCTAGAGCAGAATCCAATTCTCTCATTAGAGATGAAAAGTACCAATGATGTCATCTCTCTAAAACCTGGGCAGAAATTTCATAGCAATTCAGGTCTCAGCATTTAAAAGTTTTGTGATAGTGGAGAGATGACATGCAGCATGGATGTGTGGCTTTCTTATGGCTCCTGTTCCGTTTGCTCATCCTTACAGTTCTGTAGCTGACAGGATGGTATGTGTGTAGGTTCGAAGCCAGTTCATACAGAGAGCACGGTGTGAGGCTTAAAATGATCTATAAGTGGAAAAATTATCTATTTCTAGGTCCTCCCAAATGAAAGGAAGAACACCGTTTCCATTACAGGCTAATAATCCAACACTATAAGTGTGCTATAAAGAAATGTTAAGTGGGCTGAGATTAGACCTGGTTGTTACCTGAGTGTTTCAACAATGACATGGTGTTAAGGGGCTCAGAAGTGTTCCATCACCCTATGTGAGATAGGCAGGTTTAGCTATGAACCCAGTCTGAGTTTTTCATACAGTTTTTTTATAATCTGGATACATATGATCCAGATAGGTAGCACTCTCTCACCCCCCCCCCCGTGTGTGTGTGTGTGTGTGTGTGTGTGTGTGTGTGTGTGTGTGTGTGTGTGTGGTATAGGGCTAGAGAGACACATTGGAAGTGAGTATGGAGGTCTTCATTTTTTAAAAAATCTTCACATGGTACTACAACATGACCTAACAATACCACTTGTGGGTGTACACCCAGAGGACTCTGAGTCTACCACAGAGATACTTGCACATCGTGCTTATTGCTTCACAATCAAGGTAGCTAAGAAATAGAGCCAGATTAGATGTGTACCAACAGATGAGTAAAGAAAGTGTGATACAGACACACATACACACACAGAGCACACACACACTGACACACACACATACACACAGGCACCCACGTACATCCACACACACAGAGACAACAGGCACATACATAGACAACACACACACAGATAACACGCACACAGACAACACACACATAGAGACAACACATACATACACACACAGAGACAACACACACAGACACACATACAGATACAACAAATGCGCAGACAACACACACACACACACACACACACACACACAGAGAAACACTAGACACACACAGAGAAACACCCCCCACAGGAGCAACAATGAAAAATGAAGTCATAACATTTACAAGAAAATAAGAACACTAAATCATAAGTAGACTAGGTTCAGAAAGACACATACTGAATAACTTGTTTGTTTGTACGGTATGTGTGTAGCATGTGTGTGTGTGTTGTGGTATGTTTTTGTGTGTATGTATACATTTATGTGGTGTGTGTGTATGTAGTATGTGTGTGTGTGAGCAGTGTGGTGTGTTTTTGTGTGGAATATATGAATTTATGTGTGGCGTGTGTGTATGTACACAAGTCATGAAACTAGAAAGAGGTTCATAGGAAGTGAAGAAGTCTGAAGATATTATAGAAAGTGAGGAGATGATGAAATGTGCGCCATGCAAGTAGAAAGGGAGCTATTGGGGATGAAGGGGACCAGCAAGAGGGTGGACAGGGGGACAGAGGAGGAACTGGATAAGGGGTATAAATAAGAAAATATATGCATGGGAATACCATAACAAAACCTGTCATTTTGTATGTTATTTTAAGAAATTAATGATTAAAATGAGTCCTAGAAATAAAAATGTTGTTGGCTATGAAATTGAACGGTCATTATGCTGGAGACGCAGAGGCTAGATGGGTGGACTCAAGTGGACTTCCGTGCATCCAGACAAACTTAGTGAGCGCAGAGGCTTTAGGGAGATGCACAGCATCGTCCTTTTCTCCTCAGGTCACACAGCAGCTGACGTGGACTGACAGGTGATGAGGTTGCTTTAGCTTAGTGGTTGTGGAGTCTAGCAGTGATGAAAGCATATGAAGGGGGAAACCATGACACTGCATGCAGGCAGGCAGTGCTGTCTTAGCATGGATCACGCGGCGTGACATCCCTGCCTTGTCACCCCTGCCACACACACTTTTTTTTTTTTTGATGCAAAATGCAAGAGAAATTTATTGATTCATCAGCATGCTGAGGTCGCTCTACATAGCAAGACAGGAGGGCGACCTCGTGTAGCCTGTTCAGGGACCTTATATAGGATTTTAGAGCAGCAGCGCACCATTAGGTACAATGTGATTGGCAGAACAGTGTGACTTTTAAACTGATTGGTCTTTAGGGAATGAGGTAGCAGGGGCTTAATCAGCCCCTCCCTTCCAGCTTATGTGCTGTCTAACCTGGTGGAATGTCTCAAAGTTCCTGAGCTGACCTCTCATCCCCCTTTCCTGTGCATGCTTCAATCTTGAAGCTACTGTTGATAGCTATAAGATCATTAGCTGTACTGCACCTATGCATTCCTTAACAAAAGCTGCCAAGCGGTTCAAAATATAGGCGCCAAAAGTCAACAACAGGAGAACAATTAAGGTCTTAACAAGGTAAATATGAGAACTGTTAACTAAGAGGTTAAACCAAGACTTGAACCAGCCCTGACTCTGTTTCCTACACCTTAAGAGCGAGCTGATATCAGCAGCTCCTGCTCCATGGCCACTGCCCCAAGCTCCATCTTCTCTTGTTGACCTTATCCTTGTTTGCCTTGTTTGCCACTCTGTAGAGTTTCAGCCACAATTCACTCAGAATTCTTCCAATTGCTCTCTCTTTGCTTCTTTTGACCAAGAATTCACTGTTGTAGAAGAAAGCTTAAAAAAAAATCTTTAGTATGTTTGCATACAGAGAAAGTAGTGAATAGACAAAAAGATTCCCTTATATATTTTACCTCTCTCTCTCTCTCTCTCTCTCTCTCTCTCTCTCTCTCTCTCTCTCTCTGTATGTAGTTGGAGTTGTACTGAAGAATAAAATAAACAATATTGTACAACAATAGTATGTACTTAAAAAATGATTAGTTGTGGAACAGGCAGACAAGATAAAGGCACCTTGAGAGGAACTGTAGCCAGGAGGGCATTGCCGTGTGCATTGTGAACACAGTTGGGGGTCAAGGGCCATATTGTTCTAGATTCAGAGAGACAGGATACAGGATCTTCTTGAAGAAAATAGCTTTTAATTACGTTTGCACTCCTGGCCAAATTTTTGTTCAGCAGAGTGAATGAAAATACAGTAAAACAAGGCTTTGGTCTGATTTTTGCATCTTTATGGCATGTATATAGTAACATATACATTTCACAGGTTATTTTTAAAAACCCTATGGTAGGATTCTAAAGATGTCCTGGACGTAGAGGAAGGGAGTTCGGGCTGCTGGGGTTGGGGTAGGATGCAACAAGCTTTCATGTAAGCACTTTGGTGGAGGCTAACCACAGAGCAGTCTTTGTCCTTTCCCCAAGGCCTCAGGAGGGCTTTCTCAGTAAAGAGGGGTTGCAGAGGGCTGTGATGAAGTTTACATACATTCAGGGGCACCACTCTGCCTGTGTGGATGTTTTCTGTTTTTGTGTTCCCTGGCTCTCAGGACCCCCTACCACAATCTCATTTGACTTGGTATTGCATATCATGAGACTCTCCATGTCCCCTTTAAGCTCCTGCACCAGGCTTGCTAACTCTGTCTATATGAGATGAGCGTACTTGCTCCCTCACCTGGTAGGACTGAGTGCATAGAATTCATTCTGCTGCTATTTACTGAAAGCCAGTCAAACAGAATAATCAAATACTCCCGATCCTCTGCCGTGCATGCTCAAGTGACCTTACACACAGCGTCATTTCCACTCCCCGACTTCCTCTCCTGGAAAATGTCTCCATCATTAACTGTGTTTCAAACTTACTGCTATTTAAAAGAAGCCCTTACCCTGCCCCATCCACTTGTGCTATTGATCCCAACTTTTTCTGCCTTTCCCTGGAACTCGTTCCATCAATAATTCCCTTTTTGTCTGTCAAATTTTCGGTCTCCCGATTTGCTGGCTACTTACTTTCCCATGGCTTACGTCTGTGCCCAGGACCCCTACTCCCAGCACACCTTGTCTTGATTCTGTGTTCAGTTATAAGTACCTATTTCTTACATTCTATTCATTACTAAGTGCTCTAAACTTTAAGTGGATTGTTTTTGCCTTTTATTATTATGCTACTACAGTTTCAAGTGGAAAATCAAAACAGTATGTAGTGGGATTGAATAAATTGTACTTCGGACTGTTCTAGAAAATCCAGGAATCTGACGACACTACTACTTTCCTATCTATGGAGCTTACCCATAATTTTATTAAAAATATTCCCATTCTGGCCACCAATTGCTTTCTAGCTTTGGCTGCAAAATACTTTTCTTGCCCTAGTATCCCTGCACACTGTAGAGACTTGTATCTGTTCGGTATGTTCCTTCTAAATTTCTTTTTCTAAATTTTGTTTATTTTATCCCCTCCATTGCATGTGCAGTGTGTGTGAGCGCAGCGCTGCACATACCATGCCACGCATGTGGAAATCAGCAGAGCTGGTGAGAGGAGGTTCTCTCCCCCACTGTAGACTCTGTGGGTTGCACTTAGGTTGTACATAGTAGGAACTTTTACTCTCTGGGCCATCTTCCAATCCTTAACCTCTTTATCTTACAAGTGACAGACTACTATGGCCTCTCTTCCCCTTTCCAAACTTTTCTGTTTCCTCCACTGGCTTCTTTTGCCTTTACTTTATAGGAATATACATTTCTTTCAAAATAATTAAACGTGTTTTCTCTGATACCTAAAACATGGATAAGATGTTTTGATGAATGTATATACATTGTTTAATATTTAAATCAGATTAAACACATTTATCACCTCACTCATTTATTTTTCAGCATGAAAACACCCAAAATCTGTTCTTCTAGCTTTCAAGCATGTATGGTACATTACCTATAGACATTCTACTCTGCAGCAGCACGCCAGGACTTTGTGGTCCTATCCAACTATAACATATGACCTTTTGGTTGGCTTCTCCCCATTAATCTCTCAGCCTTTGATGATACCAGAACAATGACCTTGACTCTGTTGGTAAGGTACATCATGTTTGTTGAATTGCATTTGCTCAAACATCCTGACTGCACTGGAGTGAACCCCACTTGGTCCTGGGGAACGTTGCTTTACTCTCTTGTTGGATTTGGATTGCCAATATTTTGCTGAGAACTTTTACATGTTTGTTTTCAAAGACATAGTTTGATATTTTTGCTGTGTTCTCATTTCATCATTTAAGACTGAGGTATAATGACATTGTAGAATGTGTTTGGACAGATCTTTTCCTTTTCTATTTTTTGGAGGACTAACTTTAGGTTTTTTGTATTTTTGGTTAAAGTCAATGATCTATTCTTGGCTTTGATTTGGTTGAGTTTTAAAAATAATTATTTTTATTCTTTGAAATGTTCATACATCCTTATAGTACATACTGATTAAATCCATTTACTGTCACTTCTGCCTAGCTCCTCTTAGTGCTCCACACTGGATATCCCTCCTAACTTCATGTCCTCTTTGCTCTGTTGTTATTGATAACCCCTTGAGTCCAGCTAGTGTTGCCCATATGTGCATGTGTGTGTGTGGCCATCCACTAGGCATGTGCAACTTACCACTGGCCACATTCCGAAAGGAGAGTGGCTCTCCCTCTTAGAGAGTTTTAGAAATTTTTTAGTGACTAAAAAAATTTCTGATGGTACTTTATTATTTGTTATAGGTATGTTCAGGTTTTCTATTTCTTTATAACTCAGTGTAGGAAAGGTGCATTTGTTTGCTTCCCCTTGGTTGTCAAGCTTGTTGGTACATGATAGTCTCTAATGGTAAGTTGTATTTCTGTGGTGTCAGTTGTAACATGCCCCCTTTCATCTTGGAGTTTTAAGATGGAGTCTTCTTTCTTCCTTTTTGAGTTGACCTATGAATCTATTTTCTTTGAGCAGTCAGCTCTCTTTCCTTTGTATTTTGCATTGTTTAATAGTCTCTATTTCCTTTATGCCTCTTTTAATCTTTATGATTTCCTTTTTATAACCTCAGACTTGGCATTGATGTGGTTTTCTCACTCCCTGACTTGCATAAAGGTTTGTTGGACTTTCCCCTACATTTTAATGTTGGCATTAATTTCTAGAATTTTTCCTCTTTTAAAATTATTTTTTGTAAACTTCACTCCTAATACTGATTTTGATGTATCCCATACATTTTGGTGTGCTGTGTCTCCATTTTTATTTGTTTCCAGTCATTTAAAAATTCCCCTTTTGCTTTCTGGGTTCATTGGTCAGTCCAAAGTGAGTTGTATAATTTCCATGTATTTTGTAGTCTTCAAAGTTTTGCTCTTATTAATTTCTAGTTGTACAGATTTGTGGTTAGACAAGATTCACTATGTTTCCTGTGATTGGTTTTGAGGTATATTATATAATCTATCGTGGGCATTGTTCCATGTAATGGTGAAGAGAACATCTGAGAAGCAGCCATTGGAATGAGTGCACTGTAGACATCTATTAAATCTACTTGATCTGGGGTGAGAGTTAATGTATTCTCGTTTTTCTTTTTATTAATTTTAAAGTTAGCACACAAAGCAATGTTTTTCATTATGTCCCTGGCTGGCCCCCTTCATTCCTCTTCTGTTTTTGAGTTACATTAACATATGAACTTTCCCCAGGGAGTTGAACAAGCATTTATTCACTCAAGATAGGGCGCTAACAACAGACAAATGAGTGTAGCTTGGTGAACCAATAATTACAGTTGGGTTACTTACAGGAGCATGGGCAATGTATGAGTGGATACACTGCTGAAAAAGTCTCTCTCTCTCCCAGCAGCCATTACCTGTGTCAAGAAGCTGTGGGGCCCTGGTGGCCCTCTCCTCTTCTCCATGATAGAATGTTAGTGGCTCCTAGTCTTGTGCATGTTTTTGTTGTTACTGGTTTAACGTTTTAAAAAGTATTTTGGATTAAAATAAAATCACAATAACTTCTCCCTTTCCTCCTTCCAGTTCCTCCAAGGCTCCCTTCCTCCAAACCCTTCAATGCCCCCAACCCTTCAATATCCCCAAATTGATAGCCTTCTTTTCTTTATTATATCTATCTATCTATCTATCTATCTATCTATCTATCTATCTATCTATCTATCCATCCATCCATCCATCCATCCATCCATCCATCCATCCATCCATCCATCCATCTATCTATCTATCTATCTATCTATCTATCTATCTATCTATCTATCTTCTATTTAGGTGTGTGTATATAAATATATTTAGGTGTATGTATATATAAATATAATCTGTTGAATCTGTTTTTGTTTTTTATGTGCTGGTGTTTTTAGGGCTAACCACTTTGTATTGGATCACCAAGAAGGCCGCTCATCCCTGAAGAAGCTGATTCTCCCTCTCCCAGCAGTTGTTAGCTACCTGCAATCTTCTGAAGCTTCACTTTACAGAAAATTGCGACTGTCACAGAAATCTAAACCTGGGTACAAGGGAAAGGTTGTAGGGAGTCCAGACCCAGTGGATACATCTATGTCACAAGTCATGCATCTCTGACTCAGAATAACACAGAACAGAGGGGCAGAAAGACTGTGAGAACCAAAATACCAAGAAGTTGGCTGTGAAACAACTTCTCCTAGAACTGGCTGCATAAACAAGACCTGGACAATGGTCATGACAATGGACACGCTAATCTGGATGCAATGGGGGGCATTATATAGTTTGTGCAGCTGCTGGGAATTCTGGATGGCAATGACCATGTCATGTCTAGAAGACACTATTCCATGGCACATGTGTATTCCACTTCTCACTCTTCCTTTTCTTTTTTAAAATCATATTCTCTACACTCATGGTCTTTTCTCTAGTCCTCTCTCTCACAGGCATTTACATTTATGTTCTGCATATAAGATAAAAAGTAACACTATTTATTTTTCTGAGTCCTGTCTCATTTCACACAACATAATGATTTCCAGTGCAGTTCACAAATAGGTACAGAGACAGTGGGTACTAGTGTCTTCTTTCTGATTTTACAGGAAATAGTTTTAGATTTTTTTTACCTATTTAGTGGACCTTTGCCTATTGGTTTCTACTATGTAGCTTTTATTATGCTGAAGTATAGTCCCTTTTCTATGTCTAGTTTCTTCAGGGATGTTGAACTTTGTCAGAGGCTTTTTGGCATCTACTGAGAAGATCATTTGATTTCTGTCCTTAGGTCTGTATGCTATGTTGCACTTGTTGAATGCATGTGTTGAATAACTATCATGCTAACTTAAACTTGACAATATAATATCTTGGAATAATCTTATTGAATGTTTACATCTATAAAATGGTATTTTTGTTATCTTTCTGTTATTAGTTTTTGAATAATCTTTCTGGTTTTTCTTTTCGCCTTTTCAAGTACCTCTTCAAATTCAATAACATTAATGTTTTTTTCTTTTTATGTAAACCCAGACTTCCCATGGTCTTTCTCTTCATTTGTCTAGCCTTCTAAGCTCATATGAACATGGCTTTCAGTATAAACGGCATCCAATTTGACATTCTCTGAGAAGATCAATGGAGGATGTCACTCAACTGCTACCTTGCCACTATACATTTTTTAACAACCCAAAATTTCTAAAAAAAAAAAAAATAATAATTATTGTAGGGAAAATTAGGCTAACTCTCTTAGCTTTTCACTGAAAATTTTTCATATTTTAGTCTCTGCTTAGTTTCCCATTATTGTCCTCATTAATCTACATCGTGCTTCTGTATCTCAGGACCTTCATGGCATGAAATTATGTAATTACTAGTTGCTTCTGATGAAGAGTTGAAATCCCTGGGATGGCACTTTCACAAATATATTCCAAAGACTAATCGATGATTATCAACTCTGTGTTTATGATTAGTATAGGCTTGAACTTTAGTTTTACAGCTGGATCTTTCATAAAATTTATTCTAACAAAAGTTGGAGTGAGAAAAATTGTAGGAATTAAGACAATATTATAGTAATACATTGTACTTTATATGTAAGCAGGAGGCTTTATAAGCCAAACTACAAAACTGGCAGGAATGTGGGTGGGCATTACAAGCAATTCCATGACCAGTAGGTAAGAAGGGAGGTCTGCATCTTGGGAGAAGGTGCTAGCCATGAAGAGCTGATGGGATGCACTTAATGTGTATTTGGGTGATTATCTTCCTGTATAAAATTGAAGTTGCAATCAGTTTTAATTGTACTAACATCATCTGAATCTAGAGTCCATAATTCAGTATTTTCCTACCTAAACAAAAGTGGCTTTGCAGTAGGCATTGGGAAATCTACAAGGAAATGAGCTGTTTAGGCAGTGTGCTTGACATAGCAAGTGACAGATCAAACATCCTGCCCTCTGCACACAATAACCTATGAACTGGTGAAGTGGCATAATCTTTAGGAGGAGAAGATTAACAAATTCCAAGACATCCATCAGCAATATGATACTTTTTATCCTTAGAGTCTGAACTTAGTGAGTGAAGAAAATGTAGTTTGTGGTTCAACACTCAAGGCCTTGGAAGCACATTGCTGGTTGGGATTCTGATCTATTTCTTGCTGTGGTTTTAGGATTTTTTCCACAGCTTTCTCACCTGAAGAATATGTCCTTGAAGAATTATTATAAGCTTCCAATGTGATAATTAAAAGCACGTAATTTAGTACCTTGTACCATCAAGGCCACCTTTCATCTGGTCAAAAGGTATAACTTGTATTTTTGCTGAGGACTCTAGAGATTATCTCATTGAAAGAAGATTCATGACTGACAATATGACTAGTTTAGATTTCTAAACTTTTGTTCAATGGATCTTTTACTGTAATCTCACAATAATGTTTTACCTGAAATACCCAAGCCAATGTCAAATAGTAGGCATCCTTATTGTTTAGGCTATTAATTTTTTTTTTTACCTTATATTTGGAGACATGGAAGTAAATCATGAGTAGAAGTGTCCATCAGTGAAAGTTCAAATACCTGAGTTAAGCAGAGTTGTTAAGATGGATAGAGAAGGGAACAACTGGAGCCTGGGCTTTCCCAAAAGCTGATGCCTATAAGGGGATATGGAAGGGAGCTAGCTGCCTTGTCTGGCCTCAGTGGGAGAGGACGCACCTAGCACTGCAGAAATGTGAAGTACCAGGGTGAGGGGACACCAAGAGAGGCTCCTACCTGCTCAGAGAAGAAGGGGAGGGGAAGATGGGGGAGGTTTGTGGGAGGGAGTGACTGGGAGGGGAGCAGTGAGTGGGATGTAAGGTGAATAAGTAAAATATTTTAAAAAGATGGTTAGGAAAGTGGTAAGATGTCTGTTCCCCTAGGAAAGCACCAAGGTATGAATGAGAGTTGATTTCCTGTATAACATTCTATAGTAAGACTTAGCAGTTGGTTCATTTGAAGAAGAGTCTGATACTAATTAATGAATCATTTTCTTTATCTCTTTCTCTTACTTAGCAGGTCATTAGAAATGTTTACCTTCTCCTCATCCCAAAATGGAACCTCTGAGTTAACGGTCAGGGATCTTGTGATAGACATTTTGAATTGCTTAGAAGGTATCTTGAAATATCTCTGAACAGAGTTTATTCCCAAAACATCTAATGGGATTTAATAGTTAATAAATCACATTCACCTCAGAAGATATAGAAAACCAGTATCCTTGATACAAAGGCTCAACGTTTGCTTCATTTGTCAGTACCAACCACTTTTCACTAAAAGGTTAATGCTATTTCCCTGACTTTCTGGTAAAAATCTCTCTACAGATTCTGTTTATATCAACAGTATAATTTTATATGTGTCACAGAAGAAACATTTCAGACTAATAATTTTTCTTTAACCATAATATATTTTAAACTACAGAACATTTTAAAGAGACATTTGCTCTGGAGAGTATTTCTTATTATGCAAAGAACTGGATACATTTCTTTAACATTCAGGATATGTGGAAGGCTAACTACCTTATTTGTTCCTTAAATATATCTTTACCTCCCTCTTGTACTATAACTTAAAGTTTGAAAAACGTGTCATGTTTATTTTATTTATTAAATTTATTGTTTAAAAAGTCTCAATTTGTGAATTAATTTTTTTTTTTACCACAGAGCTCACTGTAAATTGCATGATGTGAATCTTTGAGTTATGACCCTCTGCTTCCTCTCTTATGTATTGTCTCAACAAAAGAAAGTAACCTAATATATTTATATCTAAGTTTTCTAATCCATATAATGGGGGTCATGGTATATTTTATTTAATCTACATAGCTTATATGTGGATATTATATACAATATGTAATTTATATTAGGTATAATTATGAAGTGACATAAAATTTAGGCACACCTAAATTAATGGCATTATTTATTGTTCCTGCTTCTTTGTATTTTAAAGTTAGTGGCACTATAATATTATTAGCTAAAAATTATTATATTTTTCTTTTTAATTATTGAAACTAAAATGTTATTACATTACTTACTTTCCCCTAACCTTTTTTTCCCCTTGCATCCTCTTGCTCTCTCTCAAATTCATGGCTCTGTTGGTTCAATTGTTACTTCACACACACACACACAAATATGAATATGATATGTATATGTACATGTATGTGAATATGGTGTAGATGAACCACAACAAAGACCAACATAGCATAGCAACCGTAAGCATGCAGTAGTGGCACACATACTTTGGTGGTAACCAATAGCTCTGTAATTGCTCTTAAAGGCCACTCAATAAGAGGGAAATCGTATCTGATACTGGAAACCTAGTCAATTATTTAAAACTAGTGAAGTCATGGATCTTAGAGGAGAAACTACTGCTGTTACTTAACTAACTCAGGAAAATTTCCAACAAAGTCATTTCATTCCAATTTGGTGTGTCATGGGACCTTCATTCTAAATCCTAATTTTAATCCCATTGTTTCATAATGAATGATACATTGCATGCAATAATGACATATTACAAGCAATGGGAAAAAGTCCTAAATTTGGTGGAGTCAGCACTAGTCTTGCAAAATTGCCAAAGGATTATGGACATTTTGATATTTCAATGATTAAAGTATCTTTGATGATAGAAAGAGCCCAAATAAGATGAGTTGCAAGAAAGTGCCAGCTCCTGGGGAAGATTTCACAATAGTGTAAAGGAAGCTCTGGGCTAAGTGATCTGAGATCCATACTAGGCCCTTAGAGGTTGAGAAAGAAAAGGATTTCAGGTATGCTATGTGGCTGAGAATACATCCATATATATCCATCCAATATCTATATGTATCTATATCTATATTCATCCAATCTACCTTACTTCAAACATACCCTGAATATAGTTATATAGTAGTCCAATAGCTAGATCTCTCTCTCCCTCTCTCTCTCTCTCTCTCTCTCTCTCTCTCTCTCTCTCTCTCTCTCTCTGTAGTGAAAGATTGTAACACCTCATGAGGAATGGCTTCTTTATGAGCCTTAGAGCACTTACTGTTGTGGAAAGTGTAGATCAGCAGTAAATGGTGCTAAGCAGGACAAATCTCTAAGTCCTGGCTGAATTTTAGCTCTCAAGTCTCTCAAGTACAAACTGAGGCATCTGTGCTGTTAGCTAAGAGAAATGGCAGGAGGGTTCTGAGTGTATAAATTTTGAGTGTTTCAAATACAGTGGTGTGCTATATGCTTCAGATGACCTGTGATTCTCAGGCTTCCATGAGTGTTTGGATCATCAAGGATCCTGTTAAGACACAAGTTTGGAGTCATTGTTTATGGAATAGGAGTCTGCATGTCTAATAAATACATTCACAGATGATGTCAGTCTTGCTGGCCCAATGACCACACTTGGTGCAGCAGGGTGTGTAGATAGATCTATGACTTATGACTTACAAGATGACCCTGTGCATAATGCAAAACCAAGAGATCCCAAGACTAGGAGTATGATTTCTTACAGGACAATCTCAATGTGGCCTTTGCAGCTGTAGTCAACTTAACCCATCAACCAACCAGCACTAAAATGGACATGCTAGCCTACTTTCTCTGAGTGGATCTAATATAATTTCATGAACATTTAAAATGAGAGGAAACAGGAACAGAAATTAGACATTTGATGAGTAAGAAAGATTCAATATAACATCCAATATAATATTGTTAAAGATAGAAGGGCCATGTGGAACGTGAGAAGGCACCATTTCTGTGACTTTCATGAAGGAGCTTGGAAAATGATAATTTCCCAGAACACTCAGTAGCAAATGAAACCTCTTTGCCTTAATTCTGGCTTTGTAAGATCAAGAAAATCCAATTCAGCTATTTGGTGAACAGATTTTCAACTCACTGAAACTATGAGATGGTCAACACATATTTGTTTTAACTTTTATTTTTTTCAAATCTTTTGTTATAGCAACAACAGAAAACTAACATGCAATGTAATCTAGAACACTTATCTTCTAAGACAGAACATAACTTTATCTCTTTTTTACATGGTCCAGGGAAGATATGAGAACAAATAGGGTCACCTTTTGCATTGACTAGGTCCCAAGGGTTCTCAGAATTATTAACAGCAGATCCTGGGGGAGTAAGCATGCTTGCACAATGGAAAGAGTTGGTACTGAAGTCCTATTAAATTAGAATATTTAAAGAGGTTTTTAAAGCAAAATGGGACTTAATACAAACAATAGGTTCATACAATAACATATGCTGAGAGACTTTTTTGTTGCTTGCTTGTATTCTGCAAGCTTATTGTCAAAGTTATTGACTTTGGTTTCTTTTTCCTTTTTTTATTGTAAAAATAATTTTTTTAAATTCTTCTTCTTTTTTTTTTTTTACATTTCAAATGTTTTCCCCTTTCCATGTCTCCCCTTTGGAAACTCCCTTCCCCATCCCACCTCCCCCTGCCTCTACAAGGGTATTCCCCTACCCACCCACCCACTCTTGTCTTCCCTCCTTGGCATTCCCTTATACTGGGGCATCTAACACTCTCAGACCCAAGGGCCTCTCCTCCCACTGATGGCCAACAAGGCTCTCCTCTGCCACATATGTGGCCCTAACCATGAGTCCCTCCATGTGTATTCTTTGGTTGGTGGTCCAGTCTCCGGGAGCTCCAGGGGGTCTGGCCAGTTGACACTGTTGCTCCCTCCATGGGGCTGCAAACCCCCTCAGCTCCTTCAGTCCCTTCTCTGACTCCTCCATCTGGGTTATCATTGAGTAGAGCATTGTTCAGCTTCCATGTGTATATGGGCTTTGTGTTGTTTTTGAAGACCAGCCTTAATCCATAGTGATCTGATAGGAGGCATGGGATTATTTCAATCTTCTTGTATCTGTGGAGGTTTGTTTTGTGACCGATTATATGGTCAATTTTGGAGAAGGTACCATGAGGTGCTGAGAAGAAGGTATATTATTTTGATTTAGGATGAAATGTTCTATAGATATCTGTTAAATCCATTTTGTCATAACTTCTGTAAGTTTCACTGTGTCTCTGTTTAGTTTGTGTTCCCAAGATCTGTCCAGTGATGAGAGTGGGGTGTTGAAGTCTCCCACTATTATTGTGTGAGGTGCAATGTGTGCTTTGTGCTTTAGTAAAGTTTCTTTTATGAATGTGGGTGCCCTTGCATTTGGAGCATAGATGTTCAGAATTGAGAGTTCTTCTTGGTAGATTTTTCCTTTGATGGGGATGAAGTGACCTTCCTTATCTTTTTTTGATGACTTTTGGTTGAAAGTCGATTTTATCTGATATCCAAGAAGGAATGGATGAGTGAGTGCACCCTGAAAACACTTGATGAGTTTCATTTTCCAAAACCCCCGTCTCTCAGAGGCTGGGGAAGTTTTACATCTTCAGAGAACAGCTTGTTTGGGAACAGATATCGCTTGGTGTTCGTCTGTATCAGATTTGTTTTTTTACTAGGCTATGCTTATTGAATATTCATTGTGTCTACTAAAACAGACTAAATATTTGCATGCAAAACTGTTCAGATTTTATAAAGACTGTACGTGTGTTGTTTTTTGTTTTTAACCAGCCTTCTTTCTCCATCTGTTTTTCACAGGCTTATGCCAAGTAAAAAAAAAACGTATGAAAAAATAATTGGAGCCTGCAATATTTTGAAGCTTTGTGTTTGTTTATAGTGGGGTAACTAGTAATTGAACAATGAGGAGCTCCTGTCTGCTGAGGGAGATGATTGCCTGGCAGACCTGGTGGTGGCGGGTAAGGGAGGGACTGGGTGGAAACAGTCCCGTTGCCACCCCAAATCCTAAGTGTGTGAGCTGATAAATATGTACAATTAGCTGAATTGTGGTAGGCACTGCACAGTGTGTACATGGACCAAAGCATCACTCAGCTCATCCTAAATAGGCAGCCCTCTTCTGATTAGCTGGGTCTCTTTCAACATAAAACTTCAGTTATAAAATTAATTCCTATGCTAAGTATTTTTTCTGATTTTTTTTTATATAAAGTACATTTATCAGAGACTCAACAGTCATTTCTTTTAAATAGTGAGACCTGCCAGGCTGCCTCTTTTATCAACAAGAGAATGCTAAGCTTTCCTTCCGGGGAGACAGATGCGCTTTTAGGACTTTGACTCTCATTTTTGAGAAAGCTAACTTGGCTTATGAAGCAGATCATTGTCAAAATGAATTTGTTTTTGCTCTTCTATAATATCTTCTTGAGGGCTACTCATTCACGATTTCAGGATTAGTAAAGATCAATTTAGGAGATTAACCAAAGGTCCCTGAAATGATTTGAAGTAGAGAAAAGCTTCTTCAGGAAGCACGGTGCCTGTTTCAATGGACTGTCAGAAGCATTTACTTCTCCATGGCTCGATCTCTGGCTTTGAATCTCAGTGAGTCAGAGCAGTGCTGTGGATTGAGGATAGAGACTCTTTCACTAATGTTAGACTATTTTCATATCATGAGTCTTGCCTTCCACCTTTCTCTGTTGCTGTGTTTATGTTTGAATTGTTTAATCATTTCCTAATCCTGGGAGCACAAATGTGATACCCATTCCTGAAAATGTGGCATTGCTTTTGGTTTGACATCCATTACTCCACATCAAGACTGCTATTAGACTGAGAAGTATGAGTTTATGCTCATAATGAGACTTGAACAGAACAAAGCATGAGGGCTGTGCCTTTTGGATCTCTTGTGTATCTGACTGGCTCAATTTAATACAAGCCATGGTGTCTGATTTATCTTGTTATTTCCATATAATTGAAAAACAACAAAGAGGCTTTTTAATTTTAAAATCACGTGGAAGATGTTGTCTTTTTGTGATAGTTCATAGAAGAAGAAATATAGATGAAAAGATGAGAGCATTTCTGTTTTTAAAATAATGTAATGAGGGGCTGGTGAGACGGCTCGTTAGTTGGGAGCACTGACTGTTCTTCTAGAGGACCCATATTTGATTCCCATCGTTTACATGGTAGCTCACAACTGGAAGGCCAGTTCCTGGGAGATCCTATGCCTTCTTGTGGCCTTTGTGAGCACTGGGCACACAAGTAGTACATAGATATACATGTAAGCAAAACACCTGTACACATAAAATAAAATAAACAAAATAATGAAATGGTAAGAGAATGATGTGGGTGAGTTCAGTGTCCCTCATTTGTGTGAGAGTAATATCTTCTTAATTCTTTCCATTTACCCTATTCTGGGTCCAAGGTATTCTCCGCATTTTCTTAGTTCAAGAGGAGAATCTTTTATGATAAAATCAGAAAGTATTCTGGGTAACTTTCAAAATGTGCAAATTCTCAACTAAGCATCCTGCATATGTGTGCTTTTTCTGTAATGTGATCCAAACCTAAGACAGTATATGAGGCTCAGCAGGACAGCTCCTCAGAATATCTTGCTCAAGTGCCTGCTTCTTTTGGTTGACTCTTTCCTTCCTAGAAACAGCTTATTATATTGCTTCTCACTCTTTTTCCAGTTCACACACGCGCACGTGTGCGTGTGTGTTTGTGTTCTCTGAGTGTTGATAAATTGTGGGAGCTGGAACCATGCTTCTAAGTCCACTATAAAATCCTGTCAAGCAGGAGCTAGAGTAAGTAGTTGAAGAAAGTCTTCATGGATTTAAGGGACCTTCAGACTGAGGACCTCAGAGCATAATGTTCATTCTCTGTTCTTAGTTTTCTTTCTGGAAAGTTCCAGCTCTTGTTCTACCTACAGGAACTTAAGAAATGTCAGGTGAATCAATGGGTAAAAAGATGGGTGAGGCGTGACCTTTTGTTCTTGCCTTTCCTTCAGTGAGTTGAGTGAGGTAATCCCTTAAAGAAATTCATAGAAATGGGGTGATGGTGGGCTGCCATATGGAGGCAGCCAGCTGCATAGAGTTCTTGAAACCAGAAAACAAAGCGAGACAGTCATTTCTTCTTAGAGAGTCAGGATGACATGCCTGGGCCCATTCTGTCTGGGAAGTGGAAACTCTATATTAAGAATCTTGACTTCTCAGTCTGGTCTGGAGCCTGACCAGATCTTTTATTAGGTTTTAAGAGTCTGACCCATTTGGTACGAGACACTTTTGTTTAAAAACCACCCTTTTGAGACTAGCCCTGGGGAAACTGACACATGAATGCGCATCAAGGGTCTTCTCTTCCCCCATGCCACAGTGTGCGTTTTCATAGGTTATTTTATTTCCTGCTCAGAACTCAGAGGTAGCTTGTCCCCCATCATTTCTGTCATTCCTTTGAATCTAAAAGAGTTGCTGAGAACAGTGTGTATTGTGTCCCTTTCTGGTTATTGTTGGGGGCTCATGGCTGATGTAAAGGGTTCTCCATTTTCCACATATGTGCTGAATGTAGGATAAGATTTTCCTGGTAGCCTTTTATGTGCTTTCCTCGTGAAGAATCTATGTAAGGGAGACTAATGGACACACTGTGGCCTAAAGACCAAGGAGTGGGGAGTCGTGTTTTCATTTTAACCTTAAAGATATATGTTATGGGTCATATTAGCAGAACTTGCATTGATTAGAAACAAACTTGTGTTTTTATTTTCTATAAGAGAGCATCTAGGAGTGTTTAGATGTCTGTCTGGGTTAGGGAAGAATCTGATGCCCTCAATACTCCCCAAGAGTTAATAGCTATTTGACTTATCATCAAAATTATGCTGAAGAACTTTGGGAAGGGCCATGGTGGGTGAACTACATAAACATAATGCCTTAAATCCTATGTACCTAGGCATGTTTCTTTTTCCATCTGCATATTAATTTTTTAGTGACTTAATATCTTAGAGTTATTTATTTTTTACTTAGAGAAAAATACATCTTTCTTCATTTACAAAGATAGTTCTTCCCTTCTTTTCAGTAATCTCATTCATTTGGACAGTTTATGGACAGTGAAATCAGTGATGCTTTGGTGGTAGTTTGAAGGTTGAGGGGAGAAGGCAGAAAAGATCTGTACCATTTGTCTGAAGAGAAAGACATGGGGAGGATTCTGGGTTGACTGGAAAACAGCAGCAGCTGTGTGCATAGCACGATGTCACACGAGGAAGTCTTAACTCTGCATTGTCAAGAAATGAACTGGAGTGTTAAGCTGGACTAAGGCTGCTGTTGCAGGGCTCGTTTTTTTGAGAGCAGACTATGTCACAATAAGGGCACACCTCATGCTTTGTCTCTTCTGCACATGCCTGTTTTCTCTCACCCCTGTGCAGTGCTAGGATGCTATTTACAGAAGCTGTGCTCTGCCCATGGATTCCTCAGCCTCTGGAACCACAACCCCAGTAAAAACTTGAACTTCATAAATAACTCAGTCTCTGGCACGTTGTTATGGCAGCAGAAATTGGGCTGAGATGGAATGCATGGTTGCAGACTATTTATTGATGACTTGTCTTACAGGATCTTCAGTGTACCACTCCAAATGCGTGCATGTGCTGTATTTTGTTCAAAGTGATGAGGCACAAGAATGAAGGCCCCTTTCAATGGCGGCGCTTGCCTTTGAACCTCCCTTTTGATCTCTGATTGGTTGAATGAATGTCTACCCAGGCTTCAGTCTAGCTTGCAGTTGCATTGTAGTTCCTTGTGTTCAAATGTAACTCATGTTATTAAAAACAATGTTTTATTAGTTTGTTTGATTTATGGCTACCTCTAAAAATGTCTTATAAGTGTGACTATTTGAGGTTTCTCTTGTGTAAAGATTTCACTCCAGGTCACAGAATGTTTTTCCAGGTCATAATAATTATTTGTACTATAATTAGTTTATAATAGATGTGCCACAGAGATGTGTGTATGTAGTAGATGCTGAACCCTTAAAAAGTTCCATTTCTTTATCTTAAATCAATGGATAGGTCTTTTTTTTTTTTTTTTCGTCATAAAGCTTTATGTCCACCCCAAACAATTTTATGATCCTTCTAGTGCCAGGAAGAAGCTGTGAGAGACAGTTTGGAAGGTCCCCTAGGACTACAAGTCTCCTGAGTTTATTTCCTGAGTTAATAACACCACCCCATGTTGTTTTTAACCTTTGTGCTCCAGAATCACCTTTGTCTCCCTTTGTTCTACTGACCACTAAGATGTGTTGCTCCCTTCTGAAATGAGTCATTGTTTTCTGCTTTTATATTTTTTTCCTGAACTCCCAAAATAGCCTTTTAGCAAGTCTCTCTGGATCCAACTTCTCCTAGCTCTGGTTTATTTTGAACATCACTTCTAGGTTGGCTGTCTCAAATACAGAATAAAATCCCCAACTTCTGATTACCCATGGTCTAGCCTGCTCTTCTCTAGGTATTTCCTACTGGGGATATCCTCCTCAATGCTTTCTGATTTCTCCACTGCTTTTCTATTGAATGGATTGACTGTCATGGCAAGGGCATCCAGAGTCTAGATCTATTTCTCCCTTTGTGTGATTCTTGGTCTCCTGCTCATTTTTGTTTCCCATGACTTGGGGAAATATTGTATCAGCTCAGTTTACGTTATCTTGAAATTTTGGTTGCAAATGTTCTCCACTCACACTATTAGCTTCTAAGACTGAAAATGAAAATGTCTGAGTTTCAGCGCAGCTTTTCTCCTATATCTAGCTTGCCTGGGAAAACAATCCCACAAGTCTTAGGCTTCTGGGAGACTAGTTTTTGCCTTTTACATATGGAAGACGCTGTTACTAGGATTAGAGCGCAGGTAGAGATGAAAGTAATACTTAAGGAAAATTAGTTCCCCTTCAAAGACATCTAGTCCGTTCCAGGATCGGAGAGCCCATATTACCTAGAATTGTCTCTTCCTCTTCTCTTACTTCTTTCTCTTCTTCCTCTTTCTGATTTTTGTTTCCCAAATAGATAAAACTGGGTTTAAATTTTATTAATACACCTACAGATAGACAGCACCTTCTGTAAAGATATAGTTAAAAGTGGCATATTAATTTGCTATGGTTACTGTAACAAAGTACCAATAAACTGGATACTGTAAAGAACACTTTTTTTTTGTCTTGTAAATTTGGAGGCTGGAAGTCCAAGATGAAGGTAGTCAGGGTTTCAGCAGTGACTTCTTTTTGAGGTCCGTGAAAACGAATTTGTTCTAGGTGTCTTTGCATAGCTGATAGTTTTCTGGCAATCTTGGGTACCTTTTGACTCATAAAGGTGCCAGTCTAATCTCTGCTTTCATTATCACAGGGTGTTTATTCCTGTGTGTATGTGCTTGTGTCCAAAGGCCTCCTTCTGATACCCACCCCAATAACTTCAATTTAATGTATTTCTGTAGGAACTTTTTGTAAACAAAGTCTTGTTTAAGATCTTAGAGGTTTAAGACACATTTCCACCCACAGCAAGTAGTAATCACAGGCATGTCCCATGAATTATAGCCTTGGAATAAAATTATGGATGTCTCTTGTCTATGGCTGTACTAGGGATTTGCCTTTTGAGGCTGGATTGTAAAGAACTCTCAGTGGGAGAATCTGGGCAGTAGAGCAGTCCTGTGTGTGAAGCTGGGATCACTTATTGGTTGCTAGGTTAAGCATTTTGACTCTCAGTTCTAACTTCCTAGAAAATTTTCTTTATTCTAAAGTTGACTTTAGGGGTGCTATAAGGGGCAAGCTACTTCTTCACATCTCCTTTTGGTTTTGGATTATCTTGTGAATTGATATGGTCAGCAGTACATCATGCTACCTTAATATGTTTGAGTATCTGTACATATTCTTCCACGGTTGCCTTAATTTGAGGCCACAACCATGTATTCTATATGTCAGAGTGTCCAGTGTCTCTCTTCATTCCCAAGTTTGCAATAATTCTGTAAAAATCAATATGGCTACTTAGATGCCTGAGTTCCACTGGGCTTTCTTGAGTTTAAATTATGAAGCCATTGCTTAGCAAATGCTCACTTATTGTCAGGCTTCATTCTTCCTCATGACAACTCTTTGAGAAAGTTGGTTTACGTCTTCAAAAAGACTAGGAAAGCCACAGAGTGACTATACAATTTGTTCAGGATTCAGAGCTAGATTTATTGCCAGAGGCATTGTTACAAACCAGAATATTGGGTTAACTATACCTAATAGAATATATTAATAGAGAACAAAATAGAGTATTTCATTATTCTTGTGTATGAAATATTTCTAAATGGTTCTTGTATAATCTGTTAGACTCATTTGATAGAAGTGAGAAGTATAGTAAAAAAATCTGCAGAAATAAAGATTTATTTATCAGGGTGTGGGCAGCTTCTGGAAGAGAGCACGGGGCTTAACTCCATTGATGACCATATTGATGAGGGCAGATGCTGTATAATCTGGGTGGGTTTTTTTTTTCTGTTTTGAAAAATTTAAACCTAGGGATTAATTGTACTTATAGGAATTCTCAGGTAAACAGCTGTTGGTCTGACTTGTTTATGATGGGATATTCTAATTTGAATACCTACTTCCCACTGTGAGCATATTAATTGAAAATGAGATAACTTTCTTTGGATGAGAAAATGTGATGGACTATACTTCCAAGGACAGGTGCCATTTTGCATTGGTGGTATAGAACTTGGCTGGTGGTGGCCAAGGAATCCAGCAATACACACAGTCAGCGACTTGATAAATTAGTTGATGACACCCATGTTGACTGAGTAGCTCCTGTGACTCAGATACTGTGCTGTGTGCTGGGATGGAACCAACCATTACTGTGGATGAAAGGAGATGATGGGAGGAGAAGGATATAAGACTCTGGAAAACAAGCCTATTCCCATTGGAGCTTTGTCTCAGGCTAGCTTAGTACTCTTGAGTACAATATTTCTCACCAGTGGGTGAGGTTCAAGACAGCTTTTCCTGGGAGAAATGATGACATGGTGTGTGGAATCACACTATTCTTCCTGCTTCTTTTGTCTGACCTACAAGTTATGTCTGTCTTGCCTTTGGGACCCTGGCCTAGAAATGATGAAGGAAGGGGGGCTAAGGATACTCATGGGTGCTGAAGGGCTAAGCAAAGGAGCTTCACTGGGATTGGGTTGCTGCACAGCCTAGATGGAGCTCGAGCATGACCCGGGATTGCAGTTCGTGTGTTGCTCTATGCCTCTTCTTACCATACAGTCTGACATATAGTAAACACTAAACAGCTGTTGTCTGACTTACCATTGAGCTGAATACTGTTTCTTTCAATGTTTGAATTATTTTTATTTCCTTATATTATAGAACTCAGAGACGTTAACACACTAACACACATACACACAGAGGCACATAAATACACATACACACATAGATACACACAAACACAGACGCATACAGACACACAGATACACATACACAGAGACATACACAGTCACACACACAGACACACACATAGACATATCCATGCACATATACACAAAGGCACACAGAGACACATACAGAGACACACATAAATACACATAGAGACACACATATTGACTCACACACACAGACACACACATACACAAACATATACATACACAGATACACACGGATGCAGTCACATACACATATGCACACACACACTTTTTGTTTTACCTCCATAGAATAGGCGTGTCTCAGATAAAGTAGGATTGTAGTTGGTAGGAACTCAGTGTGCTAAGGATCTTGAGCAAGATTCTTCAAGAAGAGAGGCTGGCTGAATTACAACATAGGAATATAATTGCATTAGACTTGTATTTTTCATGATAACACCTTTGTGAATCACCTGTTTGAAATTTCTAACTATATAGTTAACCATTCCAATTTTCTCATTTAATTATTTTTTGAGAGAGCCTAAGAATCATATTATAGTTGAATACTTGGAAAGAGTAGATGTCAGAACATGGATGATGAATTTGGCTTCTTCTGTACTGCTGAGTTGATGAATGGAAACTGCTAACAAATCCATCCAAATGAGATCTTTCTGCAAGGCAGACAGTGATGGAAGACAGCTTTTTCCCCCTATCGGTTCTAACCTGTTGTGTTTTACTACGCTGTTGTCTTGCTTAGCACCCACTTTTGGGGGGAAGTGCTGGTGTTCTAGAAGGATGTCAGATAGGAATTGGAGTTTAACAATCATGACTCAGAACTCAGGAGGCTGCAGCAGGAGGATCTTTGATTTGAGTTCAGCATGGGCCATGTTAAAACTTAACTCAAAAACAAGTATTCATAAATGACTTCTTAAAGCTTCGTATGAAGAAAAGCAGCAGATGAGCCCATAATATTAAGGTTAGCTCTGGGGCTTAATTCCCTCCAACTTTTTTCTAATTTTTTAATTAAGTTTTTAATTTACTTTACATCCCTATCCCAGCTTCCCTTCAATCCTTTCCTTTTAGTTTCCCCCTCTTCCCTTCCTTCTCCCTATCTACCTCTCCTTCCCATCTCCTCAGAAAAGGGGAGGCCTCCCATGAATATCAACCAACCTTGGCTTATCAAGTTGCACTATGACTAGGCCCATCACATCTTCATCCACTGAGGCTAGATAAGGCAGCCCAGTTAGCGGAACAGGATCAAAAGGCAGGGAACAGAGTCACAGAGAGACCCTGCTCCCACTTTAGGAGTCCCATATGATGACCCAACTGCATAACTCTTAAACATGTAGAGGGGGCTTAGGTCCACTTCATGAATGCTCTTTGGATGGAAGTTCAGTCTCTATGAGTTCATATGGGTGAGTTGATTCTGTATGTTTTCTTGTGGTGTTCTTGAATCCTCTGGTTCCTTCAATCTTTCCTTCCCCTCCTCCACAGGATTCCCCAAATTCCACTTAATGTTTGGCTGTGGGTCTATTCATTAGTTTTAATCAGTTGCAGGGTGAAGTTTCTCTGATGACAATTACGGTAGGTTCCTTTTTGCAAGTATTGCAGAAGATCATTAATAGTGTTAGGGGTAGGCTCTCTCTCATGATATGGGGGTCTCAAGCTAGGTGTACTGGCTAGTTTTGTGTGTCAACTTGACACAAGCTGAAGTTATCACAGAGAAAGGAGCTTCAGTTGAGAAAATGCCTCTATGAGATCCAGCTGTAAAGCATTTTCTCAATTAGTGATCAAGGGGGGAAGGCCCCTTGTGTGTGGTACCATCTGTGGGCTGGTAGTCTTGGTCTCTATAAGAAAGCCAACTGTGCAAGCCAGGAGAAGCAAGCCAGTAAGCAGAATTCCTCCATGGCCTCTACATCAGTTCCTGCTCCTTGACCTGCTTGAGTTCCAGTCCTGACTTCCTTTCATGATGAACAGCAGCATGGAAGTGTAAGCTCAATAAACCCTTTCCTCCCCAACTTGCTTCTTGGTCATGATGTTTGTGCAGGAATAGAAGCCCTGACTGAGACACTGGGCCAGTCACTGGTTGGCCCTTCCCTCATCTTTTACCCATTAACGTCTTGTAGGTAGGATGAATTGTGGATCTAAGGTTTTGTGGTTGGGTTGCTGTCCCAAGTCATTCATTGGACACCTTTCCTGGTTACAGGAGATGCCCAGTTCAGGCTCCACATCCCCCACTGCCAGGAGTCTTAGCTATGGTCACCCTCAGAGACTCCTGGGAGGTTCCATTGTCCTAGGTTTTTAGTTTAGGTTTTGTCTCAGAGTTGTCCCCTCAATCCAGATGTATCTTCCAGTTTTCTCTCCCTCCATCCTTCCCCCACTTCATCCCTTTTGTACCCATCCCCACGCCCCCAGTTGTCTAATCTATTTCCCCTGATCAGTGAGATTAATGTGTCATCTTTGGGCCCTCTTTGTTACTTAGCTTCTTTGGGTCTGTGGTTTGTAGCATGGTTGTCCTTTACTTTCTGACTGATATCCATTCATAAGTGAGTTCATACTACATCTGTTTTTCTGGGTCTGGGTTACCTTGCTCAAAATGATCTTTTCCAGTTTCACTCATTTGCTTGAAAATTTCATGATATCATTGTTTTTAATAGCTGAGTAATACTCCATTGTGCAAATGTATCACCTTTTCTTTATCCATTTGTAGGTTGAGGGACATCTATGTTGTTTTCAGCTTCTGGCTATGTTGAGCAAGGTCCCTGTGTATGGTAGAACTTCTTTTGAGTATTTGCCCAGGAGTGGTGTAGCTGGGTCTTGAAGTAGATCTATTATCAACTTTCTGAGAAACTACCAAATCAATTTCCAAAAGAGTTATACAAGTTTTCGTGTCCACCAGCAAAGGAGGAGCAGTTCCCTTACTACACATCCTCACCAACATAATTTGTTGCTTGAGTTTTTGATCATAGCCCTTCTGACAGGTGTAAGATGGAATCTTAGAGTTGTCTTGATTATATTTTCCTGGTGACAAAAGATGTTGAACATTTCTTTCAGTGCTTCTTGGTCATTAGAGATTCCTTTGTCAAGAATTCTTTGTTTAGCTCTATATCCCTTTTTTAAATTGGGCTATTTGGTTTGTTGATGTCTAGTTTCTTGAGTTTTTAAAAAATATATTTTGGATGTCAGCCTTCTGTTAGATGTGGAATTGGTGAAAACATTTTCCCATTCTAAAGTCTGCAGTTTTGTCCTTTTTTTTTTTTTTTTTTTTTTAATTTTTTGATACTTTATTTACATTTCCAATGTTTCCCCCTTTCTAGGCCTCCTCTTTGGAAACCACCTATCCCCTCCCCCTCCCCCACTTCTATGAGGGAATTCAGTCTCCCATCCACCCGCCCACCCACTCCCATATTCCTGCCTTGACATTCCCCTTTACTGGGGCCTCTCCTCCCCAACAAGGCCCTCCTCTGCCACATATGTGGTCCGAACCATGGGTTCCTCAATGTGTATTCTTTGGTTGGTGGTCCAGCCTCCAGGAGGACGGGGGGGGGGGGTCAGGCCAGTTGACACTGTTGCTCCCTCCATGGGGCTGCAGACTCC
>CM052705.1:73695866-73757848 GCA_028551405.1 Uromys caudimaculatus | reverse complement strand
ATGAGGTTCCATTTATCAATTGTTGATCTTAGCCCCTGAGTTGTTAGTGTTCTGTTCAGGAAGTTGTCTCCTGTGCCAATGTGTTCAAGGATATTTCCCACTTTCTCTTCTATGAGATTCAGTGTGTCTAGTTTTATGTTTAGGTCTTTGATCTAGTTCGACTTGAGCTTTGTGCAGGGTGATAGATATGGATCTATTTGCATTCTTTTACATGCAGATATCCAGTTAGATCAGCACCATTTCTTGAAGATTCTTTCTTTTTTCCATTGTGTAGTTTTGGCTTCTTTGTAAAATAAGGTGTCTGTAAATATGTGAATTCATTTCTGGTTCTGTGATTCAAGCTCATTGATCAACCTGTCTGCTTTTATACCAGCACCAATGATGTTTTTATTACTATTGCTCTATAGTACAGTTTAAAATCAGGGACGGTGATATCTGAAGAAGTTCTTTTGTTACACAACATTGTTTTGGGTATCTTGTTTTTTTTTTTTTTTTTTTTGCTTTTCCATATGAAGTTGAATATTATTCTTTCAAGGTCTGTAAAGAATTGTGTTGACATTTTGATGGGAATTACATTGAATTTGTAGATTGCTTTTGGTAGGATGACCATTTTTACTATGTTAATCCTACAGATACATGAGTATAGGAGATCTTCAGATATCTTCTTCAAATATATATTTTCTTTTGTTTTTTTTGAGACAGGGTTTCTCTGTATAGCCCTGGTTTTCCTGAAACTTACTCTGTAGACCAGGCTGCCCCCAACTCAGAAATCCACCTGCCCCTGCCTCCCAAGTGCTGGGACTAAAGGCGAGCACTACCACTGCCCAGCTTCTTCAAATATTTTAACTTCTTGTCATACAGGTCTTGCACTTGCTTGGTTAGAGTTAAGCAAGATATTTTATATTATTTGTGGCTATTGTGAAGAGTACTGTTTCATTAATTTAATTTTCAGCCTATTTATTGTTTGTATATAAGAGGGTTACTGATTTTTTTTTTTTGTGTTAATTTTGTATCCAGCTACTTCCCTGAAGGTGTTTATCATCTGTAGGTGTTCTCTGGTAGAATTTCTTCTTTGCCAATTTGTATTCCCTTCATCTCCTTTAGCTGTCTTATTGCTCTAGCAAGAACTTTAAGTACTGTATTGAAAAGATATGGAGAGAGTAGACAGCCTTTCCTTGTTCCTGATTTTAATAGAACTGTTTACAGTTTCTTTCCATTTAATTTGATGTTGGCTATTGGCTTGCTGTATTACTTTTATTATGTTTAGGTATGTATCTTATATCTGCTTTCATTGTGCCCCACAGGTTTGGATATGTTGTACATTTATTTTCATTGAACTCTAGAAGATCTGTAACTTTTTTCTTCATTTCCTCTTTGAGCTAGTGATCATTGAATAGAGAGTTGTTTAGTTTCCATGAGTTTCTAGGCTTTCTATTGCTTCTGTTGTTGAGGTCCAGCTTTAATCCATAGTGGTCTGATAAATACAAGGGGTTATTTTGATTTTCTTGTATCTTTTGACACTTGCTTTGTGACTGAGTATATGATCAATTTTGGAGAAGGTTCCGTGAGGTGCTGAGAAGGTATATTCTTTTGTATTTGGGTGAAATGTTCTGTAGATGTCTGTTAGGTCCATTTGAGTAGTAACATTGGTTTGTTCCATGATTTCTCTGTTTAGTTTCTGTCTGGATGGCATGTCCATTGATGAGAGTGGGGTATTGAAGTTTCCCACTATTAATGTGTGGGGATCAATGTGTGATTTAAACTTGGGTAATGTTTCTTTTATGAATGTGAAGCCCTTGTATTTGGGGCATAAATATTCAGAATTGAGACATCATATTGGTGGCTTTTTCCTTTGATTAGTATGAAGTGTCATTCTCCAACTCTTTTAATTTTGGTTGGAAGTCTATTTTATTAGATATTATAATGGCTACTCTAGCTTGCTTCTTGGGTCTGTTTGCTTGAAAAATCTTTTCTACCCCTTTACATCTATCTTTGATGTTGAAGTATATTTCTTGCATGCAGTAGAATGATTGATCCTGTTTTTACATTCATTCTGATAGTCTGTGTATTTTTGCTGGCAAATTGAGTCCATTGATATTGAGAGATATTAAAGAGGAATGACTGTTACTTCCTGTTATTTTGATGTTGCTGCTGCTGCTGCTGGTGATATGAGTGTGTGTATGTGTGTGTGTGTGTGTGTGTGTGTGTATGTCTGTGTGTGGGTGTATGCATGTGCGTGTGCCTTCTTTTGGCTTAGCTGGTGTGAAATTATTTTCTGTGTTTTCTTGGGTTAACTTCCTTGCTTTGGAGATTTGCTTCTAGTATCTTCTGTAGGGCTGAATTTGTGGATAGATATTGTTTAAATTTGGTTATTTATTTTCATCTATGGTGATTGAAAGGTTTGCTGAGTATCATAGTCTGGCCTGGCATCTGTGGTCTCTTAGAGATTTCAAGACATCGACACAGGCCTTCCTGGACATTAATGTCTCTGTTGAGAAGTCTGGTTTAATTTTTATAGGTATGCCTTTATATGTTACTTGGCTTTTCCCCCTTGTGGCTATTAATATTCTTTCTTGTTCTGTATGTTTAGTGTTTTGATTATTATGTAGTGAGAGGATTTTCTTTTTGGTCCAGTCTATTTGATGTTCTGTAAGCTTCTCTTATATTTATAGGCATCTCTTTCTTTAGGTTTGGAAAATTTTCTTCTATGGTTTTGTTGAAAATACTTTCTGAGCCTTTAAGCTGGGAATCTCCTTCTTTTTAATTTATTCTGAGGTTTGTGTTTTCATAGTATCCCAAATTTCCTGGATATTTTGTGTCAGACCTTTTTAGATTTAACATTTTCTTTTACTGATATATATCAATTTCTTTTATCATATCTTTGCATAAGATTCTCTCTTCCATCTCTTGTATTATGTTGGTGATGCTTGCATCTGTAGTTTCTGTTTTCTTACATAGGTTTTCTATTACTCAGGATTCCTTTTAGTTTGTGTTTTCTTTATTACTTCTATTTCCATTTTCAGGTCTTGAGTAGTTTTATTCCTTTCCTTCACCTGTTTGATTGTATTTTCCTGTATTTCTTGGAAGGATGTATTTATTTCTTCTTTAAAGGCCTTATTATCTTCATAAGATTTGATTTAAGGTCATGTTCTTGTGCCTCATTTATGTTAGGATGTTCAGTGCTTTACTGTAGTAGGGTAACTGGGCTCTGGTGCTACCATATTGCCCTAGCTTTTGTTGATTGTGTTCTTATGCTGGCCTTTAGTCATCTGACTGTCCCTGCTACTGGAAGGCTCCAGGGAATGGAGGCAGAGTTGTGGGCAGGAAAATGGAGTGCAAGGGACAGGGCACAGCTCACCACTGTTGACTTGTCCCAGGGGGACTGGGCAGACAGGAGATTGGCAGGAAGAGGTTGCACTAGGTTGTCCTTTGTACAGGCATGCCTCAGGAAATGCAGGCAGAATTTTGGGTTGAAAAATGGAGAGCAAGGACACAGCTTGTAGGTTTTTTTTTTTTTGTTTTTGTTTTTGTTTTTGTTTTTTGTTTTTTGTTTTTTTTTTTGTTTGTGCCCCAAGAGGCCCTAGCAGGCAAGGGTTTGGAGGCAGTGCTCCTACCTACCAGAGGCCATTCTTGGTGCTGGCAGGCCTCTGGGGAACACAGGTAGAGTTGTGTCTTTCCAATTTTAGTATCAGAATATTCAAATTTATGCATTTATTTGGGGGCCATTTCAGCTGTTATTTCAGTTGTTTATATGGAAACTTTTCCTTTTAGGCCAGGGGTTTGATTGACTGTCTAATTTCTGACTGTGTTTCTAACTTACTGTATGTCATTGTATGTGGTGCAAATAATTACTGAAGATCTGTACTAAAAAGGGCCCATCAACTGCTTGTGAGCATTTGGACACATCAAGCTTGGAACTGTTAATTTGCCTGCAGTAATTTCTGTCTCTGCTATAAATAGCCTTCAAATCTCCTGGGACCAAGGTTTGTTTTTTGGTCACTAGCTAATTGCCATTAGAATTATAATTTTATAAATTATAAACATAGGATTACATTTCAGGATCTGAAGTCTCCCTCTCTCTCTCTCTCTTTCTCTCTCTTTTTCCCCCTCTTTCTCAAAGAGAAGAATAATTTATTTCTGTGGAAAAGGTGATACTGCCTTTTACACTGATTTTTTTCAGCATCCTGGGACAAATGAAACTAGAAGGAGGTCTGTTTCTGTATTATACCTTAATGTCCCTGTTCAGAAACCGTGGCCATAGGACACTACATTCTCATTGCTACTTTGTCTTGTTAAGGTTTCTGTGAAATGATTCCGAGAGCTGATTGCATTTCAGAGCATTTTTTAAATGGAAATATGGGTCCTCTAGGGACTTTGTGTTATTTTGAATGTGCTTTAGAAGAGAGAAGTGGAAGCCATGACACAAGCAAAGAGAAAGAAGTCAAAGGGATCGTTTCTCTAAAGAAAGGCATATATGCAGGTGTGCACAGGAAAAACCATGTTAATTGGCAAGAGGTTTATTTCGTGGGGACCCCAAGTTGTATCTGTCAAACTGTGCTGTTGCATTTTCAACTATTACTCTTTTTCCTTCAAGTGACAGAAAAATCAGCTCAAATTGGAATGGAGTTAAAAATAAAAGATTTATTTTAACTTTGTGTATGTATGTGGCTATGAACATGTTAGCCCATGTGCCTCTGGTGTCAGGGCCATGTGAAACTGGAGGGATAGACATTTGTGAGCCATCCAATATGGATGCTGGGATCTGAACTAGGGTCTTCTGGAAGAACAGTATATGCTCTTAACTGCTGAGTCATTTCTGTAGTCCTGAGCATAGAGTTTTATTGGCATGTATAAATGAAATGTGATTCATAATCTTTGATTCATAGATTAACCCTACTACTTACTTACTTACTTTGTTTTAGGATCTTACACAATTACCAGGTATTTATCAGCAACTCAGAAATTTATGTCCAGGGCAAAACCATGAGGGTCCTGTTCCAGCGTTCCCAAGGGCTGTCTTGAGACTCAGCAGGAGCAACTGGATTAGGTCATCCTCATGCCTTACATAAGACCCAGAAGGGGAAAGCTCTCCCTGAAAGATTATCTCAAGAGCTGAGGGGCACTCCATTTAGATCACATTGACAATGAAAGGGTCAGCCCTCAATCAAAAATGAGGAAGTCTCCAGAAGAAGAAAGAAGACTGCAAATGCACTGGGTAAGTAGTGTGCACTATACATAGGTACTAACTAGGCTATGGTTGACTTTTTCAGAGATCCATAAACTACAAAACCCAAACACCACCTGAAGGACAGTCATACAAGAGGATAACATTTATTCATTGTTTAGCTTTCAGACCTCCAAAGACAAAGACTTACTTACTTACTTACTTACTTACTTACTTACTTACTTACTTTCCGCGACAGGATTTGGCAGTAGCCTAGGTTATCCTCAAACTTGGTAAGTAGTTAAGTGTGGTCTTGAGGTCCTGGTCATCCTTTCTCCCACTTTTGAGTTCTAGAATTTCAGGTGTGCACTAATAGACTTGGTTTATGTGATGCGGGACACTGGACTCTGGGGCTTCCTACTTTCTAGACAAGCACTATACAAAGTGGACCACATCCACAGCCCTTGTTTACCAATATATTATGGCAAGAAAAAATAACGAACTAATTCCAAACATCCTCATATGTGATATTGAACATGCAAACTTAAATAAGAAGATGCTTTGAAGTTTCACAAACAATACTATGTAAACAATCAAAATCTGACAGAGGCTACCAAGTCTTCTTAGGAAAGAGCAAATAGATACATAGTCACAAAGTATGCCATACAATTGGAGGTTTGGTGATATTAGACTGAAACAGTCTAATCATCTATCTGATGTCTGAATTCCTACTGTAAGTCTCTAGCAAGAGGTAATTTAACTTAGACTTGAGATCTATAGTGAATGTTCTAACTTCAGTTCTGAAAGTCCTAGGTGAAATTTGTGTTTTGGTCAGGAACTATCTGAATACAAGCTCAAGAACAAAAGTTATAATAGGTTTCAGGTTTGGAGAGAGATGGCTCAGTGGCTGAGAGCATATCCTGCTGCATTTCCAGAGGGCCTGAGTTTGGTTTCCAGTACCCACAATAGGCAGTTCATAGCTGCTTGTAATTCCAACTCCAAGGGATCCAACATCTTCTTCTGGCCCCACAGGCACTGTATTCACATGCACAAAACCACACACACACACACACACACACACACACACACACACACACACACACACACACACACACACTAATAAATAAAACAAACTAAAGTTAAAAGCAATTTAGGCTTAAAACACATTTATTTTTCCCAGTTCTAGAGGCTGAGAAGTCTTGCAAGCAGAAAACCTACTGCACAGGCTTCAATGAAGGCTCTTGTGGCTTGGAGAAGGCTGTCTTACTTTCTCACTTTAAGAATACTAACCTCATCATGGACCTTCACTGCCATGACATCAGCCAAACCCAGTTATCTCCTAAAGACCCCACCCCCACATACTAGTATGCCTTCTGCATATGGATCAGGCTAGAGGGTGAAATGACACAAATCTTCAGTCCCTAGCAAGATCGGTAGGCTCCTCTTTCATTAGTGAGTGCTTGTTCATTATCTATTTAAAGATAGCTCACTGTGACTGGAAGACACAAGCATTGTCTATAGGCTCTTGATTTTTCCCTTACAGTAAGTAAACTTTGATCTCTCTTTGTGTGTGTGTGTGTGTGTGTGTGTGTGTGTGTGTGTGTGTGTTTCCCCTCTGTGCTTGTCCAGTGTCTTAGAGTCTCATGGGGCAAATGTCATATATAGTGCGTATACTCAGTCTGTATGTTCTTTTTGATGAAAATATCCAAGCCTCATAGCCAGGAGAAAATTTACCCTATTTTTAGCTTCTGCATCTGTGGTTTCTATCTTGCCCAGTTGAATTAATGGCCTGGAATGTGAGTTCAGTTTGAAGGTGTTTTCCTAATTCCTATTATTCTACCCATAAACTCAACTGATGGATTTGGGAGCTTGGTGCTGTAATCTTAGGGGGTCAGTGTGCAAAGTCTGCTCCATGTGGAGCAGTTTTATTTTCAGTCTAAAGAGTGTATTAAACACACGGAAGCATGCATTCTTCTTCCGTAAGCTCCCATTTGTTCTGCAATCGGCAGATAAGGGAAGGGCTGTGGTCGCCAGCTACCAGCATTACTGCAGCCTCTTCCTCTTTGTTTCCCAGGAAGATCCTTTGTGTAAGTGGCAAGGGCTTTTTTTTGGGTATCCAAAAATTCAATGCTACTTAGCTCTACTGGCAGAGAAGCCTCTGGCATAGGTATTTAAGTGGTCTCTCCAAACTGGGCAGGAGAGTGATGGGGCAGATGATGCCAAGTATGGAGCAGACCTTCCATTTTGTCTGCCGTAAGCCCAGCATTTCATCTTTTGGGTTGGTACGAGGCTCTTGTAGCAGTTCTTTGAGCAGGAGGCAGGATTGATATGGTGCAGTCATGCAGCCCTGGCAGCTTCTGATGCCTCACACGTGAGCCAGCCGATGGGAACCCATCACTTTCCATCAGCAGAGTCCAGTGTCCCAGAGGGAGAAGTGTAAACTCGTAAGAAACTCAGGAGGTGGGAGTGGAGCTCGAAGAGTTTAGATCACAGAAAATCCCCAGGGAGAAGGAAAGGTGACACTTCAGGGAGAAGTTCTACTGAAGTGGTGAAAGTACTGCTTGACGAGTCTGCTGATGTACAAACCTGGAGATGCTAATGCAGAGAAACTGGGGACAAGCAATACAACACAAACACTAACTGGATAGTAACCTTGCTTGGACAGACAAACTTACATAATGTGGCCAGAGTTTTATGTCAGTGCCAGTTATTGATGTATTCTCAGATGTTCTCTGCTTCCCGATTTTATCACAAAGAAAAGTAGGACACCTGCTTGAGGAAATGCCGTCAGAGGGATTCTGCTTTATATAGGGCAGTCTCAGAGGTGGCCGGGCAAGTGCAGCCTCAGGGAGAATGGAGCAGGCTTGTTGACTTGTTATCATCTCCTCCACAATCCCGTTATCCGTTCCTGCTCTTGTCAGCTGGGTTGACTGAACTAGCCCAGAACCTAAGCCAGTCCCAACACTTAGGATGTAGATTTAGCGTCTTCACTTTCTTTCTTTCCTGCCTTTCTCCCTCCCTCCTTTCCTTCCTTCCTTCCTTCCTTTTTTTAAAAAATTGTTTGTTCTTCCTGTTACCTACCATTGCTCACAAAACATTCCTTTACATGCCAGGAGCTGTTCTTGACTTTATGGATCTAGAGACAGGCACAGGTTCATGTAAGCTGAAGTCTCCATGGAGCCCACAGCCACGTGGACTGATAGAAAAAAATCCTACAAACAAATCCACGAAGAATCAGAAACCTCAATAAGTGCAGGAAGGGAAGGTACAGGATGCCATGGTGAATATGTGGTAAGGGGGAGGTGTACGACTTGAGTTCAGGTAATGCTCAAAGGAAGTAGTATTTGGAGTTGTTGGATGGATTGCAGTAATTAGGGGAAGATGGTGGTGAACGTGTGTCTCAGGAGGCGTGGGGGTTTGAAGAACTTGGAGACATAAAGCAGAGAAGGAAAACAGCTTGGCATGAATCTTGAGGGAGAGTAAGGGTCTGCTCGTGTGGAACCATGCTAGAGATTAGGTCTTTATTCTAATTGGGAACTTTCCTCAACAGCAGGAAACCTGTCACACATTTAAGATGTGGGAAAGGACCAGTGGTAGGGATGGAGAGGGACTTCCTTTTCACTTACCTGCTCAAGTTTGCAATTTTTAATACAACTATTTAGGTTGGGGAATGTTTTGTTACCCCCTCTTTTTAGTATATTGAGATAAAGCTCCTTGTACCATGCAGGAAAACTCCATATTCTGCCTGTGACTGGCAGAGTGGGAGGGGCTGGGAAAGAGGTTAAGACAGTACCTCAGTTGTTCGGGAAAGTGATGACAGCCTGAGTAGAGTGACAGCGAGAGACAAAGAAGTGAGCAATTCAATAGCTATCTAGATGGTAGAACTGGCAGGACTTGGCGATGGACAAGGTTAATGGAAGGTTCCAGAATGATTTCCACCTTCTCAGGAATAGATAAGTATCTATCTGTCTGTCTGTCTATCATCTATCCATCCATCCTCTACTAAGTTTACTCAATGCTTTTTGCTCATATGAACATGGGTGTATGTCTGACCACTGGGTCATAGACAACCTACCAGGGGGCTCATCTCTAAAGAAAACTGAGTCTCCTTCCTGCCTGTAAGATCTCAAGTGGGGATTGGAGCCTGGTGAGCCCTTCTTCCATTGATGCTGGAATGTTCACTAATCTGATCTTGTGCAGGCAATCATGGCTATTAAGAGTTCATTGATGCAAAAATCCCTGTCATGTTCTGAAGACATTATTTTCCAGTAGTCCTCTCTGTCTTCTGGCTCTTTAATGTTTTCATAACTTTTTCATAATGTCCCCAAGTCTTGAGTGTAGCAGTTGTACTATAGATGTCCAATTTGGGGGTGGGCAATCCATTGTCATTTATTTTCTACACTTTGGTCAGTTAATTGTTCTTTGTAATAATTTATATTTACTGGAAAAAGAAGCTGCTTTAGCTGGGCGTGGTGATGCCTGCCTTTAACCCCTGCACTCTGCAGGTGGATCTCCATAAAATCAAGGCTAGCTGAGTCTGCTTAGCACGTTCAAGTTTGAAGTCAGCCTGGTCTATATAGTGAGATCTTGCCTCAATGAAAGAAAAGGAAAAGAAAGGGAAAAATAAACTTTTTTAATGAGTGAGAGCTGCACTAATTTGTGGGTATCAGGTGTTGAGAAAATGTTTGGATACTGTATCAATTTAGCAAATTGGCCATAGGTTCTCATCTGGGCACTGTGAACTCCCCCCTCACCCACATGCTCTTGTCTAGGTTAACCATACAAGGGATTGCACTCTGCTTCGAAGACCTTAAGGCCAATCAGACAATTGTTGGTTACTCAAACATATTGTGTCACTATTGCACCCTTGGGTGTATCTTGCCTGACTAATTGATACTGTAGTTTGCAGGATTTACAGCAAATTTTGTCTGTGATAAATTTTCTCCCCTTGAAGCTTTGCATAGCATCTTACAATACTAGGAGACGTAGGATTTGACTATCCTTTCTATAAAATATAGCACCCTGGTCACCTTTTTTTTTTAAAAAATCATTTTTCCTTACTCTTAACAATTTCATATGACCACATCCAATCTTTGCCTATACAAAAAGTCTTCTTGGTGTTTACGTCATGACTAAAATTCAATGTTGAAATGACTTCTGGTCATAATAAACTCTTCTGATCCATTCACAAAATCCCATTCTTGTCAAATTTGGTTTGAGCTTTATTATATATTATTAGTAATAAAAAAACAATGAAAATGTAGTGTTTTCATTCTTCTGAATGGAAAAGCACTACAGTTAAATTTAATTTAAATAATGATAACTTATGTACATTTCTTATTTTCATGGCTTTCCAGGTGTTAAGGTTCTGGGATGTTGTTACTGAATCTTGGTTTTGGAAAGTAAGAGGTCAGCAGAAATATAGGTAATGAATAATTCCAACATGTCCAGCAAAGAAGATGCCTTTCTTTTTGTTGTTTTTAGATTTACTTATGTTATGTGTGTGAATATTATATGTGTGAGTATGTGTTTTCATGTATGTGTGTGCAGCACATCTGTGTCTGGTCCTGATGGAGATCAGAAGAGGAATTCAGAGTTTCTGAAACGGACTGCTGACAGTCATGGGCAACCACATGGGTTTGGAGCTGAATCTGGGTCTTCAGCAAGAGCTTTTTAAATTTATTCTTTTCTTGTACAGTACACTCTGATAGCAGTTCCCCTCTCCACTCCTCCCAGCCCCCACTCTTTTCCCCACCCTCCATTTCCCTTCAGAACTGAGCAGGCCTTCCAGGGATATCAACTGAACGTAGCATAACAAGATACAATAAGACTAGGCACATACCCTCACATCAAGGTTGGGTATGGCAACCCAGTAGAAGGAAATGAGTCCCAGAGCAGGATAAAGAGTCAGAGATACCTCCACTTCCACTGTTAAGACTCCCACAAAAACATCAAGCTAACAACCATAACATATGTGCAGAGGACCTAGCACAGATCCATGCAGGCTCCACGACTGTGCATCAGTCAGAACAAGTGTTTAACCACTGAGCTATCTCTTTATCCCTGAAGTTGACTTTCTTAACCTGTTTTTTTCTATTAATATTAGAAAATTATATTTTGGAGGAGTTTTTTTATATGCAATACTTGCCATTTAGTATTATTTTTATTGTTTAAAATCTTTTGTGACGTTTGTTTGTGGTCTGGGTGTGTGCACATGGTGCATACCTGGGGTCAGTTCTCTCTCCTTCCACCACATGGGTTCTGAGGATCAAACCCATGTTCTTAGGCTTAGTATCAGGAGCCCTTTCTCACTGAGTTACCTTACTTGTTTTACTATTTAGTTTTAGACATATAGTGAATTTGCTTATAGTTTGGTGATCCCCATCAGACTTACTTTTCTAAGCAGAAGAGTTTTCTGGAATCAGATTTTCAGCTTTTTAGTCTGTGATTTGCAAAATGAGCTTTCTCTGTGCTTTCTCCGATCCTTCTCCGTGGCTGATCCTCATGTGGCTCACGACAACCCATGTCTGAGCAGGGGCCTACGAACAGGACAGGTGGATGTAAAAGCTTCTTTTTTTCTAGCAGTCTAAACTCCAGGTTCTCTTAATGCAAATGTGATGCACATGATTAGAGTGATATCATTTTATTAAAACTCCTCTCATAATCTGCCTCTAAAAGGCCTTCTGTTTCCATCACAGCTAGGTTATTGATGCTAAATAGTTCAGCAAATTGGGCTGTTGAAGCACATCTGCCATGCATTATTCATTAAGTATGTCTTTCACAAATCATAGCTGTCTGTTACCTAAGCCTGAAATCCCAGCCGCATTGCTTCTTGGGGAGTTGGCTTCCTTTGTGAGCCAAGAAATGGAGTCATAGGCACATCCGTCAGGAAACACTTGGTTACACTGTTGTCTTGGAAATGTAGGGCATGATGGGGAAAAGGTTTAATTAATGTTCTACAGTAATGTGTCTGTTTATAAAGAAATAATGTACTATAAAATTAAGCTACGTATAGTGAATGTACCTCCTAATGGCAAGGCTGGCATTTTAAGTGATCAGTAAATCACTTAAATATTAAGACTTTCTTGAACAAGGGCAATAAAGGGAGGCATGTGGAAATGGTTGGTACTGGTACATACAATTATCCACTAAATAAAACATTTTTATTGTGATCATCGTGTTAATCACATTGTAGAATGGTCTGATCAGGAAATGTGAGAAATTATATGTGAATATTTTAAAATTTCTGACATGATTAACATCTGTATCAGAGTGGGAACTCCAAATATTTAAACCACACATACCTTTGTTCAAGGGACAGTCTGCTTTCCTGAGCTTAGACTGTTTGTGAACCAGCCAAAACTGCATCTTTCCTTGGCCAAACCCTTTCTTGTTGAGATCATGACATTTAAAAGCAGAGTTTCTCCCAGTTTCCCACTACAGGGCTATTTGCCCGCTCTTTGGAAGTCTCTATCCGCAGTGCTTTTTTGCACCCCTCAACAGGACAGGTCAATCTTCCATTTTGAGCATCTTGGACCATAGTGAATCATATGTGATCATGTTGGCCTTGCTCTTCAGCAGCTGTTATTTCATCACACAGAAGAAAGATGTCTGAGGCTGAACAGCAAGCCTTCATGCTGTCTAGCTGACTCTTGAGACTAAAGTTTTCTCCTTGTCTAGCTTCTCTTTGATCTTGCCAAGCAAACACAATGAACAGTTGGTCCATACTGCTCTCCTCCAAGGCTGGAGCCATCTCCCTTCAGCTCTTACTTTAGGGAAATCTGATTTAATCAGCAATACCTTCTTCTTTGAATGTTTTAAAGAACATACTCCTAAACTGTCATGTGAATTCCCCAGTCCTGACAATTAGAAGACAAAACTGACAGATACCAAATGATTAGCCTGTTCTTACTAAAAACAAACAAATAAAAATTTGAACTCTTCAGCCCTTGCATATTCTGTATGATTAAAGTGTTCTGCAAATTGGAAATAATTTGTATGGGAAGCGATAAGCTAATGGTAATATACCAGAAATGCTATTGAAAGTATCCATTTGTATTTAATCTTTTACTAGACTAGTGTTGTAAGATAGATTGTCTGTGGGGGGCTTTGTAAAACAAAATTGTAAATTCTGAGATGTTGTGTTTAATGGGTTGTGGTACCTGAATCCCAGATCTCCACTGATAAAAATTTGTCAGGTTGGGAAGTGAAATGAGGGTTTAATGAGCAAACTCTAATCTAAGAGATGGAAGTGTTGGTCCTTTTAAATACAGAGAAATTAATGGGCTGAAAAGAGCACAAAAAGCTTCACAGTGACAATGATTTCCATAAAGGGGAGGCTCAAGGCTGGTTGGATGTGCTGCGGCATGCTGAGCCCTGGCCTGGCCTGGCTTGCCGAATTTGGGAATGCCTTGACATTCCAATTCCAGATCCTTTGTGTTAGTTCACACTGCTGTTAAAGCCCTGTAGGAAAGGACTTTCTCATGGTTTAAAAGTCACAAGTGTTTATTTAATTGGATAGAACATGCATAGCCAGGGTATCTCTTTCTGTGACCTTGAGTCATAAGGACATGTCTGTTGGTAAGAGACTCAGATTTTAATCAATAGAAAAGCCTACAGTTGATTTTCTGTTCTAAATTCTGATCATTTTTCTCTTCTAGTGTAAGTTAAAATCTCTAAGATGTCTTACAAGAATTTAGTTATGAACTTAAGCCAGTTGCCAGGAGCAACCAGCCAGAGGCAGTTAATTAATTAACCTCTGTCATTGTGTATAGATGATAGCACTGAGTCTAGGTATATCTGTCACTTGTCATGTTGTCGTGACAAAAATGTCTGCCAAAATCAATGGAAGGAAATTAAGCTTTGTTTTGACTCCTTGGTGTTGGAGAAGTCATGGTGGCAGGAAGTTGAGACAACTGGTCACACATTTATCTGTCTTCAGGAAGCAGAGAGAGGGACCTGTCTGCTCAGCTTCCTTTCTCCCTCTCCCACTCTCCTCTCTTTTCTTTGAGAGAGAATCTTACTATAGAGCTCAGAATGGCCTGGAACTCACTATGTAGACCTGGTCTTGAATTAATAGAGATCTTCCTCCCTCTGCCTTGAAAGTGCTGGGATTAAAGTCATGTGCCACTATGCTGCCAAAGGTGTGTCACAGGCTGGCCTTGGATTCATGATTCTCATGCCTTATAGCATGCCACCAAAACTAGCTCCTTGATGTTTTTCATTCTCTTCAGGACTTCAGCCTATGGAGTGGTGCCACCCATATTTAGGATGGGTCTTTTTCAAATTAATATAATCTAGAAACTTTCTCACTGGCATGCTTTGATGTTTCTACTTCTATGAAGTAGACTATCAAGATAGGTGGAAGAAGTGGCTAGGGAGGGGTTGTTTTATTGTTCTTAGGAATGATGAAAGGCACAGTGACCTCAACCTGATTCCTTCATTTCCCCATCCATTTCCATGACAGTGCTTTTGTCTCAGAGTCAGTAAGAGAAAGAGAGAGAAAGATATAAGGTACAAACTCAGGGAACTTATGGAGAATAGGTCCTCAAAGAAAATAGTCATGTATTTCTGAATGATGGGGATGTATTCTGAGAGGTGCAGTGTTCAATAATTTCACTGTGATAGAAAGGAGGGACACAAACCTTGCCAGGATAGCACAGGACACATGGAACTCTATTATGTGGCTACACAGCATAACACTGTTCTGAATACGATAGGCCTTTGTAGCACATCGGTATTTCAATATCCAAATAAACAGAAAAGTCAAAGTAAAAATTGTATAGAGGAGGATGGACATACTATTCCATTACTTCCACTTTATTTCTTTTTGATATAGACTTTCTCACTATATAGAATTAACTTAGAGCCAGGCTAATATCTAGCAAACCCATGTGACCCTCTAGTCTCTGGCTCCCACAGTGCTAGGGTTATAGGTACAACAGGATATACCTAGCTTTTTACATGACACTATGGATTTGAACTCAAATCCTCATCCTAGCTAGCACCTCAAGTGTTACTCACAGAGTTATTTATTCAATAGCTTTCTCCTCCTTTTCTTCCCCCACCTCTGTCACCGTAGTTATCATCATCATCATCACCACCACCACCACCATCATCATCAGAGGCAGAGTCTTGCTGTGTAGCCCAGGATAGTCTTGCATCCATGAACTTACTCCCTTAGCCTCCCAAGTGATGAAGTTACAGTAAGTACTCCTATATCTTGCTTTTATTACTTTTAAACTTTGTTGGCTAAAATCTAAAATGCAATCATACACATTATTCTAAGCCTACACTGGTTGAGAGCCATGGATACCACTGTCTCCCAGCACTTCTTGTCCTTTTAATGTTCTCTGGGGATGTAACTGAGTGGAGTTTCCATCTCCCATGATCATGGCACCTTTTCTCAGATCTGCTGCTGAAGGACTCTCTTGTAGCTCATTTTGAGAAGGTGTTGCTATTTTCAAGTGTTCACAGTGGTTTTCTTATTTCCATCATATGTTTGCTTCTAAGCAGATAAGGCACCATGAATATTTGTCTTAGTAATGGGAACTTTTTGGTGCTGGAGTTTACATTTTCTGACTTTGAAGGGGCTATTGAGGTCTACAACCTACTGCCAAGTTCTTCATTGTGACTTTTCTTTGGGGTCCTCAGTCTCTCACAGTTGCCTCTTTTTCTTGCCTTTTCTTCACCTGTGAATTCCTGGTCTGATACTTACAACTCCCTATGAGTCAGTTCCTCTGAAGCCTCTGAAAGGACCTCCTCATTGATATTCCCATAAGTGCCAGGGTCACAGTTACTTGTCATCTCACCATGATGCTGTTGAGTTTGCAACCTTCTTCAAATCCTTGGAAAATCTTTAAAATTCATAATTGAACTTCTTGGTGTCTTTTAGAAGTTATGAACATATTCCGTGGTGATATCAGCCCTAGATCAAGCCCAAGAAGGTTCTTTGATACAATCATACATGTTGTAAGTTTTCGTAAATTCCATCATTGCTTCCTTAGTCCCAGAAACAGTTTGAGCAAAAGTTGTTCTCAGGTAGTACATCTTAATGGGTGCTTTAATTTCTCGATCCATTGGATGGATCAAAGAAGTGATATTTAGAGGAAGAAATACCATGTTGGTTTTGAGATTAAGAAGAGCAATAAGATAATATACAGAAGCTCTAAAAATCAAAACAAAACAAAAAACCAAACCAAACTAAACCAAACCAACCAACCAACCAAACAAAAAACCACAAACAAAAACCAAACCCAAACAATACTCCTCCCCAAAAATCAAGATCTTGAAAGGCAAGCTTCTTTCCTCTCACCCTTTCATTTGTCTGTTGTGTTGGGGAAATGGGAAAAGGGGATGTACTCTAATTATGGAGGGGAGAGTGAGGGAGATAAATAGAGAAGGAAGGATGAAGCTAAAATAATAGTCTGAAAAATTCATGAAGAATCATATTATTAGCTATAACCTAAAGGCCCTATAATACATATGTCTGTGTATAAATATATACTTATATATATTTAGCTTTAATAAATGTATATAAATATAAAAACATATGAATATAAAAATATATAGTTTTAATGAATGTTTCTTATCTGGGCTGACAGTGCACCTCCAAAGAACCAAAGACCACCTAACAAATATCCTAATACTAGACATGAGAAGACTTCTTTTGAGTTGTTAGCTTTCCAAGTTAGTCTCTTGGAAAGTTAGTTGGGCTTTCCAAGAGATTCCCCAAATATAAAGGCTATTTCTATTTCATTTGGTTGCCTTATACAAGGTACAAGGTAAGTTCTCAGTGTTGAAGATATCATGAAACAGGGCCTAGAGACCTCTGAGCTGGAACTGACAAGAAAGTCCTCTCCCTAAGGACTTTCTTTCTGAGTGCCAGAAGGTATGTAGACTTCCAAAGGATGGAGATAACCAACAGTACTACTGTTCTATGATGTTTGTGAACCACATCAACCACCAGCACGATAATGATAACCCTAAGGGTGTAGTAGAGGCATGTATATATTATCAGTAACCAACATCTCTTTAATTGGATTTAAATCCCACTCAACAAGAGGAAAATCATACCTGAGACTGGAAAACTAGCTAACTATCAGGGCTAGTGAAGTCATGGATCTTGGAGAAGAACCTACAACTACCACTTTACTAAACCAGAATAATCTCTAACTACATTATGCACTTTTGTCCTAATGCCCACAGAAAAGTATAGTCTTCACACCTCATCAAGGAAATCTCTCTTTGCAACAGATGGAGACCATTACACAAAACCAGAAGCAATAAAAATTCAGAGTTGTGGAGCCCAGTCCTAATGGATACACCTACAAAATAACTCATGTACTGATGGCTCAGGGAGTACAGTAGAGGAAGGGACATTCAATTGTAAGAATCAGAGGATGAAGGAGTTTGCTTTGAGATTCTCCACTAGTAGTGCCAAAAGTTACACCAACGAAGTCTCACCAGCATGACTGCTTGGACATGAACTGAACAGGAACAATAAGACTTATACCAAAGTGAATGGGTAAAGCCAAAGAAGCCTGAACCCTATACAAGGAACAAGAGTCAACTAAGGAATGCTGAGACTGGAATCAACAGTCTTCCCCAGGGAAGAACAAAGCAACTGGTTATTCAATATCAATGCTTAGCTCTGAAAACATACATACAAGAAACATTATAAAGACTAATATACACATATATGTATACATATATACATGTACACATATACACATATAGTGTGTCTTTGTGTTTTTTGTGTGTAACAACAATTAATGAAAAAAGGGGCCATAAATTTTAAGGAGAACAAGGAGGGGTAGATGAGAGGGTTTGGAGAAAAGAACAGGAAGGAAGAAATTATGTAATAATATTAAATCTCTAAAATAAAAGGAATAACTGCAGCCTAGCTAGCCACACCCCAAAAAGTGTTGAAGAGGTGCTTTGAGAGAGCATCTGGGCCATCAGTGACATCTTATCACTCCTGTAGTGCACTGACGTGGTGTGCCTGCTTGAAGCTTTGAAGGTCCTGGGCCTTCACTGTGCCATTCCTAAAGAGTTTCAATTTGTAGCATGCAACATTCTCCTACTTGAGACAAGACTGCACTGTCCTCAAAAGCAGTGAGACCTGACCCTTACTTTTCTTATTTATGAATGGAAGTGCTTTCACTTCTCTCTCTCTCTCTCTTTTTTTTTTTTTTTTAGAAGAAAGAGATTTTATCTGTACTGACAAGGCTTTGGCAAGTAAGTTTTCTCCATAAGAGGCTTGTCTAGAACTCACAAAGGTTCTTCAGCTGTTCCTAATAGAAGCTGTGAACCCACAACTCACCTTTATATTATGACACTAGTTACAGTTTTTAAGTCACACACCACCCAGAGCTGGCGGCCATTTGACAGTTTAGTTAGGAGAGTCTTTTCATCCAGCACCACAAGCTGATTGCTTTGACCATGACTGTGGAGGGGCTGAGAGAGGCACACCTGTGTCTAGCTTCGCATCTCAGTCATTAGAAGTTTCTCCATACTTGATTCCAGGCCCTTTTACAATTTTGACTCCTCTTGTTGCTTTCCACAAAGCAGTTCCTTCAAGCTTCTGCCACTCTTTTCTTGTTCTAAGATATTATAGCTGTGGAAGAATGAGACTTGACTGACAAGTGAGCAGGGCCTCAGTGATTTTCTGCTTTCAGAGTTGTTGCTTACTGAGTTTTGTCTCTAGGTCAGTCACTCAATGTAACATCTACTTGGCATCATTAGAAATAGATGTTGTATACATTAGTGACATGATGTACAAAGTAGCATGAGATCAGCTCAGTTACAAGAGAACATGAGCCATGCAAGAGACCTAGTAAGAACAAAATATGTGAGACAATCATTTATATTTTTCTTAAGTAGAAGAAATTCATTAAAAGTATAAAGCATATCACAAATACATAATGGATGTGGGCATGATGACATACATATTTAATTCTAGCATTTAGAAGGCAGGAGAATCATGAGTTCAAGATTAGCATGGGCTGCATAGCAAGTTCCTGTCTCCAAATGCAAAACCAACCAACCAACCAACCAACCAACCAACCAACTAACCAACCAACCAACCAAACAGCCAACAAACCAGCCAGCCAATAATGGGATAAAAACCAAATCAATGACTACAACAAACAATGCCAAAATCACCTACAAACCAATATCATAGTTGATTATTATCATGTATTCTGACTTTATGTAGTAGTATCTACCATACCTTAGTTTTGAAGTTCAGCAGGTTTATTTGCCACTGGATCATACAAGCACAAGTGTTCTGATAATACAAGGCATACAACATCACTAGCAATTTACATTTTTTAGCTTCATCGCAGTCTAATGAGATCACTCTCATTTAGGTAGTTTATCATCAATCAAAATATCATTATGTTTTACATGCCTGTAAAAGCCACAGAATTTAGAGATAAGCAACTGGCTAATACCTAACATGATGGCAAGAGGATCTTGCTGTTTGTGGGTACATATTGGGGGTGGCTGGCAATCATGAAATCCTGGGTGATGGATATTTTTTTTGAGTTCTGGCTATGAAGAAAACACAGCACTGTGGTGTCTAGCTGGTCTGGGTTACTACGGTCATAAGTTTCTGCAGAGCTAGTTTTGCCTGATTCCCCTTCTTCAGAGTGGTCTAGTTAGATGGTAGGTGGTTTATAGTGGGTGACTGGTTTTCCATTGTCTTATCACCAAAACACCATGAAGGAGTGATGCTTGGAGATGATCTCACACACTCTCACAGCATGGACAATGTTGTGGACATGTATAGATTAATGGACCCATATATCACTGATGAGATTTAGGGAGATGCTTGTGAAATCCACCTGAGCCTAGAAAAGTCATTTGTAGAGGGCAGACCTGGATTCAAGTGGAAGGCCTGTTCAAGACCTAGAAGTAGCTGGGTCTTGTTGTGGACCCAACTAGAACCCTGCCAGGCTGGTGCTGCCAGCAAGCTGCTCAGGTGAGGCAGAACACACTCTGAATGGGGATCCTTAGTCTGTTTTCCCCAGTGGGAAACAGCAAAATCTTGGGTAATTGTTATAGTTCCCAGTCTCCTGTGTACCAATGGGAGTTGGGAATGGAGGTCCCAGGTCTGTGCTTCCCCTCAGGTGTTCATTCACCAGGCAGGAATGGGAAGGCAGAGCCTGGGACTGGATGGGAAGGGTGGAACCCAATTTGATTCTGAATGAGAGTGGCGATAGAGTTTGAGGGGCTGGGAGAGAGGCCTTCTTTGGGAGATTTAGGCACTGGTTCTTTCGACAAAGGTTCCTCCCCACACCCTGACCCCTACCACATTTGATGAAGAACTGGTCCTTGCTTGTTCAAACTGCGTGGATGTGAATACAAAAACCTTACTCTCGGTGAACCAGGGATTAAATACCTTTTGTGGGAAGGAATGCTCAGGACGGAGAGCTCATTGGCTGAATGCTCAGGGCCTATCTAGATACCTCGTTAGCATGGAGAACTCCAGGTTTTTATGCTACTGATTGTGTGACTGATTGTGATTTTATGTGACTGATTGCCACGGTTCTCTCAGTGGGGTGTCTTGGTTATGTGTTCCAGAGCAGGCAGTCAGGCAGGGAGTTGGCCCTACTCCTACTATCCTCAATTTTGAGATTCATGAGGTTTGGGCTCACTCAACCTTATCAGTTTTTCTGTCTGGTGGCACAGTCAATTTGCCCCACAGAACCCTATTATTCTTGATCTCATTTCTAGAATTATTTGTCAAGATACCTGTAAATCATGTTCATTTGTACCTTGAGTGACAGGTCCAGTGATACAACCTGAAATGGTTCTGTACTTTGGTACAAGGCTCCTTTAGCTATTGTCTGAAAGCAGTCCTGCTGCACCAGAGTCTCAGAGGGAGACACTCATCTGTGTTCTTGTTGTAAGTCAGTCACGCTGCATCACATAGCAGATACTGAAATGGCCCTGTATTTCAACTCCATCCCTTCCCAGCTGCAGTCTGGGAGCAACTGTTGCCTCTACAGACCAGGAGGGAGACCTAGCCATTCACATCTCCTAATGTAGGCCTGTAGATCTTGATTTCAGTTTTGGATGCTGAAACAGTATTAATTTAATGCTAGCCTTCCAAAATGAGTTTGGAAATGTTTCTTTATGTTTAATTGTTTGGAAGAGCTTAAAAATAATTGATGTTAAATCTTTAAATCTTTGGTTGACTAGACGAGTGAAGCAAACAGATCCTGGGATTGTCTTTGTAGAGGGGCTGCTGATTACTGACTCAACATCCTTATTCATGATTTGTTCTTTTCAGATCCTCGGTGTCTTTGTGGCTCACTCTTGGCAGGCTGCATGTTTCTTGGAACTTCTCCATTTTTCTAGATTATCTAATTTGGTGGATATAATTGCCCATAGTAGTCTTTTATCATCCTTTGTGTTTCTATGCTATCAGTTGTAATGTCTTCACTTTCATTTATAATTTTATTGAATTCTGTTCTTTTCCTATAATTTAGATAAAACTTGTATATGTTTCCTAAGAAACTTGGTTTTATGAAATTCATTTTTAGTCTCTGTGTCATAATAATTACATTAGAACAAAGTAAAGCAGTACATTCAATTGCAAACCAAACTTTAGAGCAACTTAGAATGGAAAAAGAGAAGTTAAAAACTGAAATTTAACTTCCCATTTGGATTATATGGAATTAGAATCAAATAAAAAGCATATCTCTGCTCCCCAACAATAATTTCTTTTTTAAAAAGAAGATGTTAGTTTTTCCTTATTTAAAAAAGATCTTATGTAATTTACTATCTACAAAAAAGCAAAATGATTACTACATTCAACTTAGGTATCTGTCCCTTCACATGTACCCTTTTGGGGTATGTATTTCACAAGAGTGTCTAAAATCTACTCTGCCAATTTCTAATACATAACACAGCACAATAAATGGAGATAATGACTTTGTAGGCTAGATGTCAATTTATTTATGCCATGAAAGTGCAACTTTGGAATTTTTGATTCATGACTGCGAACCACCCCTCCCTTTCTTGGTAAATTTATTCTAATCTTTTTCTATGCAATGATTTTTAAAACATTTACATTAAGCATATCACAGAATTATTTTTCTTTATATGTATGACTTATTTAACATGACATTATATCCTCCAGGGTACTCTATGTTGTTGTAAATATCATTTGTGTTTCATTTGCATGTACACACGTTTGTATGTATCACAATTTTTTCCCATTTGTACATCTATGGTTCCTATATGTTTCTCATTATAAACAATGCTTCAGTAATCATGGAAACAGATATGTCCAAGTGCTGACTTTATTATTACTTCTCACTGGGTCTACACTAAGGGCTGGGGTGCCACATGTGTGGTTCAGGTCATTATTTGCTGATGAATTGTCACACTGCTTCTTATAGTGACTATCAATTTACATTTCTATTGATAGTGTACAAAACATCATATTTTTGTCTATGATAACCAGCAGTTGAGATTTTGTGTCTTTTTTTTCTTTTTTCTTCTTTTTTTGATACTTTATTTACATTTCCAATGTTTCCCCCTTTCTAGGTCTCCTCTTTGGAAACCACCTATCCCCTCCCTCCCCCATCTCTATGAGGGAATTCCACCTCCCACCCTCCTGCCCACCCACTCCCATATTCCCGTCTTGACATTCCCCTTTACTGGGGCCTCTCCTCTCCCTGATGGCCAACGAGGCCATCCTCTGCCACATATGTGGTCTGAATCATGGGACCCTCCATGTGTATTCTTTGGTTGGTGGTCCAGCCTCCAGGAGGACTGGGGTGGTCAGGCCAGTTGACACTGTTGCTCCCTCCATGAGGCTGCAGGGTCCCTCAGCTCCTTCAGTCCCTTCTCCAACTCCTCCATCTGGGACCTCACTCTCAGTCCAGCGGTTACTGTTAAGTGAAACTTGGGTATTCCGAATGTTTGGGCTAACTCTTCTGACAGATTTGAGTTGGAGCAGATTTATCTGAAAAAGATGTTGAGTTATTTAATTGTGGTATATATATATATAGTATGCTGTTAACTCTTTATTACACATCATTCGCAAGTACTTTCCCCCAATGCACAAGCTCTTGTCTCATTTTATCATTTATTCTGCTATGTGGAAGATTTACTTTTTTCCATTTTTCCTTTCCTCTTCCTCCTTCCTTCTTCATTTTCCACACTTCCCCCTTTCTTTCTCTCTTTCTGTTTTTGAGATTTCGGTGTGGCTCACAGCATTGACATAGTTGATATTGCCGAACTTCCCCTTATGTTTTCTTCCAGGATTTTCACAGTTTCACAGCTTAAGTTCAGATTTGTAATGTATTTTGATCTGGCTTTTATACATGGCATATGTAGTAGTTTAATAGGAAATGATACTGATAGGATCTAGTATTTGCACAGTGGGTCCTTAGTTGGCAGTGCTATTTGTGAAGGTCAAGGGCAGTGGCTCTCAACCTTCCTAATGCTGCAACCCTTTAATACAGTTCCTCATGTTGTAGTGACCCCAACCATGACATTAGTTTTGTTGCAAATTCATAACTGTAATTTTGCTACTGTTATAAATTATGATGTAAATACCTGTGTTTTTAAATGGTCTTAGTTAGCCCCTATAAAAGAGTCACTCCACCCTTAAAGGGGTCATGAGCCAGTGGTTGAGAACCACTTGTCTAGGATGTGGTGTGTTATTAGAGGAAGTCTGTCTCTGAAGGCAGGCTTTGAAGTTCCATAACCCCACACCATTCCGAGTGTTGTCACTTTGCTTCACACTTTAGGGTTTAATATTGAGCTCTCAGCTTTGTGCTCTGCCTTCATATCTACCTACTATGCCATGTCTCTGCTCCACTATTATGAACTCTTATTCTTCCGGAACCATAAGCCAAAATACACTCTTTCTTCGCTGAGTTGACTTTAGTCATGATATTTTATCACAGCAACAGAAAAGTACTAATTCAATACTAGATAATGGTTCAATTATAGTTTTTCTTATGACTTTACTTTTTCCAATACCATTTATTGAAGACGTAATTCTTTTTCTTTTGTGTCAAAAACTAGCTGAATAGATATGGTTAGGTTTATTTCTTTATACTCTTCACGGTCCCATTGGTCTACACATCTCTTTTTGTACTTGTACTGCCCTGCTTTGATTTCTATAGTTTTGATCTGGTTCAATGCAAGAAGGGTCACTCTTGCCACTCATTCAATGTAGTAGAGAAAGGACCAGCAAGAGCAATCAGACAAGAAAAGAAGAATCAAAAGGCACTAGACACAGAGGGAGAAGTAAAATTGTCCCTGCTTGCACATGTCATGGTTCTCATGCAGGAACTAAAGACTCTAGCTTTAGAGTAGGCTGCAGCTAGCTGTGAGTAGAAAAAGCTATTGAATCTAAGACATCAATTTAATAAGGACACAGGAAATAAAATCAACACGTAAAGATCAGTTATGTTTCTTTGAGTCATAACCTTCTCCAAAAGAAATCATCCATAAGATCACTTCATTTACAATAGTTAAAAGATAGCGTTTGGAATAGATTTAAATAGAAGTGATCAACCTACATTCTAAGAATTATACATCACTGAAGACAGAAGCTGAAGAAAGTTAAGTGGAAGGTTAGTCCATACTCATGGTTGGAAAAGTTACTATTGTTAGTGTTTAGACTTTGCAAATGTGTCTAGAGATTCAATAAGATTATTGTCAGAACCTCAGTGCCAGTTTTAAGAAAGGCATTCCGAAACTTTGCATGGAACCAGAAAGAACCCTAATCTTGAGAAAGAACAAAATTCCAGGCAATCTTGTTTACAATAGCATCACAGCCTGGGATGGTAGTTAGATAGTGGTTAGAACACTTACTTACCAGGTTTCCACAACACTTTAGGGTCAATCCTCAGTATTTAAAACAAAATAAAAAGCAGCTGAAATTATACATACATTTTCCACAGGCAAGAAGTCATTCTTTTATTTTAAAAATGTCTTCATTCTTTTTTCCTTTTTATTCTTCTCTCATATATTACATTCCAACTGAAGTTTCCTCTCCCTCCCATTACCCTACACTCTTCCTCCAACCTCCCCTTTCCCCTTCTCTGCTCCCCCTTCAAACCCCCTTGGAAATGAGCAGGCCTTTCAGGGACATCAACCAAGTATGGCATAACAAGCTACTACATAGTCTCATATCAATGCTGGGCAAGGCAACTACTGGAGGAAAAGGGCCCCAAAGGCAGGCAAAGTGTTGAGACAGACCCTGCACCCACTGTTAAGAATCCCACAAGAACACTGAGCTATACAATCATTATATATATGCAGAGTGCCTGAGTTAGACTCCTATAGATTTTCTGATCTCTGTGAGCCCACTTGAATTGATCCTGTGGTCTGTGTTCTTGTGGTGTCCTCTGGCTCCTCCAATTCTTCCTCCCCCTCTTCCTCAGGACTCCCTGAGTTCTGCCTCATATTTGGCTGTGCAACTGTGCATCTGGCCCATCAGTTGCTGGATGAAATCTCTCCGGTCTCCCTGGTGATTATTATGCTATGATCCAGTCCCAGCACGTCATACAGGCATGACAAACTAGGCTAGAGATTTTGTGGTTCATTTGGTATTTTGGTTCCTCTACTTGAGGCCTTGTCTGGTTACAGATGATGGCCGGTTCAGACTCTATCCCCCATTACAAGGAGTCTTCGATATTTCACCCTCCTAGATTACACAGAGTTTCCACTGTACTAGGTTTCTACCTTGTTTTCTAAATGCCCTCAATTTCAGTCATTTCTTCCAGTTTTTTTCTGCTCTATTCCTTCCTACCCATTTCTGATCCCTCCCATTTACATGCCCACACAACCCTAGTCGACCCATGGAATCTATTTTATATCTCTTTCTCAGGAAGATCCTTGCATCCCTCCTTAACCCCTTCTTGTTACTTAGCTTCTTTGGGTATGTGGATTATGGCATGATTTTCTTTTACTTTATAGCTAATAGACACTTATAAGTGAGTATATAATCATGTTTATCTTTCTGGGTTTGGGTTACCTCACTCAAGATGCATTTAGTTCAGAAAGGTATCTCCTCTGTTAACGCATTCAAGGATATTCTCACTTTTTCTGCTATTCTACTCAGTGGGTCTAGTTTTATGTTGAGGTCTTTGATCCACTTGAACTTGAGTTTTGTGGAGGGTAATATACACTGATCTATTTGCATTCTTCTATATGCAGACATCTAGTTAGACAAGCACCATTTGTTGAGGATGCTTTCTTTTTTTCCATTGTGTATTTCTGGCTTCTTTATAAACCAGGTGTCCATAGGTGTGTGGATTTATGTCTGGGTTTTTCATTCAATCCCATTGGTCAATGTATCTCTTTTTATGTCAATACCATGTAGTTTTTATTCCTATTGCTCTGTAGTATAGGTTGAAATAAGGGATGGTGATACCTCAGGGTGCTTTGTTGTTGTTATTATTGTATAGGATTGTTTTAGGTATCCTGTGTTTTTTTTTTTTTTTTCCTATATGAAGTTGAGTATTGTTTTTTCAAGGTCTGTAAAGTATTGTGTTGGAATTGTGATGGGGATTGCACCTCCAAGCTAATTTTGTGTTATTCGTGGGTATTGTGAAGGATGTTATTTCCATGATTTTTTCTAAGTCCATTTGTCATTTGTATATAAGAGTGCTACTGATTTTTTGAGTTAATTTTGTATCCAACCACTTTTCCGAAGGTGTTTATCAGCTGTGGGAATTCCCTGGTAGAATTTTTGGGGTCGCTTATGTATACTATCATATCACCTGCAAATAGCTATACTTTGACTTCTTTCTTTCCAATCTGAATCCCCTTGGTCTCTTTTAGTTGTTTTATTACTTTAGCTAAAACTTTAAGTGCTATATTCAATAGATATGAAGAAAGTGGACAGCTTTGTTTTGTTCTAGATTTTAGTGGAATTGCTTTGAATTTCTCTCTATTTAATTTCACATTGACCACAGGCTTTCTATAAACTGCCTTTATTATATTTAGGTATGTTCCTTGTGTACCTGATCTCTCTATGACTTTTATCATGAAGGGTGTTGGATTTTGCCAAAGGCTTTTAGCATCTAATGAGGTGATCATGTGGTTCTTCTTTCAGTTTCTTTACAGGTGGATTACATTAACAGATTTTCATATGTTGAGCCATCCTTGTATCCTTGGGATGAAGCTACTTGATTTTTATTTTAAAGCATTTTTTTTTTACAATATGATTTGTTCATGTTCTTTCCTTTCCTTTCACCCCAGATCCTTCTCTCGATATCTGCCCAATTGTATGTACTTTATCTCTCTTAGAAAGAAACCCAAATCAAATGAACCAACCAACTAAAATACACACGCACGCAAACACACACACACACACACACACACACACACACACACACACAGTCCAAAACCCAAAACAACCTCCCAAAACAAACAAACAAACAAACAAACAAACAAACAAACAAAAGAAAAACCATGGAGTTTGCTTTGTGCTGGCCAACTACTACTAAGCCTAAGGCTAGCCCTGGAGTGTGGGTGATATATTAGTTTATCTCCATGGAAGAAAACTTGTTTTCCCTCTTACATCAGCTATTAATTGTAAATAGCATTATTTTGGTGGTATCAAAATTTTGAAAATATACAAATTAACAAATGAACAAAATAAGTATTTTAAAATAATTTAAAATGAACTCCCCTTTTAAAATTTTGAGAGATTGATTTTTTTTCTTATTTTGATAATTTACTTTGTATGATTCTTTAAAAGAATACATGGAACAAGGAATTCAGTAGAATATTCTTTTATGAGATTATATCCATGGGAGTAAATAACTCCTGTGAACAATATAATGATTCCTCAAGGGCAGGCAGGTTAAAGGACTGGACAGCAGACACCTATGAATTGGAATCAGAATCCTTTAGCTCAAAGCAGTGAGTTTTAAGTAAACTTTTCTGCATCTCATCTGATATTCTGCTCTTGGCAACGTTAGCTGAGCTGTAATAGTGACCGACCCCCAGAAGCTGACAAAGGAACATTTCAGAAAGGGAAAACTAATTTATTCTGACTGCCTGTCAAGCATCAGCCTAACTAGCCTCATCTTTTTGCCCTAAAAGATGTAAGTTTCTAACCTTTGCTTCTATAGCATCTGCATTAAATAACAGAGTGGGAAAGCACTTCCTTCCCTCAAGAATGTGCATTAACAGCACCACTAATAGCTCTGAGTACTTAAAAAACACTGATCTTTTGGGATCAGGGGTCAGCTGGCCAAATATGTTGACCTTCATTTTTCTCCCATTAGAAAAAAATGTCTCTTCCTTTTTATTTACGATAATTTACCAGGGAAGTGGTTGAATTCCCCAAACTTCTCTGTGTGATACTATCTGGAAATGCTTCAAGATAAGAATTCGGATTTTAGCAGTTTTCTTGGAGGTAACCCTATGTGTACAGGTTACAGAACTCAGGGGAAGCAGCAGAAACTAGTGCAGAGGAACCACTATTGGGAAATTGGGGGTCCTTTATCCCCAGAACTCTGAGAGATAGCATGGAAGGCTTTGTTTCAAAATCTGAGAGGTGAGGACGTTGTACTGGTTACATGTTTACCCACCGACACTATTATCTACTGAGCGCTCTTGCTGGAACTGTCAAATGTCCTGTACCACAGCTTCTCCTACACGAGGGCAGGGCATAGCAGAGAACATAACACATAGAAAGTCACAGGTGCTGAGGAAGAAGCTATAGGATCAAATAAATGGCAAGGGAGGTATGCAGAGTGTATATGAGCTTGGACGAGACGATGTCTATAGATCCTTTATATGTTCATATGCTTTGTGGTTTACTGAATGCTCCTCTGCTCTAGTGTTAGGTCCAAGATGGATGCTGGCTCATCATATCACGTCCCCCAGCATGGTGCCTAGAACAGAACAGTACTCGACAGTTGTAAGGTGAGTGAATGGAGCGGCCAGGACTAAGGTGGTAACTCTTATGTGACAAATCTGAAAACAGTAGAGGGGTAGAATTGGTCTGAAAATGGTTGGTGAGGTTGAGGATGTCTGGGTAGGGAAGGATTCAGAAGACAGTGAGGGGTCAAGGCTTGCAAGGCACGTTGGAGAGGTTACAGCATTTTAGTCTATACTAAGATTTGGACTTAGTAGTCACACTGCCCTTGCAAAGGGGACCTGCTCAAATCTTTTACCCTCTCTGCTCTGTTTCTTCTGTTTCACCTGCTTTGTAGAGATGTTAAGATAGTTGAAGGAGACAGTATACTGGAAAGCACTTTTGAAAAGAAGAACTCTTATGGAGAAAGCTACTATTTAACTGTTGAAAATATGTTCAAGTTAAAATTGTTCAGAAGTGCTTAGTCTCTTTAAAAAGGGATTGCTGCTGGCAGAAGCCATTTTGATGGACAGTTATTGCCTCTCAGCTGAAGTGAGTAGAATAATCAATTTCCATGGTGTGTCTGATGACCTATGGCTGAAAAGACAGGCTCAGGGGTGAGTGGGTGACTCTTATCTCATAAAAAGCGGGCAGCTAGGGGACCTGGAACCCATGAGAGATGAGCTTGGGTAACAACAGGAATCCACAGTGCTACCTGATCTGGAAATCCATTTTGATAAAGATAATAATCAGGTGAAGCAGGGAAAGTTAGTCTGTAGGAGAACATAGCTTGTTGGTAGACACGCCAGGTTGAGTTTTGTCCTTACTGTTGGCAAGAGTATTTCGCTGTTCCAGTTTCTTATTTGAAGGGCTTTGATTTTAGGGGCCTAAAACGTACAGGTTGGGGCTGGAGTTCCAGTTCAGAGTTTATCCTCTATGGTTCAACTTGTGTCTGAAGGGTCCTCCAGTCAGTGTAACATACCTTGTCTCCTGGCCCTGGCAATAGTCTAGAAATCTAAGGTCAATTCCCTTTTGCAAACAGCTACCCTCTGGCCATTTTGGGCCTAGAGGTTTGTATACTCAAAGAATGTTGGCTGAATAGGGAAGATGGATGAAAGGAAGGGACTGTGCAAATTTTGAGGATGGAAATCTCCCTGGTTGGGAAGAAAGTTTCTTAGGACAGAATGTGTCTAGAAGTAAAGAAGCAAGTCTGGGAATACAAGTCCCTTGATCTCTTGGACATGACTAGAGGCACAACCAGACAAAGGCCAGGGTGGAGAAAGACTTTTTAAGTAAGATGCCAAGGACAGAGGACCATGTTTCAGGGATAAGGGAAGCACATTTTGATAACAAATGTGCTTTGCCTTTTCCATCAAGACAGGGTAGGAGAGATGGCTCAGGGGTTAGGAGTGATTGTTGCTTATGGTGACTTGAGTGAGAATGTCCCTCATATGCTTATATGTTTAAACAATTTGTCTCCAGTTGGTGGTGATGGCTGGTGAGGTTTGGGGGCATGGTCTTGTTGAAGAAAATATGTTCCTGGAGATGGGCTTTGAAAGTGAAACATCCCATTTCCAGTTGCTCTCTCTGCTCCATTCTTGCAGTTCAAGATGTGAGCTTGCTCTCAACTTGTTTCTCCAGTCACCATATCTGTAGCTGTGACTACACTTGCTACCATGCCTTCACTTCCCAATCTAGATGAACTTTCAACCCCCTGAGCCATAAGTTTAAGTAAACACTTTCTTCTATAAATTGCCTTGTTCATGCTGATTTACCACAACCACAGAGAAGTAACTAATATATGGCTTTTTCAGAGGACCTGAGTTCAGTTCCTAGCACCTACATGGGGTATTTCATAACTATCTGTAACTCTAGTTCAGGGCATCCAACTCTTCTGGTCCTCCTAGGCATTCACACACACACACACACACACACACACACACACACACACACACACACACACACACACTGGTAACAATAAAAAGAAATCTTACGTTAATGAAGGTTAAATGCAAGAGGCCCTGTTCATTTAGTGAAGGACAGAATGGCATCTCTAGGAAACTGTGCAGAAAGATAAAGGCAAGCAACACAAGCAGTGATACAACTAACTTGGAGGAAAACAATACTTTGGGAAGCTACTAGGATGTGTGTGATCTGCAGCCCTCTATCCTATGACCTCATTTATCTTCCATCTGTATCTCATGCCAGTATTCTGTTTGCTATTAACACTTGCCTCCATGATGTCTTTCAAAGGTCCTGGGCACACATATATTGGATGGTCTTCTGCATGGGACACTCTCTCTAGCCGCTTGTGGCTGCTTTGATGCCATCTTCTCTGCCACCAGACAAAATTGCATATGGCACTCTGACCCCTCCATTCTTCCCATCTCTCCCACTCTCTACTCTCAGTCCCTGTTGCCTTCTCTATAACTGACAGTGTGCTCATGGGATTTTCTTGTCTGTCTCTGCTCTTGGGAACATAAACATCACTAGGTGTTTGAAAGTGTTTCCCAAATGAATGAAGCATTTTCGGTTAAGGTAGGTAGTAGGCAATGATAACAACTTTTAAAAACAATCATCAGAGTTTCTAGAATATCTTGGATTTATAATCTCCATGCTTCCAGATACAGAAGGGAATCACCTGGGTGTTTAAATGAAGGCTTTTCTTTTTCACCATTTCTTCTCTGGCTCCATGACCCTTACTTGTTGAGCTGGGAGTCTTTGTTGTCCCTGGGAGCACAGTCTTTTCCAAGAAAAAAGCCACAGAAGTTCAGTGAAGGCTCTTGAGATCAGTAACTAAGTCGTCTGAGAACAGAAACCGGGAATGCGGAGAGCTGACTCTGCACTTTCTATCTTTTATCATTATTTTTCATTTTTGCTTTCCTATACTTTTTTCCTCTTTCTTTCAAACTTTGAAGCAAGGTGCTATGTGAGGACTTCAGGGCACAGAGTCAATTCTTAGTTGACAGTTTAGTGAAGGAGATTTCTGTAGTGGGAAATGTCAGCATTATGTAGACAGCTCTCATAGAGGCAGGCCAAAAGATCCTGTGAACAAAGATCTTGAAAGGTGACTGGAGCAGAGCTTGCTAGGGCAGTACTGGGCACATGGTGAGATTCTACACACCAGAGATCTGGAAGTGGTGATTGTTTAGAAATTCATAGATGATTTTAGGTCTTGATACAATCTTTGGTTTTCTGAGAATTTTTCATCTCGAAAGCCCCTATTTTCTACATGTTCTGTATCAGTTTTCCACTTCCATTTCTATTTGGATACATACTCAAATATATATGTCATTTTAACATTTGTAAAGGTACCAGTGCATAAACTGTACCAATTATAATTATAACAGCAACTTCCATGCCAGAAACTAGACTAAACATTAATTCTAAATGATCTTATTTTCTCTTATTAGTCCCGTTTTACAGTTGAATAAACCAAGGCCCTGTACACAGCATCATTACTTAACAGATACTGATTGTCATGCATTCTTCCGGTAGCACCAATATGTGTCATATAATAATTTATAATATAAGATGATGAGTATATATATATATATATATATATATCAAAGTATGTGAGCAGTTAGCAAGCAGGGCATGTTTACATTATGGGAAAATGGCAGCTTTAACAAGATTCCGATAATGGGAACCTCGGTGACTTCTGCTTGCACCTTAATCCCACTAAGCCATATCTCTTGTCTTTCCATGTCAAGTTGAAATAACAGTGCTTAACTTCCTCATTGAAGAACAGTTAAAATATTATCTTTTTTAGTGGTTTTAGAGAATTTTAGTGCTCAGAGAGTTTAAGATATGTTGACTTGGTGTGCTTGCTCTGCTGATGTAGTGGAATTTCCTTGTGGTACTTTGTCAATGAAATTGGATTCTGTTTGTGAGTGGACCTGATTTTCTATTTTTATATTGTATCCCCAATGATTGGGGTAATGGGCAGTGGTCTCAAGTGCCTTCCTGCCATGATTCCCATTGTTCTCTAGATCAGCTGAAAGCTCTAAGAGGGTCACATGTGTTTCTGTTTACATTTCCAAAATCCTTATCGTTTAATTAATAGTTTACTACCTAAATTTTTATTTCCAATTTGGTATCCTAGGCATTTTAGATGGCTTCCACTTATCTCCAGGGATGAGACCAATTTAAAATCCTCTAATAAAATGCATTGTAATTTGATCTTATTTATAACATGGAATCAATTAGCTAGATATCAGTAGAAAATTCAATAAGGCAACATGTAGCTTTTTTCCTATCTTGCCATTGTTTTGATCAATGGATAACATTGGCTAGCACTCAAGTGCCCATTGAACTTGCACCAGTGTCAGTCTTCAGTCAGGTGATACACTCAGTAAAAATGTGGTATCTTAGAGAGCCTGAAATACTGGCCTGCATTCAATGGGTTTCATTATTCTGTATTTGTTATTGTGTGTCTTTATTATGCATAGAGTCATTCACTAAATAGTAATTCTATTACTCATTGATGGAATCAAACATTCCTTGATTTTAATTCATTTAATTCTGTCAGTTCTGCTTTGACCAACTTAGATCATGTGAAAGTAACTGGAAGGTCCTATGGCCATGTTGTTCCACTTGTAACAGTGGTATGCTCAGCAGGAAATTTAAGATAGACTGACAAAACTAACCAAATGGGCTTTATTCTGGAGAAACCAAGAGTTTTCAAAGTTATTCTTTAGTAACTAGAGAGTCCACAGAGAAATGCGTTATTGGGTACATTCCTGTGTTAGTCAGAATTAAATCCCCAGTATGTCATGCATGTTAGGTACTCAAAATATTTGAATGAATGACTCTCTTCTGTGTGTGTATATAGCATGATGCTAGACATGCAACAGATCAATAGTTACGAAAAACAGATTCAGAGAGAATCATGGGAAAAGGTCCATTACAATTTAAGAGTCTTTCTAAGGCATTAGCATAGGTGTGCCTGCCAGTGGCGATGATTTGGGTTATACGGTAGATTTTACCTATGTCTTTCTTTCCTCCTCTGCATTTGCTCTACTCATTGTCAGCCTGCTGCCAGATCCAGCTAATCTGGATCCTCTGTGACTCAGCACCATAAGGAAAAGGTTTTCAAGATGCTTTGTTCAGTAAAACTTTGAACTGCCTTCCCAAGTGTATTTGAAATTTACATCCAAGTCGCTATGGAGGGATTACTCTAATGCTAGACTCTTCCCAATGCCTAAAATAGTGTGACTTCTAAAAATACACACACTCTGCCAAAAAAATTTGCTGTGGAAGCGTCAAGTTCTTGCTTAGAGGTTAGAGAAAGTTGGCTGGATAGCTAAAGGAAATTTATTTAAATACCAGTTTTACATCCATTTCATAATAGTAACATCTTATCCTTTTTTTAAACAGTGATTTATAGGCATTGAAACAGAGCAGAAGAGTCAGGGGAAAAAGCAATTAATGAATAAGGGGACAAGGAGCAACAGTGAAGGAGAAAACCTTTTGAAAGCTAAAGAAGAAAGAATAATTGATGGTCCCATTTTGGCTTAATGTTATTTCTGGATCTCTTTCATAATGTGTTATTTACTGCATAGCTTATGGTTGACAGAAAATAAACAGCATTTGCAATATAATGTCTTTAGCTCTGCTGTGTACTTGCTCATCCCACTTGCCTGTCAAGTTAGAACTTCAGCCAACATCTGTCAAAGTCTCCTGTGATGGTGTCTGTTTTTAATAAGCCTGGCACTATAATTACCTTATTGCAAAGTTAAAGCCAAATGACACTTATGATGAAGGTTTCATGGCTAAACAGTAAAGTCAGCGAAGCATGTGCATACCAACTGTCAGACGGGAAGAAACTGTTCCAGGATTTGTTTCTGTACTGGTGATGGGGGTCACTTCATTTATGTTTGGGGACTTTGTCACAATTAAAACAAGAAGCAGAGGAGGACTGGGAAAGAGAGCGTCATTGATACAATTTCAAGAAGGTTAATGATCATGAGTATCTCTTCACTGACACCTACTTTATGTGTTTTCACAAATATGTTCTGACTTGAAACTCCTAAGAATTAAGATATTGTGTAAAAATTTTATAGGTGAGTAATTTTATAGCTCAAGGCCACCCAACTGGCAAGACCATGAACCTAATCTGGACTATTCCAAGCCTATTGAGGATTCCTCTGCCATAGCTGCTGTATATTTATGAAATATTTGGTTAAACACAGCTGAGACTGTGGCTGGTATGGAAACAGAGTACAGTTTACCCCTGTCTCTACAATGGGTTATTCATCATAGAACCACAGGATATGTTCATAGAAATGGTCATTCTTTGGACTTCATGGCCAAGAGTCATCTCTATTTTATGTTGCCCGAAGTTCTGTGTTTTGTGACAAACATAATCATTCATGAATTGCTGTAGTCACTAACCCCCACACTGCACATCACAGTCTGCCAAAAACCAACCAACTGACCAACCGACCAACCAACCAACGAACCAACCAACCAACCAACGAACCAACCAACCAACCAACCAACCAACCAACCAACCAACCAACCAACCAACCAACCCCTCCCCCCCAAACCACAACAAAAACCTTCTGAAAATAAATGGGTTCTGGCTCTCATCTTTGCACATGTGAACGACATGATGGTGACAGATGGCTTTATGTCTTTAAAGGTTGTTAGTGGTTTTTGCTTTCTGTGTGGTGCAGAATGAGTTATTGAATTATTTGACCCATCTGGAGCCATGGAATTCTAAATCTGAGATTTTTTTTCTGTCTACTATCTCAAGGTAAAAGGTTGGTAAGAGTCCCAGCTTCTTTTCCTCACTTCATCTAAGAGGCTCACACTGCATTAACATCAAGAAGTTGGCTTGTCTCAGAAGAGCCATGCCCCATTTCTGAAGTAACGTTCAGACTTAGTGGCATAGACTTCAAATTAATTTACAAAGTGCATAGGGTATATTTATTCTTAAGACTTAACTGTCAGGAGATGGTTGTAAAATAATGAATTCATGCAAGCTAAAAATAGTTGTTAAGTGTTTGACTCACAGTCACTGGGGTGCAAAATCGGTGTAAGAGGTAATTGTATTTCTGACTGCAGGAGTTATTATCCAGGTGTTATGATACTACAGTGGCAATGATGGAGACTGTGAAAGTGAGCTACTGGCACTTGGGTCACATCTAATCCCCAAGCATCATGCTATATACAAAGGGCATCAGGGAAGTCTGCCAACAAGAAAGCAAGCTGCTCCTTTCATGGGGCATCCATTCTCCTCTCTTCTCCTTAGTCTGTTGCTTGGAGAATTGGTTGAGGGGAAGACTTTGGTACTAGAGTGATCCATGATTTTTGCTTCTCATACTAAGATATAGAGGAGTCAAGGCCTCAGTTTTCTGCAGCTATAACTTGATGGTGGAGTTTTTCTATCTCTGCCATCAGCTTTGACTTTGTGCCACCATGTATGAGGCAACAAGTTAAGTTCTCCATGATCAGCTCTTTATATCCACATATCCCACTCATAAATGCAGAGCTTGGTTATAATGTGTACTTGGAGCACTTGTATTGTACCTACCATTTTTAGATCTGGAAGTTTCTTATGTTCTCATATACCTCTGGCAGCATATGAGTCCTTTATAGTGTAATTCATGCTCTTATCTAGAGCAAATGTACAACTTACTTTTAGCAAGGTCAATTTACTTTAGGAAGAGACACATTCATGAGGAGTCCATTGGGGTGTGTCCTTTGGACACTGGATTCACTCTATGTCTAGGCATTATCTGAATTTAACAAGAATACAATAAACTTTGGTATGTAATTTCAAGCATCTATCATGGCTGTAATAAGAAGCTGCTGACAGTGACATCTATGCAGAAATAGTATGTGTAATAATCCACTTAACTAAAGGCTAGAGAAAGTCAGGATACGAAAAGGCTGAATGAGTTTGGGTCATTTGAGAGAGGTTTCTTGGAGGAATGAAGGTCAATGCCATGGAATCCAGCATGGCACAGGTGACTGGAACTTCTTGGTCATAATGACAGAATGCGTGAGCAAAATTGTGGGACTAAGCTACCCTCCTACTGAAGCTCAGTTTTAAAACTGTAATTGTGCTGACAATTGCTATTGATTAGATTATGGAGGGCACTTATTACCTCTACAGTAATGCAAAAACCTTAAATGTATGGAAAACTATTTTTAGTGCTGTGTTGTGGAATAGTCACTAGGTGCAATGATGGGTTTATTATGACAGTTTAATGTATTTGTATCAAATATTGTGCTCCTAGTCACTCTCTGTTTATCTATATTACTCCTCCCTTTCCTCCTGGTCTCCTTCCTTGTCTTAACTATTCCCTCATCTACTTTCATGTACTTAGTATGCTCTGAGATTTGAAGGTATATATATATTTATATATTTATATTTGCAGAGTATATAAATATATACTTTGAATAAGATATACATTCAAATATTTATTGAATATGTTAACATATATATGTATTTATGCATATATTAAATCTAGATCCCACATATGGGAGAAATATGTGATGTTTGTCCTTTTAAACCTAACTCATTTTCCTTATGATACTCTTCAGTTCTATCCATGTTTCGGCAATTGACATAATTTTATTCTTCTTTATGTCCTTTCTTGTGTGTATACATATATACCACATTTCCTTTATCCATTCATCTATTTATGGGCATATAAGCCAATTACATAACTGAACCTTGTGACTAGCACCAAATAAACATGGGTGTTCAAAGGCTCAGATTCTTTTGGGTATATATGCAGAAGTGGTATTGATGAATCACATGCTAATCCTATTTTTAGTTTCTTGAGGAAAATCCATACTGATTTCCATTGAGGCTGGACTAATATACATTATGACCAATAGTGTATAAGTGTGTAAGTAGTGTATTATTTCCCTTGAATTCTTGGCAGTATTTATTGTTTGTTTTGAAATATCTTTTTCAAAATAAGGTCTTGAGTATAACTAGAACCATCTGGCATATTTAAAAGTAACAATTTCCTGTCCTTGCTTTTCTCGGAGATGAATCTCTAACTGTGGCATAGGGATCTGCACTTTAAATGTTATTCCTGTGGGATTCTTATACTCACTGAAGTTTGCGAATTGGCAGTATAAAAGCAGCTGGAAGCTTATGTATACCTGTGATAAAAATCGCCTAGGGAAATGTTTTCATGCAATAGAAGCTTGGTCATTTAAAGATGGTTGTTTTGGTGAAACAGATTTTCATGTATTTCCTGTAAAAAGAAAAAGAGAGATCAAATAGCTATTTCATCAGAGGCTCATGGAATAAGGTTTTACAGTTTTAGACCCCAGCTTTGCCCGTATGGGTATTTAACTGGACATATTCACTTACAAAGAACCTGGATCATGTTAATAATGTTACAACAGACTAACACATATACCTAACTACTGCTTATTAACTTAGGGTAGAGGTTGTGTCTTATTGAAGTACCAGGACCACTACATTGCAGAGTCCACAGTAGCAAGGACAAGTGATTCAGTTAATAAAGAGTTATCGAACTGGTCTGTAAGTGTATTTTGTCTTATTTCTCTCACTGGAGTAAATTCAGAGCATTTTGCTCCTGGAATCTCCTTCATGACCACAGTCCTTACTGAAAAGTCAGTACTTGCTACATAACTCTTAAATGACCAGATGAATCAGTGATTCTGAAATGAGAACATCTGTCTACCCACATTAAGGTGCATTTACATTGCTCTAGGCCAGCATAGTGAGTCTTTCTTGTTCATATCCTGATATCTGTGCTTATTAAAAGAGTAACTTGTCTTGGGAATTTGTAAAACTTGTGATACAATCTTATGTGAAACGCCTCTCTCTCTTCTCTACGGTGTCTGCAATTTTTTTCCTGCTTCATATTTGAAAATGACCTTACCCTGTCTAATGCAGTAATCCTTTGCTGACTTACTCCACTGACATTTTTATTGATGCCCCGTGTTAACCCTGACCACCTGATTCCATTTGAAGACAATCCAAATCTCTGAGGGTGGATTTTTCTTTTCTCACCTCAGAGAATGGAAGCTTTCTGGACTTGCTTTCATGTTCTAGGATATTCCTTCTATGTCAAACTGTAGCACATTGTCGTGGTATATTTTTTAATAGAAAACTATTTGTGTATTGGTTTTGTAATTGGATTAACTCATGTTGAGTCCTTTGGCACAGTGTTTACATGTATGTTAAGGTAAGCCAAGACTTGAATTGTCTAAAATAAAAAATAAGTTTTATTTAACATATGCATGCATTTTTATTGTATACAAGGGGATGCTTTCTTACTATGACAGAGTCTTGGAATACTCTTAAAACGATGGGGGGCTAGCCTGTTTGGTTCTGTAGAACAAGATATTTACTCATATTACTAAACTAATTTCAGTTTCTTTTAATTTGCTCCAACTGTTAGGTCCCCCTCGCTATACTCCAGTAAATGCATGACTTTCTGAATGCAAACTTCTCTTTTGAAACATCTTATAACTATCATATTTAAAAAACACAGACACTATCTATGGCTTCACTTTACTTGCCTCTTCTTAGTTTAAGTCTTTAAAGAGACTTGAAAAAAAAAGAGAAAGAAAATAATTGAAAGAGGAACTTCTAAGAAAAGAAAACTTTAATTTATGAAAAAAGATATATTAAACATGTCAGATTCAGAAGACAATTTAAAAATTAGTCAATTTCTACTTCCCCTTTCCCTCTTTGGCTAGTGGAATTCTTTCCCCCCTTTTATAGCAGCAATGCTTCACCAGCATAGGGTTCCCAACCATTTTGGCTACAGAGAGGAAACTATGTATAAATATAATTATTTTATGTTAAGGCATAGATATTCTCTAAGGTTGTTTACTATAAAGCGGTAAACTATCTTGCCAGAGTAAAAATAGAGCAAGATTAAATCCATTTTCTTTTAAGTGAAAGGTTTAGATTCAGAGTGAACCACAGGTAGCTTTTTCATCAAAATAATGTGTGGAAAATTAAATGGATTCTCAATATCCTTCATCTACTTCATAATAAATAATTTTTTTTTGTAGATTTCTGTTGGGAATTTTTCTTTGCTATTGTTTCTTCCTTTGGCTGTAACTCAACTAATCAAAATCATTAAAGCACAAGTTTAGAATTTAGATATACATAATATGCTGGGCTAGAATTGACAGATGCATTAAAAAATAGGAGAATCTGTTTCTTTGGTAGAATTAATGGTGTTTATCACCCCATCCAGTGGTTTTTTTATTATTATATTTTCTTTACTAGATATTATACCGCAAATTATTATGTGTCTTAGTCAGTGGGTGACTGTTTCATATATTTATGACTGAAAATATACCACATAATGTGTCAGCAAACATTGATTAAAAGACCATTCATGACTATTAGAGATTCTATTGAGAGGATGAGAGTGCAAAGATATTTTCATGATTTGACTTTATGTGTTTGCAAAAGTATTCAGAGCTGAGTGCACATGGTACTATTTCTTGGTAGGTGATTGTAATTATAGGAAGCATAGAAATACCTCCACAAATGTCTCATGTGGTCAAGCATCAGCTATTTCTCAGTCGTTGGAGTAAAACTTTATATGTATGATGCAGCAAGGTAAGGAGTGCCAGATTGAAGTGACCTGAAAGGGCTGAAACTGAGCTGCATCTTCTCAGAAATGCTCTCAGAGTTTGGGAGATGAGTCTTAGTACTTTTCTGAAAAGCCTTGCTATTCAGTACATTCCTGAAAACTTGTATTAAGATTTTTTATTTGTTGGCTTTCTGTTTAATTAGCAAGTGTTCCAGTGTGTGTGTGTGTGTGTGTGTGTGTGTGTGTGTGTGTGTATGTGTTATGTTTTTATTGAGATGTGTTACATTGTATGTACATATCTGTGGACCTGAGCCTTCATGAAGTTTATACACAGTTCAGCAAAGATGGTTGGTAAAAATCTTGATTTTTTTTGTTATTTTATCTCAACAAAAGCCAACTGGATCTAAAAAAAAAAACCATTTGAGAGTTTTGATCATATGTGTTTATCTCCCCCAACTCTTCCCAGATCCAACCCTAATTCCCTACCACCTAAATCTGTGTCTTCTTTTTTTGTTCTTATTAAGACCAATTCATGCTGCCCAAATGTTTTTGGCTATATGGCCTTCCACTGGAGAGGGATTGGCTTCGTAAGGGCTGCATCTTAGAGAAAATAGTCTCTCCCTCTTCTAGAACCAGCTAATAATTTCCAATAGCTCCACAGGCTAGGAGTGAAATTGTGTGTCCAACCTCCATCTTCATGCTGGTACATGGTCTTGCTTGGTCTTTCACAGGTTATGTATATGCTATCACAAGCACATATGTTCATACGTGTAGCTGCCTTGCTTTATGAAAAGACATTATTTCCTTGCAGTTTCCACTGCCTTTGGATCTTACATTCTTTCTTTTCCTCTTATGCAATGATTCATGTACCTTGGGGGCAAGGATGGCATATATATTCCATTTAGGACTGAGTACTTTGCAATCTCTTATTCTGTACATCTTGGCCAGTTGTGGGTTTCTGTATCAACCACCATCTACTACAAAAGGAGTTCCAGTTGTGGGTTTAGAGATGAAATGATCCATAGGTATAATGAGTAATAAGGAGTCAGTTTAATACTATGTTCATTTACTAAAATAACAGTAATAGATTCTCCCCTAAGGCTTATACCTAAAAGGGGTTAAAATGGATTTACCTGTTAAATATTAGAGACTAAAGAAAATAACAGCCAAGTGCCAAGAATTTGTTACTTCTTTTGGATTTGTTAGCTAGTGAGGTCATATAGACTTCTCAAATATTACAGGTCACTGTCATTTCCCTTGGTTACCCTCTAGAACTTGACAGTGGGATTCTATTGCTGAATAAAGTACACCCTTGAGTTATGGAACATAGAGAAATCAAGCTGTTATTGATCCGAAAGCTTCATCTGTACAGACTAGCATCCATAGTGCTTGAAAGTGCTACCCAAGCTCCCAGAAGACTAAAGTAATCATCAGTGACACTTAGCTGTGAACCCTGAGAGCTACAGCAATGACTGTTCTGGCCAGACATGCTGACTGGTGCACTAGTGGCATAAGTAATAGGAAGTAACCAAGTACTCTCTGAGTGGATTTAAGTCCCACCCCACAAGATGAAACTGTTATCAGGACAACCACTGATGCCTAGATCGGCTATCAGTCCTGGATAATGTTACTTATCATATCTGCTAAAAAAGGTCAAAAATTCTTTTGACCTTCTCTTTTGTGAGACAATTCAAAATAAATTTAACAGTATCATGAATGAGAAAAAATTGGAGTTGGAATTTAGCCATGCTTGACTGATTATATCTTGCTACTTGGAAGGATTGTTCAGTTTGCTAAATGGTAGTGCTCATTCACTTGACAAAAAAATGATTAATGATTAATGCTAAGCCTAGGTCAGTACTTACATCTAAATAAAGTTGACTTTTCTTGAGACTGCTTTTAAATCTATATTTCTGAATAGCTAATAAGATAAGTTCTTGCCCTAGTAATAAAAAATGTATGTGGCCTATACAGTTAATTTCTGACTGTGTGGCCCATAAGTGAAATTGCTTGACATTTCTGCTGCTATGGAAATTCAGGGAAAAGAGCAGCTAAATATTCTTTGAGCAATCTCAGGCACTTAATGAGATAGACAAATGTCATCAGTACGACCTCCCAATTTGGATTCTCTTCTGAGTAAACTGAGAGGACATGGCTGTAGCTGGGGATGGAACAGCAGAGAGAAAGCATAGAACTGGAACTCCATGTGAGTTGGTGCACACACATTTGGAAATAGCTTTGTATAAAGGGTTTCCAGCAAATGCAGAGACTGTGAAGGACTTTGAGACCTTACCAGACAGTTTGTATTCAGGAGAGACAGAGAGAGCGCAAGAGAGCAATGAGTCAGATTGTGAATGTTGAGGACGTGAGTCGGGCATGGAGAGTGTTCTGGCCTGATGTTGAAGCAGATGGGGAGAGGCAGGAACCAGTTTTATTATAGAAACAAATAACTAATTAATGACCCTGCCTGACATTGGTATAGCTTTAACTTTATTATCTTACATTCAGTTGATATACATGGAGACTCTTGACCCCACTGTATCTACCTGGTCTCACTCCTCTTTCATAAAGGAAACTCTGAAATATGCCTGTGGGTATCCTAATGCAAATCCAAATTCTGACAGCCATTTGTACATTACTCCAAAACAAATGTACTATGGTCATGAGCTAGAATTATGCACAGGGTCAGTGTTACCATCTGTCCTCAGCATAGATCTAGGAAGAGGTGCCTACTCATACCTCGGGAAAATTTGGGCAAGGGGGTTAATGTCTGGATAGGAGGACACATTCAGTGGGGCTCATCCTCTAAGCTTCATACCCTTTCTATCCTATGGGAGAGATTTGGTTGATATAGAATTTTCTGGATGAGGACCCAGGATAAACACCCGAGGTGACTGTCTGTTACTTGATATAGCACTACTTCTGGCACACTTAAGACATAGTGGCATTTCACATTATATACAGGCATCTTGACCTGACTTTTGTTCTGTTGTTAACTTTTACACAAATTTTGGGACATCTTTTTAAAAATCCTTTGGAGGAATGGTTGAGTTAAGTAGAACATTACTTTCCTTAAGAGAGAAGGAAGCAAGAGACAGAATCAGATCTTTCCAGTTTCTCATCTAAGGCTTTCATTCATTTTTTTCAGGAGTATATTAAGACCTTATTATTTAGGCATCAAGAGGAGATCCTACAACTTTATTCTAAAAACTCATTTAATGTATTATTATGGATTTGTATATGCGTGTATCCTTGTGTGTGTGCATGTGTGTGTAACTGTGCTTGTGATGTATGTATGAGTGTGGGTGTGGCTGTGGAAGTCAGAAGCTAAATTTCAGAGTCAGTTCTCTTCCGTTACTGTGACTTCTGAGGACTGAACTAAGTTATCATGAAGTTTTGGCAAGTACCTGCTGAGCCATCTTGTCAACCTCCAACTTTGAACCAGAGTCATAGTTTCTTTGGGGGGTGGAATTTAATTTACAAATGAGGACAAGCCATAAGTAAATAATAAAAATGTCACACCAATTATAATAGTGTATCTAGATATAGTCAACATATATATGTGTATATGTGTGTATGTGTATATATATGTGTATATTATTACATATTATATATATGTGTATACACACACACACACACACACACACACACACACACACACACACACACACACACAAGATCCACACCAAAGGATATGGCATGGATGAGAGGTCAGGGAAGGTAAGTTTTGAATGAGTTGATCGGTGAACATTTCTTTTTTTTCTTTTTTGTTTTTAAGATTTATTTTATTATTTATTTTATGTATGTGAATTCACTGTCACTTTCTTCAGGCACACCAGAAGAGGGCACCAGATTCCATTACAGATGGTTGTGAGCTATCGTGAGGTTGCTGGGAATTGAACTCCAGACCTCTGGAAGAGCAGTCAGTGCTCTTAACCCCTGAACCAGCTCTCCAGCCCCCTGAACATTTCTTTCTGGAGCACACAGTTGTTGCTTCTGCCATGAGGAATATCACTTCTTAAGGCATCATGGGAATGAGAGGGAGGGCTTAGTGTCAATGAGTGAATAATTGGTGGGCACTATATGCAAATCAGATAGAGACCTTGTTAGTTCTTTGAAGTTCTTTATTTCAATGCTATAGTAACCTTATGTAAAGATGCCAGTATTGGATAGTCAACTTTGCATATTTAAAGAACGTTTCTGTCGTCATTGTGGAGATCATGTTGGAAAGGGACAAAGAACACAGGAGGAAACTAACTGTAGTAGTGCTAGGGATGGACGGTGATTGCTTGGTGAGAGGTGATGATGTTTGAGGGAGGAAGCTGATTAATTTGGAAACAAGTCAAAATTATTCAGATCTGAAGAGGAAGAGTCCAAAGATCATTCTCAAAGTTCATCCCTAGGATTTCTTTGTCAATACTTAATAGATTGTAGACCAGAATTAACCTACAATTTAAAATGAGGTGAAGCAGCTGAAGGGAACACATACACACACGCACACGCACACGCACATGCATACACACACACACACACACACACACACACACACACACACACACACACACACACACACACTCCCACAAATAAAAAAAAACAGTAATGTATTATCCAGAGGCCAGTGAAATTTAAAATACTAAATAAACTGGGGGGTAGGCAGGATGGCTTAGTGGGTAAAGGTTCTTGCTTCCAAGACTGACAGCCTTCCCATCCTTGGGATCTCTGTGACAGAAGGAGAGAACCAATTTTTGCAAGTTGTCCTTTGACCTCAGCACGCATCTTGTGGCACATGCCACACGAAGACAGAAAAATTCTTTGTATTTAGCAATGAGATTATTGATAATTTTAGCAAATAGTATTTGAATAAAACAATGGAAGAGGGGGGCCAAAATTAACTAATGAAAAAAAAAAAAAAAAAAAGGAAGGAAGCCTGGGTATACAGCTCAGTGGTAGAGAACTCTTAAAGCATGTGTGAGGTTCTGAATTCTATTTTCACTACTATGTATATATAGATAACTACAAATTTGGTTAAAAAATCTATTCTAAGACAAAGATCTATATATGTGACTCAGTTTTTCATTGGAGCGATTCTGAATGTTTGAAATTCTATGGAGAAAGTCTGTGGAGGGAAGAAAAAGTTAAATATTTTTGCAGGGAGACTTTCTCTTGCCTCAGTTTTTGTCTATAGTTTTGCCTGTTTCACAAAACTTTCTGTTCTCTAGGAAAATTGGGAGCAAGAATTTGAGAACCCTGCAGCAAAAGTAACTGAGATTTTGTTGGGGCAGAAAGAAAGCTGCCAAGGAGAAGAGAGACAGCACTGGTAATTGAAGGACTGATTTAGGATTCAAGCCTCTCATTGTTTGCAACTGCAGCAGAGCTTGCGATTATGCTGAGTAGGATGTGACTTAGGGAGACCAATTTCATAGTCTTTCATTCCTCGGGGTCCCTGGGACAGTGTTATTCTAAGTATTCGTGCTGGTTTCTGAAGCTTGACTTACTCCATTGAAACCACAGGAAGAATGTTATTTGATTTATAAAAGGAGTTAGCCAGCCGTTCACCTAATTTTGAAACAGTGACAGGAATTGGAGGAAAGAAAAAGGACATTGAACCAGAACTGTACAACTTGCCAGTTATCAAGATGCCTAAGGAAGACAAAGAGTTTTTAATATTCTCAGCCATAAGTCATTCAAATGAAGTTAAGAAATCAGTTTTCAAGACAATACAAACTTGCTAATGCAGATAACGTTTAAGGGCTGGAAAGCTTTTAAAAAGTTTGGACTACAGAATGCAAGGGAAGCCAGGCTAGCTGTTTCAAGTAGTTTAAAAGGATGGCTTTCTTTTAAGTACACAAAATTACTCCATTAAAGAAAAGCATTAGCACCTTCATTTAGGGGAGCTGGAGTCCAGCTGTTATTTGCCCAGAAGAAAATAATTATGAAGTTCTCGATCCCTCACACATTTAGTTTTGTTCAAGTCTATTTAATGTGTGTTTTATGCCATGATCAATTTACATAATAAACTTTAAAAGTAATAGTATAAAAGTGGATTTTACCTTGGAATGAAGCACTGTAGCCAGAAGAAACTAAGCACTGATTTAAGAACACATGTGTCATATCCCAGAGTATAAGAAGCACTCAATTCTGTTCTTGACCTTCATATGTAAAAGAATGAGATGTGATCCTCATAAAGTTCATACATTTGTATAATTTTATGCCATGCAATTATAAATGTGGTATGTCTTATTACTTATATTCAAATAATTTAAAAGTGGCATTTTAACATTTTCAATGTGGCAGACGGATGTGCAGTGTTGTACCTGTGGTTAATATTGATAAACAATATATTGATAGGTCAATACTGATAGCTTCCTGAAAGCAAAAGTTCTGATAGGTTTGAGATGACTTATGTCTAGACTGCCTGAGATACGCATGATTGGTTCATCTGTTCTACACTCACAAAATAAACTACCTTGGATGAAGTGCTGACAATTGGCCATCCACCCTCTCTGATCTTTTCTTGTCCACAGTTTTACATTACATTATTTAGTCTAACTCTGCTAACTAAACTCCAAAAACAATTAGCTTGAAAATATTCTTAAAGAGTGAACTCCCATATGGGCTATCTTACATTAAGTGAAACCTTGAAACCATATACACACATGTAATTGTATATGGGTGATGCAGGTTACATTTATATATGTAACAACAATTTTAAAAATAGAGACTGTGTTTGTTACTTTTCTACTGCTTTGATAAGATACAATGATCAAGGCAATTTATAAGAGAAAATGCTTAGTTTGGCTTATGGTTTCAGAGGGTTAGAGTCCATGATGGAGGAACAAAGGCATGGCTTGCAGGAACAGCTGAGAGCTCACATCTTTATCCAGCTGTTCCTGCCACTGTTTCTTTGCATGTTATTCAAGGAAGTTCCACTGGATGTTTTACTATTTTTACATGGAGAGTTCCAATTGGGTGAAAACACTTAAATGCCATGGAGTCCTTCATGTTTACCCATTGGCTTGACTCCTTCGGATCCTCATATTTTTCTCTAGGGTAGTTCAATTTGTTTTTCCCAATCCATGTGGCACATGGAACAGAAACTTCAAACAAATCAGAATGAATCAAGTGAATACCCCTTTACACACACACACACGCACACGCACACGCACACGCACACGCACATGCACACGCACACACCATCACCCTGGGGCTTTTTGCTTCTCCAGATGGAAGAAGCACATGAGGAAGATGGAGAGATGGAGAACATAGACCTGGCTTTGGGAAAGTATAGACTCCAGTCAGCCTATGTTCTTGTCTTTCTGTGGGACTTAGAACATTGGCGCTTCCTTTCCGTGTCTGTATAGTGAAGCATATAACAATAGTCTCATGGGATTAGAAAGATATAGCTTATTATTGTGGATACAAAATGAATGCTGTATCATCCAGAGTTTAAGACAGAATAGAATTATTATCTGATTCATTTGTTTTCTTTTCCTGTAAAATGAATTACTACAAACAGCTGTGAAATAATGGGGTAAATGTTTATTATCTTACAAGCTCCAAAGAACAGAACTCTAGGCATGAGTTAGCTATGTCTTTTGCTTGAGTCTCACAAAACTGAAGTCAAGGCATTGCTCAGAGCTTTGACCATGTGAGCAGTGGTTATACTGCCTGTGATGAGTTGGGAATCACACAAATTTCAGCACTGCCTGCCTTGCTACCTTTTCCAGTGTGCCTTTTTGTTCTTTCAAGGTAGGACTGTGCAGCTTTGAACACCTCTGACTTTCTTCATCCTGACAACAGTCCCTCACTCAAGGCTTGCCTTATAAGGCTAGGATCCTTCCCATTCCAGGGTAGGGGTGTGGGTATGGAGAATAAGTGAATGAGTATTGATGTGGGCGTGCCCATGTCAAAGAGTTCAGTGCCTTAGACTCATGGGAAATAGCAAAGCTTTCCATGGGCTCAGAGAAATAGCCACGCCTTCCCTTCTGATCTGAGTGCCAATGTTGATAGTATGTGCAGAGAATAGTCACTGTAGCTTTCTACCTCCAGGTATTTATAGCCCAAAGTTTGCTTTCCTAGAGACTGCTCCTACCAAGATTAGCTAATCTGCCTCCTTGATTCAGTTGTGTACCATAAACCCTGTCTCCTTGATTTAGTTGTATACAATAACACTCTTCAACTATGTGAGGTTGTGAAGGTGAAGCCTAGTGTAGATGTGAAAATGACTTCTCTCATCTTAAAGGGAGTAAAAGTTTATTCTGATTTCAGTTCTGGAACACAGATTTAGGCTACCCCAAATTATGTGTTCCAAAGTGGAAAAGGTTTCATGAAGTTGTATAGTTTTACAGAACAAGATAAAATGAATTAAGACAAATTTAAAGTACATTGGTAGACACACCAGAGAGACAGATATACCAAGATGGAAAAATACTTTTCTATAGGCACAAAATGTTATCTGGTGTACTTTGTTCTTGGTTTACTGGAAGCTAGTATTCTGCTACGTAAATAGATTCCAAAAGGTTTCCAAGATGTTAGTTCAGACACATAAGTGAGCAAGGAATGGCTATTCTGGAAAGCTAGAACTAACCTAAAGGAATTAGCCTTTGACCAGCAACATTCTGATCTCTCCACAGCACTGACATTCTCATTGGTCAACCACTCTCTGCTTACCCAGCTGCTTTTCAAGAGGTGTTGCTTACATTAGGTTGCAGCAGAGATCTCAGAGTGCTGAGAACATCAGGACCGTGGGATATCTGCTGAACATATTAGCATATAAGGAGTAGAGGCAGTCTAAAAGAGGGACTATATGTGCTTCAGGCAGTAGAGCTGGAGCTAAGGGGCTAGTTAAGTTTATAGAGACCGTTGATTGCATCACAAGCTCCTGATGCTGGACACAGAGTTGCAGAATTGAATGTTTGCTGTATTGAGGTTCACTCTTGATCTGGTCCAATCTTTCTTTGAGACGGCACTCCCCCTTTTGGAGGAATGTGCAATTGTATGTTGGAAATATGTAATTTGTTTTTTGATGTTATAGGACTCACAGTTAAGCGGTTCTCTAAGTCTCAGAAGAGTCTCTACCTTATATTTTTGAGTAGTGTTGTAATTATTAAAGAGTTTGGAGACAGCCGGGCAGGGGTGGCGCATGCCTTTAACCCCAGCACTTGGGAGGCAGAGGCAGGTGGATTTCTGAGTTTGAGGCCAGCCTGGTCTACAGAGTGAGTTCTAGGACAACCAGGGCTACACAGAGAAACTCTGTCTCGAAAAACCAAAAAAAAAAAAAAAGAATTTGGAGACTTTTCTTTTTTTTTTTTTTTAAATTTTATTTATTTATTCATTTATTTATTCTATGTAAGTACACTGTAGCTGTCTTCAGACACCCCAGAAGAGGGCATCAGATCTCATTACGGATGGTTGTGAGCCACCATGTGGTTGCTGGGATTTGAACTCATGACCTTCGGAAGAGCAGTCGGAGCTCTTAACCGCTGAGCCATCTCTCCAGCCCAAATTTGGAGACTTTTCAAGTTGGACTGAATGCATTGTGAGTTGTGGGATGACCATGTGCCTGTGGGGACAAGGGGTGTAAAGAAAGCTTTGCCTTTAAAGTGATATTTTGGTGTCAAGTGAACCACAGGTAGAGTTAGTATGGCTAATATCGATTGTCAACTTGACAGGATCTGGAATTACTAAGGAACAGAGCCTCTGGATATTTCTGGGAGTGACTATCTAGATTAAGTGAATTGAGGTGAAAGACCACCTTACATGTGGGTAGGACCATTCCACAGGGTAGCAGGAAACCAGATAGAATAAGAAGAAATCTAGTTAAGCATCAGCATTCATCACTATCTTCTTCCTGAATGCAGATGTGAGGTGATTACCTGCTTCCAGCTTTTCCCACGTCTCTTGAGGACTCCATGAGCAAAAAACCTGGGATCTCAGAACTTGAACTACACACTTGATACAGTTCAGTCTCATAAGGTCCAGCCTAGCAGAAGGCAGTGGATAATATAAGGTAACTATTGGTCCTTTGTAGCAACAGTTCTTAACCTGTGGGTCATGACCTCTTTGGGGATAGAACGACCGTTTAATAGGGACTGCCTAAAATCACTGGAAATCACAGATATTTACACCACAGTTCATAACAGTAGCGAAATTATAGGTATGAAGTAGTATTTTAGGATTTTTTTTTTTTGAGACGGGGTTTCTCTGTGTAGCCCTGGCTGTCCTGGAACTACACTGTAGACCAGGCTGGACTTGAACTCAGAAATCTGCCTGCCTCTGCCTCCCAAGTGCTGGGATTAAAGGTGTGCGCCACCACTGCCCGGCTATAGGTATGAGGTAGTAATGGGACTAATTTTATGGTTGGGGGAGACCACGCATGAAGAAGGGTGGCATTATTAGGAAGGTTGAGAAGCACTGCTTTATAGTGCTCAAGATATAGAAGCTGTTATTAAAGCCTCTCTGGTTTATGAAGGCATATCTAAGTCTAGAAATGGAAGGGCTGTCTTTCCTGTCAACTTTGCAGGGTGTGATGGCTGGATGGTGAAATGAGTACAGAAGAAAAGGACCAGTTGTTTGTGAGCAGGACTGTAATAACCACTTGTTTAAATTTCCTTCCATGAAGGCCATAATCAACACATATTTATAGAGATTTGCAGTATAATGGTAAGGTTATAAAAGTTCACAATAAATAGAAATTTATTCTATCAATATGAACTACATGATAGAAAAAGCATCTTAACTTACATAAGCATTTTAAAGAAGTTAGTTGATATTTAAAATATATTTTGTGGGTTCCATTTCTCAATTTTGTGCTATAGAAGGGTGTAGACTATTCGAAGGAGGAAGAAAGGGAGAAGAAAATGTAGTCTTTCTGGTATTCACTGACCCAAATACATACTTATTTTTACTATATCCACAAATAATGGATTATTGAAGGGTTTGAGCAAATTCTAAAGTCAAGGTTATAATTTCTGTAGCAGTGACATTGAACCAATGGCAAGCCAATAAAAATGCTTAGAATTAATACCCTTTAAACCTTTTTCTTTTATGAATTCCTTTAGTTGAGATTGTTCAAGGAGCAGTATCTATAACAAATGGACACTATTATTTATAACAAATCTATCCTTGGTATAAAAAGATCTTACTTTCTTTTGAAAGCCAAGTTAGAAAACAAAACAAAAAACCCTCTTTCAGTTACTTTGCTCTGTAGTCCTGCAGCTCAGATGTAAGTCTTGCACACGCTCATCGGACTCCAGCTCTGAAGGCTAATTTTTTTGGATCTACCAAGACTGCATGTTAGGACAGTGTAGGAGATGTTGAGACTTGTCTGTTTCTACTCTGGCAAATGAACTTTTAATTTTAATCTCTTACAATTGGTAGAACAGAGGGAGACTCGGACACTGGCTTAAATGCATATTTCCCACCCTAGTACATATTAGAATTAAATGTAGAAATTAAAACTATTTTTTCATGACTACCCCTTGCTGAGAGTCTGGAATGGCTTTGGTTATGCATTGGTGACCGACATACTTAGATTAGCGATGCACTTAGCCCAGCTTTACAGGAAATGACACATAGCTCGCATGGCATGTCTCTCCAAATGTGCAACATCTGATTTATGAACTTTCAGCATTCTAGGGCCTGTAATTGTTATTTTTATGTTCACTTTACACTGAAGAAATGGCCATAATGCTCTAATTGGCGATTTTTATTGTATTTCCTAACACACTTTCACATTTACACAGTGGAAAATTATAGTCAAACAGACCCCTGGGGAAGGTAAAAGAGTCTTCATTCAGGATACAGTTTCCTGATCAATCTTGTAGAAGAGACCTCAGGTGGGATACTGCTCAGCTACGCTGGGGACAGAACGGGGAGTCTGATGCACAGCAGCAGCTAACATTATGCTACTTCCATCCTGAATTTCCCCTTCCCTTTCCTGATCTCCTTCCTGCTTGGGTTACCTGTATCTTCTCCTACTATGGAAATTTTCCAGTGATGTAACATTCCTCCTTGAATTACAGGAAGAGGATGGGTTCATACCAATGTCACACCATCTGCTTCTGTTTGAGTACCAGCAGCAAGGTTGCTCTACTTTTATTAAAAAGACTTATCTCTATGTCCTTAAATTTTATGAGAAACTAATCCAAACATTTCTTCTTCTTTTCAGATTTTCATTATTCTCAAATATCTACTTGGAATAGCAAGAATATAATTTTATTTCATGATTAATGCTGCTTTAATTTAAAAGAATTTCCTCAATTCAACTTCAGTTATTCTAGAAGCAGAGAGAAGACTCAGGTGGAATAATCTCTCAGGTATTTTTTTGTTTTTGTAATACAACCAAAAGGCCTTATTTCTACATATTTAAGGGTAAAAAATTTAAACATAATAAAGGCTGCCTTTCTTTCTTTCTTTCTTTCTTTCTTTCTTTCTTTCTTTCTTTCTTTCTTTCTTTCTTTCTTTCTTTTTCTTTTTTTAACAATGTGAAATAAAAACAGTTCAGCCTTAACTCTTTGGGTCATTTAGCTCATTTTTTTTTTTTTTAATTTAAAATTCCCTCTCTAAATTTAGCTTCTCACTGGGAAATCTTTCACCAAAATTGGTTGGAATGCCCCCAGAAGGAAGCACTCTATTATTGTAATTGCAGAGTTCTTTTTCACTGAGTTGGAAGAAATACCCGTTAAAAAATAGTGTAATTTTGTAACTTTAGAAACCCCTATTATCTGCTTTAGTTGGGCGTTCTGTTCTTTGCATATACTGTGTGGTCAGTTAGGTAAGCAGAAGGCTTGCTTCTCAAATCTGCTTCCATTATGAGGCGGGAGGGTTTACAACCATCCGGAAGTAAGGATTTATGAGTCCCCAGTGTTGAGATCCCGCCCTGTTATCTACTCCATGATTTATCTTTTTACCCTCTGGTGGAAAAAATGTGATCATGTCATAAAATAGAAGTTGTAATCTTTAGGAAATTGAAAGGAAACTGGGTAGCTAGATTATAGAAAATCCATTTCTTTGCCAGGCTGTTTGACTTCAACAGAAGTAATGTGTTTGGAGGCATTAATAAATTGTAGTCTGGCAGGGTTTAGCACCATTATGTATTGTATGGTTTTACATCCTCTTAATGATTGTTTGCCCTGCTCACTCTCTCCGCTCTAGAATTTGAGCATTATGGACACTCTAGGGAGGTGTACCTATCTAGAAAACCCAAGTGCAGGATCACTTATTTGTTATGATGAATGCTTAACAATGAGCTTTAACGACTTCTCAATGCTCCAGTCTTTGGAGAAACAAAACAATTATTTTAGCACCAGCACTTAAGAACATGGTATTCTCAGAACTGTGGAGGAGACAATCGACTTGGCCTGTGCCTTTTATTCAACAGATTTGTCTAGGAAAACTTCATTAGATTAGTGGGATAGCGTGGCCTTTATCTTCATGCCCTTGTTGTTTCTAGCATAAATTCTAGGTCAAGGTAACTCTCAAACTGCTAAATGAGTATTTTTCAGTGGCGTGTTGTAAGCTGGGGACAGAGCTCTTAAATCTTTCTGGCTGACTTGTCATCCATTGAGTCACTGGCTGAGATAGGATCAAAGTCATTTTTTATACCCAAAATACCTAAGTTTTTATTTTTATTTTATTTTTTTTTAAAAAAGACAGTTTAGAGAGAACATCCGCAGAACCTGAAAGGGGAATCTGTGGCATGTCTCTCTCCTAAGTCACTTGCTCCAGCTTCCGAACAGTCTTAGGGAAGAAGAAATTCACATTTCTTGCCATGAAAATTTACAGCTTCTGCTAAAATAGTCTCATAATCTGTGTTTTACATTATTGTTATTATGGTTAAGCTACCTACTCTCTGAGTGGAGTAGGCTTAACTTATTGACCTTTTTTCACAGGTTGGGGACAGAGACAAGTGCAGTTAAGCTTGGTCACTGGTGGCCTGTGCTAAGTCTGCATTATGCTGAGGATTAGGGGCTGATGTTCCTGTGGTGTATTCAGTGTGCAGTGCCTTTGTTTTACATTTGACAAATCACACTGTGTGCCTTTAGTTTTTATTTGGAGAATAAGCACTGACATTCAGGAACTTTTTTTTTCTTCACTCATTAAGAATCCTTTCGAGCAACTGAATATGAACTATTGTGATTGTTGAAAGGTTAAACTTCTTTCTCTTAATCCTGTGCAAAATATACTTGTGCTATGAATGTAATTAATTTTCATTTTCATATTAATGTTAAGGGTCTCAGTCTAGTCTAAGAATTAAATTAAAATTTAATTCATGATCTGCACATATTAATTGCATGTGCTCATGGAATCTGCTGTATTATTTCCACACATGCATCCAACACACATTGACTGTGTCCAGCCACCCTTCCCCCACCCTGGCTCTCCCACTCCACCTGGTAATCAATCTCTTCTCTGCTTTAACTTGATTTTCAAATTTTGGTTTCCAGATACGGACAGAACTCAGGTAATTTTCTTTCTCTGTGTCTCCTACTTCCTTTAGCATAATATTCTCTAGTTGTATATTTTGCTTTAGGCAACAAGATTTCCTTCTTTTTCTTGTGGCCAAGTAACAGTCTATTATATACAAATATTATAAATTCATTATAATTAACTAATTTAAATCTGATTATGTTTATGTGACTATATATATTTATGGTTATATATATATATATATATATATATATATATATATGGAATCATGATTCCATGATTATGTTTTTGTGTCTATATATATTTATGATATATATATAATCTTTCTTTCCTGTGTTCATTTCATTTTGTTTGGATGAGTGTCCAACAGTGAGCTAGATGGGTTACATAAGTTTATTTTTAATTTTTAAGAGAAACTCCAGCTTGAACCATGTACATGCATGCATAGAGATAGCACACTTGAAATTATAAGATAGATGAATTAACTCAGGCCTGCAAGACAGAGAAATAATGCTTTAGTTGTCAAATTCATTACTATTTTGGCTTCCTCGACACCTGTGGACTTTCACACAGGTTAACGTGTCTACACAATGTATTTAGAGCTACAGTTTACTGTTCCATCATTTTCACCATCCCTATGTAAATATTTCACCTTATTTCATGTACCTTTGAATACCTGTCTAAATATCATAAATAAAAACAAACACATTCACCATCTGGATATCTTTCTTAGTCAAGTTTCTTAAAGGTACACTCAAAACAGTTGAGAAATGAATCAAATAGGTTGGAACTTATGGTAGGAAGGATCCGTATTAAACACTGAATCTGCATAGAAAACAATTGTAGGTGTAGGCAGTTTCCTTCCATCTCCCCTCTCCTTGAGTATGAAATACACTGAGGTTAGGGCAAGAGGAAAGGGGTGTGTGTGTGTGTGTGTGTGTGTGTGTGTGTGTGTGTGTGTGTTTGTGTGTGTGTGTATGTGTATACAACCCAAGACTCCCCTGCCCTAGCGTCCCCTGCCCTAGCCTTCCAAGCTTCCCCTGCCTCAGCCTCCCCTGCCCTAGCCTCTCCTGCTGTAGCCTTTCCTACCATTAGCCTCATCATAATCAAAGAAAATCTGAGTGGCTCTTAAGTCAGAAATAAGAGAGAAGCTTGAGATAACCATCACTAGTTGATCCTATTCTTGAATTTATAGATAATACAATGAAGTCAGAGGCACAACTATGAAGTAACAAATCAATTTTAAAAAAGCAATTAAAATAACCTATCTAGGTGACACACATGTCTAAAAAATTTTAGGATAACTAGTTGAAACTATTAAAAAATTAGATAGGCAATAAGTTTCATGTAATTAACTAATTTAAATGAAACTGGTAAAGTACACAGTAATAGGGCTTTGGAGAATGGCTCAGGGATCCATGCTTGTCACACAAGTCTGATAATCTTGAGTTTGGATCTCCTGAACCCATGTAAAAGCTGGATGTTGTGGAATGTCTGCATGTCCCTTGGAGCTCTTGGCCAGTTTGCCTAGAGTATGTGGTACAGTGACCAACAACAAGAGATACCTTATCTTAAAAACAAAGCAAAATCGATACCTAAAGTTGTTCAGTGATCCCCACAAGTGTGCCAATGTATACCTTCATATACAAATGCTGGGAGAAGAGGGGATGATATTGGGATGTAAAGTCAGTAAATAAACAATGACAACAATACAAATGCACATAACACACATATTCACACACACACACACACACACACACACGCACACACACACACACACACCCCATACATGCATATACAAATACGTATTTTTCAAATTACAGTAAGGCTACCACTGAGAACAGAAACATCATTTTATATTATTTATTTGAGGGTCCACTAGTGTACCTTCATTAAACTGTTGGGAACCCCACCCCCAGGAGCTTAATTTAACCTTAGTGAATGAGTGGTAAAAATGCCAATCTACAGTCATAATAAATCATGCAATCATAATATGGTATATTAAGCATTTTGATAGAGGTAACATGTAGGATAGGGATGCTTCAGTTGCATTTTAAGTGGAAAGTATGAATTTGGTGAATTTAATTAGGGAAAGTTTGTTCAGGTAGAGGGAGTTATAAAGGTATAGGGGGTACCTCATTAATTCAGTAGGAGTGGACTATGGGGTGTAGGGCAGAAACTAGTAGTGATGGAGCTGCCGAGTCAGTGTGTGGTCTGCTTGGTAAAGGCTCAGTGGATAGAGCCAAATTAATGGGAATATTCTACTGTCATGGTTTAGCTATGAAGCCTCTGCAAAGGGCTTATGTATTGAAGACATGCTTCCTAGCAGAGAGTGCAATTTAAAGATGATTGGATCATTAAGGTTCTAATCCAGTCAGTGAATTAAATGATTGATGATTTCATGGTTCTATGATATTTTAGGGGGTGGGAACCATTTGGAGAAAGTAAGTTAGTGGGTTTTGTGCCTTTGAAGGCTGTGTTTTGTCACTGACTTCTTCCTTTTGCCTATTTGGCTCCTGGCCACCATGAATTGTACAGCTTTGCGTCTTTCCTCCATGATACACTCCTTGCCACAGGGTCAGATGACAGTAGATAGGGAACGCTGATGTCATGAGTCACAGGTTTTACTCCTTTGTTTTTCTCAGGTATTTTGTAATAGTATGTGTGAGAGAGAATAATACACTTGCCTTTGGTCTTCATACTTCCTCATCTTGTGAGGCACTTGGGGAGGACAGTCACTTGGATGATACTGCTTGTTTCTCTGACTCTGCCTGGTATGAGGCTGCTTGTAGAGATTCCTTTATCTCTGCTAGTATAAGCAGGGTAAGGCAATTGAGTTACATTTTGATTGGTTAGTGGCCAATCAAATCTACTCTAAAACACTTCCTTTCGGTGATTAGGTGCCTCTTGATCTGAGCTTAATAATGAGCCCCTGACCTCAAAAAAAAAAAAAAAAAATCCTTACAACACATCGGTGACCTATTGGAGTGTATCCAAAGTTACCTACAGCGTACAAAAACTTAGAAGAGGATCATAGATGTACCTCTCTACCTGGGTCAGAGTAACCTGGCATAACAGAACTGTATATGTCTGGCTTTGTCTGATGAATATGCCTTGCAGAAATGCATGCACAGAAGGCCTTTAACAGGAAAGTTTCTTTAGGTCTGACACTGGGAATTTAGCAATAACACTGAGTGAGGAGCTGGGGCTGTCATTATGGCTGCCCGCTGAAGATAATGAGATACGAGCTGAGGGAAGATAACTCAGTCATCTGTGTATTTCTATCAGGGATAGATATTCCTCGAGGCCTCTGGCTTTTAAGATTTTATAAGTTAAATTTCACAAGAGACATCATTTGTCTCCTTGTCACTGACTGAGCTCTTGGTTGTAACGTTAGTACTAGCTGCTAACATTTAGAAAGCACTAGCAACCATGCAGGGCCCCATGCTAAGTGCTTTTCCTGAATCTGTGCACCCTGTGAAGCAGATGTAGTTTATCTTTTGAAATGAGAGACTGGAGGGCAGTGGTTTTCTCATGTTCATCTAGGTAGTTGTTTGTGTGAGTGTGTCTCAAGCCCACCTCATCATATTCCCAGTATAACCATTTAACTCTGAACGTTACTCCATTTTAAGAGAGGTTGGGATTTTGTGGAGTGGAAATCTGAGTTTGAGTGGTTGGTCAGAGGGTTATTTTCTATTCTATAGGTAGACTGTGTTTAACTTGAATGTAGCATAGTCGACCCTGAGATACGTTGTTTAGTTTAAGAAAAACCATGCACATGGAAGCAGAAAACCATCTTTGGGGTTAATTTGGGGTAAGAGCTGAAGGTCGCTTTAAATAGACTGGCTTCAGTTATACATGGGATTGTCAGTTGGTCTGGAGTGGGAGGTTCATGCATAAGTATGTAACAGGTACTGGTGTTAGAGCAGGAGGTGTTTGTGGCTGAAAAGAGTCAGCAAAGAAGGGGTGCTCCGAAAAGAGCTCAAAGTCTGTCCCAGAAGCCTGAGCTTATGTTTCCGTGAGCACACGCTCCCCATGAGATATCTGTTCAGTTACCCTGACTTGACTCACACAGAAAAACAAACAAACAAACAAACGAACAAACCAAAGAATTCCCTTGTTCATTGGGACTTTATTGGGCTTAGAAGTTGTGAGAACCTTCAAACAACATTTGAAACATTAACTATTGGTAGGACTGAGACAGGGATCTGGGAAGTCAGTGATGTGTTAGTCAAATCAAAGGTCACCAAGTAGCTTGACAGTTTTAGTTACTTTTATCATAGGTGTGCCAAAATACAGGATAAAAACAACTTAAGGAATGAAGGGTGTCTTAGTTAGGATTTCTATTGCTGTGAAGAGACACCATGACTATGACAACTCTTATAAAGGAAAACATTTAATTGGGATTTGCTTACAGTTGAGAGGCTTATTCCATCGTCACCATGACAGGAAGTATGGCTGCATACAGGCAGACATGGTGCTGGAGGAGTAGCTGAGAGTTCTACATCTGGAGCCAAAGGCAACCAAAAGAGAAAGAGACACTGAACTACAGTCCACCACGGCAAGCTGCAGTACTTGAAGAGGCAGCTGGCTGTATTGCAGCCACAATCAGGAAGCAAGGAGAGATGAAAGCTGGTGCTAGCTAGCTATGTTCTTTTAAAGCAGCCTAGGGTCCCAACCCATGGAATGGCAATGCCCACATTTGGGGAATCATCTCATCTTAATCTAATCTAGATTACTTTTTCCAGACAAGTCTAGAGACTTGTTGCCATGGTGATTCTAGAGCCTGTTAAATGGATACTATTAGCTATGGTAGTAGTTCTGCCAATATTGCACCTTTATTAGATTACATGTGTAGATTTTGTTTTCTGATTACTGAGGTCTCATTTTTCGCCTTGTTGTGACAAACCCTGAAGGTGCAAGAAGATGATCTTACAACGTACAATCTTTTTATTTTAGGAACAATATTATTTTGGGCACAGCATCTCACTCACCTTAAAATGTGTATTCTCTGAAGTAAGTAGATAAATAAAAGAAATTTAGTTTCTTAATAAGGGAAAGTGAATTCTCCTTTATTACACACAGCATTAATAAAAACCAAAGTATGGTGTTAAAAATGTTACTGTGTCAGTACTATTTATTTGCCCATTTTAAGTGGCATTGTAAAATCATTTTGATATACATGTGTTTTTTTTCCCCAAAGGTTAATACATTAAATCTACTACTTGATAGGAATAAGCTTGGCTTATAGTGCTCTGGATTTTTATGATCAGAAAAATATAGTTTAGAGTCTGCAGGCAGATATTCTGATAATGACAGCCCAAGCCTTTTGAGCTATGAGGGGAATACACACTGGCTGGAATTCTTTGAGATGATAGTGGTTTAACTCCCACTATTAAGTTTATGGTGTCGTCCAGGGTTAGATCTCATTCATAATGGTGGCAATAGCTCACATTTACAAGGTACTTTCATCCTGAAGGATCCCAGAATGCCCTAAGTACTTGCTTCCAGGAATGGCTATTCTCTGTGATGCAGGCATTTCCTGGGAGAGTGACAGTAGTACCCATAAGGTCATGGTAGTGTGGTAGCCACTAAGGACAGGGTGATCACAATAATTGGCCAGGCCTGAATTTTGAAGCAATAGCATACACTTAGCCAACTTGATTAGCATACCCATATTAACATCCTTCAGAAAATTTTCAAAAAGTTTGTGATGATCAGGAGATCAGGATTTGACTTTTAAATGTTCCTTAATAAGCATTACTACTATCTCTTAAAATCAGACCAATTTAGTATTTTTATTTTCTGAGTTAATAGTTATATTCTGATTTAATTAAAGAACAGATGTGTATTTCACCTCCAGTACTTAAATGTTTAGTATAAATAACATTTACAATAAATTTCTGGTGTGTGTGTGTGTGTGTGTGTGTGTGTGTGTGTGTGTGTATGAGAGAGAGAGAGAGAGAGAGAGAGAGAGAGAGAGAGAGAGAGAGAGAGAAAGAGAGAGAGAGAGAAAATTGATAGGGAAGGATGCCAGAGTGATTTTGGAATTTCTCTCAAATTAGAACTAAGAAGCTTAAATTTCCCTGACAAAAATAAAGGGAAGAGACCCTTCCTTTCCCCCCTTAAAAGAGAATTGGCTTTAGCAAACATGCAGTCTTATGTTCTTTCTCTGTCATTTTGAAATGCACCTGAATCTTTTAAAAATTAAATTGACCTTTAGTACTTTTATGGTTCAACAATGTCTTTTCAAGGACCTTGGAATCATTTCTTTGAACAATAATTACCAAGAAGGACAGTCCCCCTAGTGTCTGCAGATGATAGAAATTTAACTTCAGGTGGTGACAGGCTCCAAAGCTACTTCTTGTTATACAGATGAAGGAAATTTATTTTTCCTTTGGGTATAGCCAACTGTGTTACACAAACGGTCACCCCAATTATCAAGTGGACTTGGGATGAACTTGTGTGACAAATGGTGCTCTCAAGCCTTCTTATTCCCTGACTGGTATTGTACACCCTGAGAAGATGTATGGAATGGGTTGTGTCTGCTTGTCTGTGTACGGGGCAGTTTTCATTCTGTCTCTGAAATCTCCAGGCAGACTGTGATGCATGTCACATTCTGGGTCAACGCCTATTCAGTAATGAAACTTTGCTTCTTTCTCTTACCTTTGTGGAGAAGGTTTCTGGGTAGGCAGGAGGTTTTATTTTGAAAATCACTTCCTTAAAACCTTTATTATTGTTGTTATTATTATTAAGCAGAAAATGACTGTTTTTGACTATAATCCCAGCACTTAAGAGATAGTGGCTGAGGAAACTTCTGCCTGGGACACTAGGATTCCACAGACAGGCAGCTCCGGGAGACAATCCTCTCTCTCCCAGGAACGCAGAAAAGCTCATAGCAGGGGCAACGCGTCCCCAGAGCTCACTGACTCTGCCCGCTTTCTGCGGGCCACAGAGACTGAGGGCCAGCAGCTTCCGG
>CM052705.1:73679947-73695366 GCA_028551405.1 Uromys caudimaculatus | reverse complement strand
GCCTGAGGGTGCTAGTGGCCCCAGTAAAAGGGAATGTCAAGGTGGGAATATGGGAATGGGTGGGCGGGTAGGTGGGAGGAGGAATTCCCTCACAGAGGCGGGGAGGGGGAGGGGACACGGGGGTTCCAAAGAAAAGGGGAATCATCGGAAATGTAAATAAAATATCAAAAAATAAAAAAATAAAAAAAATAAAAAAAAATAAAAAAAAATTAAAAAAAATTAAAAAAAATAAAAAAAATAATAATAAAAAAAATTAAAAAAAAGTAAATAAAAAAAAAAAAAAAGAAAAGAAAAATATCACGCACAGCATTCAGTTCCTAAAAGGGCTCTGTCCTCCCAGGAGGATTCAGCACTATGGAGAGCTTCCAAATCAGAAAGAGCCTTTGGACACAGAATAGAAAAAATGCAAAGTCAAGCCAAACAGAAGTCTACTGCGTTGAGTTGCCTGGAAGAGTTTTCTGGGTTGTAGGAGCCACCAAGGAAGAAAACCAAGAATGAGTGACGTCAAAAAACCAAAGTCACCTGAGTTTTTGATCTTAGCCATTCTGACTGGTGTGAAGTGGAATCTCAGGGCTGTTTTGATTTGCATTTCCCTGATGTCTAAGGATGTTGAACATTTCTTTAGGTGCTTCTCAGTCTGCCGAGCTTCCTCAGTTGAGAATTCTTTGTTTAGCTCAGTACCCCATTTTTAATAGGGTTACTTGATTCTCTGGAGTCTTAACTTCTTGAGTTCTTTGTATATATTAGATATTAGCCCTCTATTGGATGTAAGATTGGTAAAGATCTTTTCCCAATCTGTTAGTTATTGTTTTTGTCCTATTGACAGTGTCCTTTGCCTTACAGAAGCTTTGCAATTTTTTGAGGTCCCATTTGTCAATTCTTGATCTTAGAGTGTAAGCCATTGGTATTCTGTTCAGGAAATTTTCCCCTGTGCACATGTGTTCGAGATGTGAAGAAAGAGGAACACTCCTCCATTGTTGGTGGGATTGCAAGCTGATACAACCACCCTGGAAATCAGTCTGGATATTCCTCAGAAAATTGGACATAGTACTACCTGAGGACCCAGTTATACCACTCCTGGGCATATACCCAAAAGATGCTCCAACATATAATAAGGACACATGCTCCATTATGTTCATAGCAGCCTTATTTATGATAGCCAGAAGCTGGAAAGAACCCAGATGTCCTTCAACAGAGGAATGTATAGAAAATGTGGTACATTTACACAATGGAGTATTACTCAGCTATTAAAAATGATGAATTCATGAAATTCTTAGGCAAATAGGTAGAACTAGAAAATATCCTGTGTGAGGTAACCCAAGCACAAAAGAACACACATGGCATGTACTCACTGCTATATTGATATTAGCCCAAAAGCTCCGAATACCCAAGATACAATTCACAGACCACATGAAGCTCAAGAAGAAGGAAGACCAAAGTGTGGGTAATTCGGTCCTTCTTAGAAAAGGGAAGAAAATACTCACAGCAAATATGGAGACAAAATGTAGAGCAGAGACTGAAGGAAAAGCCATCCAGAGTCTGTCCCACCTGGGGATTCATCCATATACAGTCACCAAACCCCGACACTATTGTGGATGCAAAGAAATGCTTGCTGATAGGAGCCTGATATAGCTGTCTCCTGAGAGGCCCTGCCAGAGCCCTACAAATACAGAGACAGATGTTCACAGCCAACCATTGGTCTAAGTGCAGGGTCCCCAATGGAAGAGTTAGAGAAAGGACTGAAGGAGCTGAAGGAGTTTGCAACCCCATAGGAAGAACAACAATATCAACCAACCAGACACCCCAGAGGTCCAGGGACTAAGCCACCAACCAAGGAATACACATAAAGGGACCTATTGCTCCAGCTGCATATGTAGCAGAGGATGGCCTTGTCAGGCATCAATGGGATAAGGGTCCTTGGTCCTATATAGGCTCAATAGATGCCCCAGTGTAAGGGATTTCAAGGACAGTGAGGTGGGAGTGGGTGGGTGGGTTGGGGAACACCCACATAGAAGCAGGAGGAAGGGGAATTGGATAGGGGGTTTCCAGGAGGGGGAAACCAGGAAAGGGGATAACACTTGAAATGTAAATAAAGAAAATATCCAATAAAAAAAGCCAAACTCAAATGCATGCTTGGAGCTCAGGTCTAGAGCACAGAAAAGTCAGAGGGACATTAGAAGATAGCACTTAGCTAAGAGCCAACAGAGCTGCAAGAAGACATCAAACCTGGAAAGCATCAGAAGATTGCCCAGGATCAAAGGCAGAGAGCCCCATCTCTAGGCCTCAGATATTTTGGTCAAAGGTCATTATAACCTTAAAAAGCACTGAATATTTCTAATGTCTTTGATTTAGCTGTGTTATCTATGGGGAAATTAAACTGAAAATTTAATTATAGTAATTCATTTTTTAAAACTCGTTACATGCTAAGGTAAAGGGCAGATTTTTAAATTTTTGTATATGTGCTGTGTTGTGGGTATATGATGTTATGTGTGTTCATGTGTGTTTGTATGAGTGAGTGAAAGCATACATATGCCATAGCACACATGTGAAGGCCAGAAGACAACTTCACATGTCCTTCCTCACCTTCCACCTTGTTTGAGACAAACTCTTTCTTGTTTTCCACTTCTTAAAACAAACTAGCTAGCCCACGAACTTCCATGGATTTTTCTGTCCCTGCCTACTATCTTCATGGGAGAGCAATAGTATACTGCATCTATATTGTATGTGTGTTTTGGGGACCGGAACTCAGACTATTAGTCTTGTGCAGCAAGGACTTTAACCACTGAGTCATCTCCTCAATTCAGTGACAGATTTTCATATTATCATTGTCTTCCCCCAAAGACATACCAGGTGACAGGCTTTAATGGAGACTTGAATATCTGAGTTGTGGGAAACCTCACATCTGCCTCTGTATGCAATGTATTGTAATAACACAACCCATGTAGTTTAGAGAAAAATCCAAATGTTAGATAACAAGTGACATGAAAAATAACACATTAGTATTATTATAAAAAGACTTTTGACTTTGCAGGCCTTCAGAAAGCTTATTGGGGTACTAAGCAAATACAGACTTCACAAAGAACTCCAAATGACAACCTATGATTAAAATTATAACAATATACTCTCACCCTATATTTATGAGACATTTTGTTGTTGGCAAATAGTGCATGCACATGAGTGTGTGTGTGTGTGTGTGTGTGTGTGTGTGTGTGTGTGTGTGTGTGTGTGTATGTGTGTGTGTTGCTTACCACAGGCCTGTGAGGCATTTTTTCCATTTCTATAAACCAGAGCTCCAAAGTTTAGAGAGATCCCTTAACATACTTAGTGTCACAGCTTTTAAGTAGAGAGCTTAATACATCCCTTTCACTGCCCCATATTGAAAAATCACCTTTTTCATCAGGAAGTATAGAAACTGCCATAACGTTCTCTATTTGCTATTTGTAAGTTTGCCAAATGATTTGTCTTGGATCTATAAACAGAATCGAGACAGGTCTTGATCCAGACTTGTTGGCTCTAGACTGGACACCAGCAACTAAGGAAGTCTAGGTTAGAGTTGGAAACATCCATATAATTCTTTAAATAAAGACCAAGATTCTGAAACCATATAGGAGGTAAGTGGCTACCTGGTAGGCACAGAGGATTGATTAATTCATCATTGCTTAATCATTTTAACACATTAATAGTTTTTTACAGGCATCAGCAAATGAATTAAAAGAAAACTTTGGGTAAGAGCTCCTAACAAGCTCCTGGACAGCAACTTGCTGTAATCTGGTCCCAGGGACTTTTGTTGATGAAACCACACCCTTGGTGGTTGTGGGAGTGGAAGAAGTAAGGGAAAGAAGGGTGGGGATGTCTGTACAAAAGTGGAGGATACAGCCATCTTCTTACCTCAGGGGTTAAGGTGTATGGAGGGGGACATCTCCAGGAGAGGCTGACCCAGAAGGTAACAACACAGATGTGGTTTCCTGTCCTCATTTCAGACTGCTACATTCAGAGTGGGAATTCTCCTGGTGGGCTTAAAATGGTTATTGAGTTTCAGCTGTCACATATAGACATGTCTTTAAAGACTCTCTGTTGCTGCTTTATAACATAGGTCAAACCTAAACCCATCAGCTCTTTGAGAGGATGATGTAATTGTAACATTTCCCCCTCCTTTTTTTTCCATGTATCCATCCCCACTCTCCTTCAAACTCTTGGCTTTTTTTCATTAATTGTTACTGCATGCATACATAATCTATATAGCTATATAGTCCTAAATATAGCCTGCACAGTTTATATAGTGTCACATGTAAATACACAGATTTGACTTGATTTTTCTGAAGTCCACCTGTAGACTTTGAGCATCCTTCTATTCTCTCCTATGCATGACTGGTAATGAAAGATGACTGACCCAAAGATGAACAGATATCTAAGATCTCCCTCTGGAAGCATTGACAGATCAGCTGTTACTGAGACTCCTAAGAAGCAGTCCTTATATTTTTTTAATTTTAATATTTATTCTACATATTTTAATTTTATTTGGGATAAAATGTGAGCTTGATTGTAAGCAGTACCACATGGAAAGGAAGAGTTCCAAAACCTATATGAAAGCCATGCTTTGTGGATATAGTACTAATAAATGTACATGACTGGTTTGATATAAAGGAGCTAAGTAATTGTTAATTTACTAAATGTAACATGTTAATTTTTTCAGTGTCTTCCATATAAAAGTTGTCACTGAACAACACTCCAGAGCCCCATTAAAATCACTGAATGTAAGCAAATTCAATTAGTGCTCACTTTCAAGGCTGAGCATGCTATTCATATTAGGTCTGTAGATGTGGTAATGCAAGCATTAAGGAATGCCCAAAAGCAATTTGGAGAATAAATGACCAGACATGGGGCAACTAAGAATGAAGAGAGAAATTAAATGAATTATTATGAAAGGAAAGCCATCAAAACAAAGCTAATGGTGGCATTCAAGAGCCAGCCCCTCAGAGGACCATAAGCCACTCAGATCCTTAAGTAGAGAAATAGCCATCATCTCGACTATAAATCATAAACAGCTATAAACAGCTTTCGGAAAAAACCTCCTTATTTGAGGTCAGTGAATTTAGTGTCTTTGATTGAAACTAATTACCTCTACTTTTAATACGTATGTATATTTGGTTTTTCAAAGCACGTTAGCTCATGCAGCAATGGATACATCTGAAGAGATCTTTGTAGATCAGTTCTTCTCAGTAACTGAGTAAGAACTGTACCACATGCTGGCACACCAAAGTCACTTTGATATAATTCAAAAGAACACCTATTATCCTTCCATTGAGAAAATCTCAAATAGATGGAAGCAATCCAGGGCAGATTTTAGTTCATTATGATTTTCTCACCCAACAAACCTCTGAAGATAAACACAGCAATTGACACTGAAAAAGTCAGATATAACAGCAAAATATCTGAAGGATGTGACCTCCTTTCCTGCCCAGCAGACTGCAGAGAGACACACATGTGAAGACACTCTCTTATCCGAAATGGAGCTGATTTACATTATGTCACATGACTCAAATGTCCTGACCAAATGTGGAGAGAATGGATGGTTTCCTTGTGTTTTTAAGAGTCCCTGCCCTTGAGTGGGGACAGGACCTGTAACTTTCGTCTTAGTCATAGATGATGGCAAGGTCATGAAATGTCATTCTTGAAATGGTGCTACGTTAAGTTCTCCTTTGCTAATAGTTTTGCTACAGTCTCGATTTGCCTCTCCTTCAGGGATGCCAATGGCCATAGGCTAACAGACCCTATAATAAAGACCATGGTAAGAAAGAATAAGATACAGCCTCTGGAATCTGTGCTAAGCCCCGAAAAAGGTCTGCAAGATTTGAGAACCTTCAGTCTTTTGGCTACAAAGGCAAGAAACTTCTCAGTGGCCCAAGTAGACTTGAAGCTGACCTACTCCCCTAACCAATACCTTAACTATAGCATTATAGAAGACCCTGCTTGGTCTCATTTGCCCTCCTACTCCACAGAAGGTGTGAGGCAGTAAACAACCTCTGCTTGCAGTAATTTGTTACCCAGGAATGCATGAGTAAAACACTATTTACACTGGAAGAAAGCAAGACTTTGGGTTACAAATAATGCTAAATGTGCACAGTCAGAACCACATAGAAACCCACTGTCTTCTACCCCATCTCCTCTTTCTCAGTCTCCCTGCCTCTAATGTGCTAATCTAGGCAACCCCTCTGTGACTTCCTTCTGCACTGCCTTCCTCCTGTCACAACCCACCACTCTTTTTAGCTAATGGGAAACCATTTCATGCAGTGAAACAAAATGTATTAAACTGTGTCCAAATGGCTTGATAGAATTTATGCACTACCAAAGTGAACCGATTTATTTCTCATTCAGACACATCATTTTCATTGTCCTTACGTTCATTAATATGGCATCCACCACTGATGTTTCAATCTGCTATAAGCTGTACCATCCCCCTGTGATATTTTATGATGTACGAATACCAAGAGAAGAACACCACAGATGACTTCCAATAAATTTTTCTGTCTTTTTGTTTTAAATATATAAATACAGAACCATTAACAAAAGCTCCATTACAGATGTGGCAGAATGACACCGTGTTGGCTTTTATACTATGTGTGCTTTTTTTATTCAAAACACCTTTTGTAAGTGATAAATGAGGTTGACTTCTAGGTTCAAAAAAATAGAATTGGATGTGGAGATTTTAAAAATATATGGATATCTTGTGTCTTACTCTGCAAATAAAATAGTATGTGGATGAATTTAAGTTAGAAGGACAAACAAAGAGCCACGAACAGGAATGAGGGAGATAAATATTTATGGAAAGCAGAGAATCATGTTTAAATAACCTATGAATTGTGAATCTACCCAATTTGTTATGTAAAAAGACTCAAGCAAAGTTTACAACAAAGCAATGCACCATCTTAATTGATCTGTGATGGACCACAGTGCAGTTCATTCTGTTAATATAACTCTATTACAAGAACTCACAGAACAGGGACAAAACTAAAAAGGATCCAAGGACACTCTAACATACAGCAATGTTGCAGAGCTGCAAACTCATCAATCCCTACAAGCCCAGAGTGACCAGAAGAAGGGGAGCTTAGCTTGCAAACAAGAACCACTAAGAAAATGCTATATAAAGCAGAATTCCTCCATGTCATCAAAATGTGATTTTCTCTATAACTTGGACTCTTGTTCATAGGTCATCAGTTAAACCAACATGCACATAAAAATCCAAGTATGCATTAAAAAGTGATTGCACATACGTGTTAATGCTTGGTCTCTCTTCTCTGACCTCTAGGAAGCCCAGTTCAGCCATCACTTCCCTTTCCTGTAATTCTCATCATGTTTAGAGTGAGTTTCCAATCCCTGAAAGAAACCTGTTTTCAAGACCAAGAATTATAAAAATAAAGAGGAAAAGAAAATACCGCAAAAGCTCAGATAATTACATCTTACACAATAGAGACCCAGGCTAGATCCCTTCAAAGTCACTTTCCTCCTCCAGTTTTCTAACTGAAAAGCGGGGGTGGCTGATTAACTTCCTACAGTGGGACAAGAGGCAGGCCAATGGCTGGCTGGGAAGAAGGTTGGAGTCTTGTCTTCTATTGTGTTTGCCTACATCTTAGAATTCACAAAAATATTAAGAAGCATCCACTTGAATGTCGAAAGAATGGCAATAGCTAAACCCAACTGCTAAGATAAAGAAAGACATCGCGCCTCTGATGCCCACATTTTAGCTACGCGGAAGGGTGAGAGAAACCACTGTCAAAGTGGACAACTAATACAGCACGCAAAAACACTTCAGTTGAGAATGAACAAAGAACAGGATTGCAATCCAAAATCCATATTCAAAGCCCTTGGTATGTCCAAGGAACAAAGAAAACGTTTTGTTTTTATTGAAAAAAAAATCTATACACAGTGAGTGGGTTTTGTTTGTTTGTTTTGCTTTGCTGTTTTTTTTTTAAATCTTACCTGCAGCCACAGCATTACCCAAGAACTAGGGAGCTCTGATTTGAAGGGTGCTACAGCAATCAGGTGAAATCTGTCTATCATTGCTGCTTTGTGGGATTCAGTTGCCAAGATGGGTGCAGTCAGTGTCCTGTATGAACAGATATCTATTTGGGTGAGTCATATAGTAAATTGCAGCCTAGGAAACTTTCTTAAGATAATCCCTGTGATCAGAAAATTATTCCCGGGAGGCTCCCCTTTGTGTTCTTCCCCAGCTCCATTTTGCCACAGTTTGACACAGACAACTCCATTTAGAACCTACCAACTTTCACAAGACTTCTGTATACCAGGTATTATCAAGTATCCCCAACACATAGCCTCACTTCCCTCAGGTTCCCTGAAGTCAAGCCATGAGGATGGGCATTTTAGCACCTGCTCGGAAGACACCATAATCTTTGATCTGTGGATGAATTACTCTCCTCTTTTCTCACTGCTCATGGGAGTTCATTATAACTTAACTTTTCCTCAGTGCTGTGCACACCTCCTCATCAATCTCTTCATCAAACAGAAGCTGACAGAAGAAGGACATCTATTCTGTCAACGCTTCTCTGGAATTCTGCCATAGAAGGACAAGGTTTTAAATAATGCATTGCTGTCATAAGATACACTTGTAAAAAGTAAAGTCAGAGATGAGCGTAGTGGCACATGTCCATAATACCCAGGCTCAGAAGTGTCCTGAGTTTGAGGCCAGCCTGAATTACATCATGGAGCCATATCTGAAAAAAATGTATGTGAAAATAAACGACTAAAATAAGAAAGATGTGTATCAGTCTTTCTCTTCAAAATGATGCATTGTTCAGCAATGAAAATTCTAACTTTTACCTGGGGGGGGGGGGAGCTCATACAAGCAAGTTCTAAATACAATAATAACAAAACCTTGGGCCCGGCCCCGAACAAATCTTATGATGCATAATAAAAATCTTGGAAACAAAAGCTGCCACTAAAGTCACACAGAAAGTTCTTAGGGTAATAAGCACCAAATATGGGGTAAGGGGAAAACATGGGATTCAGTAACACCTTGTGCACACTGAACGGCATCCCTGCTTCTGGGAAAATACGACATTTTGGAAGTAGAAGCATCCCAGCTAAAGCTGGGACTTTACAAAATTTGAGCTGTGGAGCTGAGCATGTCACCTCAGCCCCATCCACGGAATGTACCCACCCACATGTGTTTCTAAGGATCAGAAGTAGAATATGCAAAGTGATATTAAACAACAAGCATTTCAACGTGCTTTATACAGAGTACTTTTAAAAATCCACCCTTCTGTCTCACCATATAGAGAATATCATTATTCTCGCTTCACTAAGTAAACTGAGGCTCGGAGACATTCACCTGCTCCTGATGAAAAGCCAAGCTTTACCCACAGGCAGGCCAGGTCAGAGCTAGTGTCTGTCCCACGTGCTAACCCAGGCTGCCTGAAAAAGCATCCATGAAAGACTCACGGATAACCCACCTGAAGGAGTACTTTGAGCCAGGCATTGTGCTAAGTATCTCACTTTCATTATCGTCTTTCACCTCAACAGCAAACCCAAGAAGTGGGTACAGCCCGCATTGCCTCTAATTCCTCATGTAGCGCCTGACACCATACGGCAGCTCTGTAGACGGCAGTTACCATTACACCACTTGTATTAATGTGTCTTCAGGCACGAAGCAATGAACGATCCTGGGCCATCCAGTCGATGCTGGATATAAACTTACTTTGTAGAATAATGTTTTCTCAGCATGTTAGAACCGCACACAAACCCAAGCCTGCATCTTCCAGGCCTCCCACTGTGACAGCCATCTCTGTAACTAGGCGGCCTTTTTCCCTTCAATTCCTTGAAATGAGTGTGGCTGTTTGGTCAGGGCTGTTCGCTGCTGCCACTGTTTAGAAAATGAAAACTCTCGCTTCTGTTCAATGTATTGAACTTTGTAACCATAGCATCCACACCTCACACACCTCTCAATCTCCATTTATTGTGTTTTAAAAACACAAAGAGATTGGGAGACACTGCAGCAGGAGAGGTAAATGATGAATAAAATGAAAATTTCTCTACTTGGCTCAAAAAAAAAAAAAACCCTCCATTTTTAATGTTTAGCCTTGTGCTACTGCACTCACCAAAAGCTAGTGGCTCACATTCGGCAATGTGGCTTCCTGTCCCTGAAACACATCTGAAACAATATGAAGCAGGTGACAGGAGATACAAGATGTCAGGGGGTGACAGCTGCCAGGGCCCTGAACATACCTCCTTATAGCCAGATTGTCAACACAGGTACTGAGAGGGCATCATCTACCCCTCCATGGTGCGAAAGGAGACAGAGATAACTGAGAAGCAGTGCTCACATCTCCTGGTGGGCAAAAGACATTGCACAGAAACACAAACTCCTGGCAGGAAAGTGGATTCGTATGCAGCTGTTGACAGCACAATCAATTACCTTGGGCTGACTTCAGAATTCATTCACGTGTCTTTAATGTGTGTGTGTGTGTGTGTGTGTGTGTGTGTGTGTGTGTGTGTGTGTGTGTGTGTGTGTCTGTGTGTGTCTGTGTATGTGTCTGTGTCTGTGTGTCTGTGTTTCTTGTTTGAGGGATGAATATCCATGTAGAGACCAGAGGTCATTCAGTTTGGGTGCCATTTCTCAGGCACTATCCACATACCTTTTTTTTTGAGAAAAGGTCTCTCACTGGCCTGGAGTTCACCAGGTATGTTTGTTAGGCTGCCCAATGAGCCTCAGGGATCTATGTCTATGCCCCGCCCCAACAACAATGGGGTTACAAGCATGTACCATGTGTCACCACATTTAGATTGCTTTTAAACATAGGTTCTACTGATGGAACTCAGCCTCCTGCTTCCAAAGCAAGCTCTTTAGAGACTGAAGTCTCTCCCTGGCCAATCATTCACAGTGTTGTTGTTGTTGTTGTTGTTGTTGTTGTTGTTGTTATTGTTGTTCAATTTGGTTTGGTTTTTTGTTGGTGGTGGTGGTATGGTTTGGATTTTTGGGTTTTTTCCAAATACAAATGTCTACTAGCAGAAAAAAAAAAAGATATATTTAGCAGAAATATAGTGAGATTGGCATCTAGTCATGGACTGCTGGTTCACCTTCGTAACCTTCTTTTTTTAAAAAAAATTTCAAAGTATAGATGCACATGTGTACGAGAATCACCTAGGCAGGTTTTTCATAGGGTGAAAAAAATCTGCTGGCGATGATTCTGATTCCATTGGCCTGACAGCTTCTCCCAGACAATGCAGAAGAACTGCATCTGTGGCCAGTGACTGGGATGCACTAAGGTCACCAAGCTCTGGATGCAGTGAATGACGAGTGCATTGGCAGAAGTGACTGCGGAGAGAACCTCCATCATGTACTTCCCTGAACCCCTAGACCTGGACCTTACTACAAACACCACAGAGGGAAGCACAAGGGTCCCCTCAAGGTTTCCAAACTCCATTCTACTTACTGACATTTCCCTAAAAACTGTTCTAGGCTATTAATACTAACCCCTATGTTACCAAAGCAAAAGGAGGTAGACTTGGCTAGAATTGTGGACATTTGCCATGCTTACATAAAGTATACCATAATAGGAGCTGAATTCCTGGTCAGTACCTGCCTCCTGGTCCTTACAGCAGGGTACATCCTTGGCTTAGGATGTCTAATAACTGCTCATTTACTGAGTCTCATTCTATTTAGTACACTGAGTACACTCTACAGAGTCTTGTGTTCAGTTTCAGTAAATATTAATGAAAATTAGGAGCCTATGTATTACTAGGAAAGGATCTGAAAAGCTTTCATAATAACCTTAATATTATAACAAGCATTTAGAATGCTCCTCACGTGGGCCCACAAAGCAACAAACAGCAGCCTTGAAGCTTGGCATCCTGCCTCCTTTTACCGTCTGTCCCATCTACACTGAGTCAGACACTGGCCTGGCTCTACATATACATACTAGTTGCCCAAGAATGCTCCGTCTGTATAATTCATCTCATCTACCTTCAAGACTGGTGGTACCAGGGTTAGGATTAGGACCTACTGTCAAGACCAGAGACTGCAGGGGCTTTGGATTCTGGAAATAGTAAAGGCTAGAAGGGCAGACCCTCACCTCCCAAATGAAAATAGTTACCTATGAGGTAAAGCTATACCCTGAAGCAGATTGTCTTGTAGGAATCAGATTATTCCCTTGACATAACATAAAATACTTATGTATGTCACAACGACAACTTCTTATCTAACCTTATAGGACATAGCTGAGATAAATGGCCAATGAGATCACACTGACCAGGACTGTCACTATGTGTGTCTCTTGTCCTTTGACCCAGTGGGTCCTTTGTGTAAACTTAAGCACATATCAGCACCCTAAAGATGAGCTTGTGGTCACTGGGCCCCTTTATCTGTTCCTCTTTCTCACTGTGGTTTAAATCTGCTCTCAGCTTTTCACCATTATGTATCACTCAGCTGCTGAATTGGAACCTATGACTGAGCCTAGCTTGTTGGCAAGTCTAGAACAAAACTATTTCCTCTAAAACCGGAGGGCTGTTGAGGCCAACCTATCTCTTTAAAATGGAAGAAGAGGAGAAGGAGGAGGAGAAGGAGGAGGAGAAGGAGGAGGAGGAGGAGGAGGAGGAGGAGGAGGAGGAGGAGGAGGAGGAGGAGGAGGAGGAGGAGGAGGGAGGAAGTGACAAGGAAGAGGAAGGAAGGAAAGAAATAGGGAAGAGGAGGAGGAATTTTTTATGCGTGCTTATTCTCACCAAATGTTTGCAATTCAACACCAATAGAAACCTCTCCCAGGCATCTTGAGATTTATTTATAACACACATTAAGTTGCATAAGCTAATAGTATAGGCACACAGCTTCTGCTCCCACCTCTGTGATGTCCTTCTAGGCCATTCTCCTCCAGGATAAATAAAGAAGGGAGAGGAGATAGGGAAATTCAAGACAGGCAAAAGCTCAACCAACCAAAAAATATTCAGAAGTGAAAGCCAGGGACTTTTACACTTACTATGTATGGTACTTTCAATTTATAAATTGAACATTATTTTTTATTTAAACACCTAACTGCATTTATAACTTACAAAAAGTAAAACAACAACAACAAACAAACAAGCAAAAAACTTAAACTGAGCTGTGACAGGTTTCCTCAGGAAAAAGAATGCAATAATATATTAAAGTCTATAAACTGAAGTCTGGTACACTGGAAAGTCCCCAGCACAGGTTGTGTTCTTGCTTTTTGTGACAGAGAGCTCTCATAACACCTATGCTCTTTGTGTTAATGTGACTGATCACCATTGTCAACTACCACAAAAGAAGGCTGTTTGTCTTTTTGTTAGGAGTTTTTGGTTGGTTGGTTGGTTGGTTGGTTGGTTGGTTGGTTGGTTGGTTGGTTGGTTTTTACTGAGACAGAGTCTCATGTAGTCCAGGCTGACCTCAGACTTACTGTGTAGCCAAAGCTGGCCTTGAACTCCTGATCTTGTAGCCACTATCTCTTTTTTTTTTTTTTTTTTTTTTGTATGTATGTATGTATGTATGTATGTATGTATTTATTTATTTATAATTATTTATTTATTTATTTTCTTTATTTACATTTCAAATGTTTTCCCCTTTCCAGGTCTCCCTGTCAGAAACCCCCTATCGCATCTGCCTTCCCCCTGCCTCTATGAGGGTACTCCACCCACCCCCCATTCCTATCCTCCAGCCTTGGCATTCCCCTACACTGGGGCATCCAACACCCTCAGGCCCAAGGGTCTCTCCTCCCACTGATGGCCAATAAGGCCCTCCTCTGCCACATGCCAGTGCCATGGGTCACTCCATGTGTATTCTTTGGTTGGTGGTCCAGTCTCCGGGAGCTCAGGAGGGTCTGGCCTGTTGACACTGTTGCTCCCTTCATGGGGCTGCAAACCCCCTCAGCTCCTTCAGTCCCTTCACAAACTCCTCCATCAGGAACCCCTGATCTCAGTCCAATGGTTGGCTGTGAGCTTCTGCCTCTGTATTTGTCAGGCCCTGGCAGAGCCTCTCAGGAGACAGCCATATCAGGCTTCTATCAGCAAGCACTTCCTGGCATACACAGTAGTGTCCAGGTTTTGTGGCTGTCTATGAGATGGATCCTCAGGTAGAGCAGTCTCTGGATGGCCTTTCCTTCAGTCTCTGCTCCACACTTTGTCTCCATATTTCCTTCTGTGAGTATTTTGTTCACCCTTCTAAAAGACACTGAAGCACCCACACTTTGGCTTTCCTTCTTAGGCTTCATATGGTCTGTGAAGTGAATCTCGGATATTGCAAACTTTTGAGTATATATCAGTGAGTATATAACGTGTTTGTTATTTTGTGATTGAGTTACTTCACTCAGGATGATATTTTCAAGTTTCATACATTTGCCTGCTAATTTCATGAAGTTGTTGTTTTTAATAGCTAACTAGTATTAAATTGTGTAAATGTACCACATTTTCTGTATCCATTCCTCTGATGAGGGACATCTGGATTGTTTCCAGCTTCTGGCTATTATAAATATGGCTGCTATGAACATAGTGGAGCATGTGTCCTTATTACATGTTGGAGAATCTTCTGGGTATATGCCCAGGAGTGGTATATCTGGGTCCTCAAGTAGTACTATGTCCAATTTTCTGAGGAACCGCCAGACTGATTTCCAGAGTGGTTGTACCAGCTTGCAATCCCACTAGCAATGGAGGAGTGTTCCTCTTTCTCTAAATCCTCGCCAGCACCCGAGTTTTTGATCTTTGCCATTCTGACTTGTGTGAGGTGGAATCTCAGAGTTGTTTTGATTTGCATTTCCTTGGTGACTAAGGATGTTGATCATTTCTTTAGGTGCTTCTCAGCCCTTCCAGTTTCCTCAATTGTGAATTCTCTGTTTAGCTCTGTTCCCCATTTTTTAATAGGGTTATTTGTTTCTCTGGTGTTTAACTTCTTTTTTTTTTTTTTTTTGATATTTTATTTACATTTCTGATGATTCCCCTTTTCTTTAGAAACCCCGTGTCCCCTCCCCCTCCCCGCCTCTGTGAGGGAATTCCTCCTCCCACCTACGAACCCACCCATTCCCATATTCCCACCTTGACATTCCCTTTTACTGGCGCCCCTAGCACCCTCAGGCCCAAAGTCCTCTCCTTTCTCACTGGTGGCCATCGAGGTGATTCTTCTGCCTCATATGTAGTCAAAATCATGGGTCAATAGATGTGTATTCTTTGGTTAGTGGTCTGAACTAGAGGACGACCAGGAGGAGGGTCGGGCCCATTGACGCTCTTGCTCCCTCCATGGGGCTGCCAATTCCCTCCGCTCCTTCAGACTTTTCTCCAACCCCTCCATCTGGTACCTCACTCTCAGTCCAGCGGTTATTGTTAAGTGAAACTTAGACATTCTGAACTTGTGGGCTAATATCCGCTTATCAGTGAGTACATACTATGTTCGTTCTTTTGAGACTGAGTTA
>CM052705.1:73663079-73679447 GCA_028551405.1 Uromys caudimaculatus | reverse complement strand
CCCCGGTCGTCCTGGAGTTCGGACCACCAACCAAAGAATACACATCTGTTGACCCATGGTTCGGACTACATATGTGGCAGAGGATGACCTTCATGGCCATCAGGGAGAAAGGAGAGGCCCTTGGGCCTGAGGGTGCTAGAGGCCCCAGTAAAGGGGGATGTCAAGGTGGGAATATGGGGATGGGTGGGCGGGTAGGTGGGAGGAGGAATTCCCTCACAGAGGCGGGAAGGGGGAGGGTATAGGGGGTTTCCAAAGAGGAGACCCAGAAAAGGGGAAACATTGGAAATGTAAATAAAGTATCAAAAATAAATAAATAAATTAATTAAAAAAAATAAATTACTATAATTACAACCATAATTATAATCATAATATTCATCGTGTAATATTTAGTCAATTGGATATATTATGATCTGCCATAGTGCCCTTGAGATAGTGGACATTTATTTAAACATTTTATTTTTTCACTACTATATATTAAGCATTTGAATTGAGTAAAGATTTAGATGGGAAATGGTAGAACTTCTTGGTTTCTATAATTATGTGACTAAGTTATCATAATAAACTTGTTGGAATTTGATACATATCACACATATACACATATGCACATATACACATATATACATACATATACATACACTGACATACACAGACACATGAACATACATATACAAATGCACATATATGAGCACACATTCCTATTTTTCTTTGGAGAACCTAATAATACAGGATCTTATTGATGGCAGATCTTTTGAATTTTCCCTTAAGTCTTAGGATTATCTGATCTTTGTTTTCAAAATAGCCCACAGGATTTTAGCATTTATTCTACAGGTAGTTTAGGGTTGAATATGTGTCCTGGCAAATATACAATTCCTATTCCATGAGCATGCTTAGTTCTCTCATTCCTGAAATCACCATATTGTTCTAAAGCTTCAAATTTATGCTTCCTCTCTCTGTCCAGTTCCTCCTTTCTCACACCTCTGGCAACAAACATAGGCTGACTTTTTATCTCATGCAAATTCTTTCTTCTCCTTCAATGTTCTAAGGATTTCTTTTTTTTTAAATTTTTAAATTTTTTTTAAATTTTTGATACTTTATTTACATTTCCAATGTTTCCCCTTTTCTGGGTCTCCTCTTTGGAAACCCCCTATCCCCTCCCCATCCCCGCCTCTATGAGGGAATTCCACCTCCCACCCACCCACCCACCCATCCCCTATTCCCACCTTGACATTCCCCTTTACTGGGGCCTCTAACACCTGTTCTAAGGATTTCTATCAGCATTGATTAGACAACTCAAATACATGAATGTTGAGAGCTATCTCACACCAGGACATGATGTCAAGTCATTAGAGATCTGAGTGAACTTACTAAAGATTCTTCTGGAATTTATTGCAAGCATTCTTGTCTGAATGTTGAGCTGTACTATGATTTCAAAGGCTTTGTAGCAAAACTCTTCTCCACAATGACTCTGTGATGGTCCTGGTTATTGCCACTAAAAACATTATCAGTTGCCTCTGCTTTTTTTATATCTCTAAAATCCAAAAGAAAAGGGGGTTCTTTAGGGAGGAAAGAGGGAGGGGTTAGATTCAGAATAAGGAAGAAGAGGCATAAAATAACAATAAGGATATCTGAAAAAGCTGTAAGAAATGATATAGTTAACTACTTAAAAGCCTATAATATATATAATTCTGTGTATAATATACATATATAATTTTAATGGAATTTTATCATCTGGGCTGACAATGTTCCCCAAGAGACTATCTAACAAAACTCTGATACCAGACACAAGAAAACCTCTTTTGAGTTGTTGGCCAGGCTGCCCAATAGAATCTCAAAACATACACCTTATTTCTGTTGTCTTTGGTTGTCCCTCAGATGTGTGAAGGAAGTCCCTCCTGCATCTGAAAGCATCATAAAACAGGGCCCAGAAATTCCTGAAATGAAACGGACTTGAAATCTCACTCCCTGAGAACTAGCTTTCAGTGTACCAGAAAGCACCATGCAAGTTTCCAAAGGAGGGAGACAACCAACAATCCTAGTGAGCTATGATGTCTGTAAACGCACATCAACTACTACATGACATAAGCATCCTATGGATGTCATAGAGGCATGCACACCTTGGCTGTAACTAACAGATCTCCAGTTGGATTTAAGACCTGTTCAACAAGAGGGGACCATGCCTGGAAACCTATAATCACTACTTTACTAAACCAGCATAATCCCTAACAATTTAAACGTTTGTTCTTATACCCATAAATAAGTGTAGTCTTTACTCCCTGTCAAGGAAACATCTCTTTATAACAGATGCAGACCACTACAGAAGACCACAGCCAATCAAATACAGGACTGTGGAATCCTGTTTCAATGGATACATCTATAACACACACCTGCACTTGAGGCTTAGGGAGTATTGTAGAAGGAAGAGTGAAAGGACTGTAAGAGCCAGAAGACAGGGAGTTTGCTATGGTATTGGGTCCCCTAGTAATGTCAGGAGCTTTACCTATAAAGTGTCACCACCATGACCTAGTAATGTCAGGAGCTTTACCTATAAAGTGTCACCACCATGACCTAGTAATGTCAGGAGCTTTACCTGTAAAGTGTCACCACCATGACCTAGTAATGTCAGGAGCTTTACCTATAAAGTGTCATCAGCCCAAACATGAGCTGAGCATGGACAACACCAATACACTTACCAATGTGGATGCAGGAAAACCTCAATCATAGGCAAAGAACTAAGGCAACTAAGAAATACTGAGAGTGGGAGAAATAATCTTCCCTAGGGAAAAGCACACTACCTGGTTATCCAATCCCTAATGGTCAGTCCTGGAAGCATACATATGAGTAACATTGTATAGACTGAGCAGTTTACATTTAGGAATATATATATATATATATATATATATATATATATATATATATATATATATATATATATAATGTGTGTGTGTGTGTGTACACACACATCATATACATACATATACTTCATATACATCCACATACATATATATGCTTGCAGTAACAATGAAAAAGGAGGATGTGGGTTTTAAAGAGAGCAAGGAGCAGGGTATGAGAGGGTTTGAAGGGAGGGAAGGGATGGAAGAAATGATGTGATGATAAAACAGTACAAAAACATTACAGTAAAAACAAAACAAAAACAAACAACAAACAAGAACAAAACTAAGCATCATTAAAATAACCAAACTTTTTTTCTTTACCTTCTTCTAAAAGAACTGAGGATTGTATCTTGAAGGTACCTTAACTTTCCCATTTTTATTCAAGGGAAGTCTTGCTTCAACTGATTATAGGCAAATTAGCTGATGGGGTTCTACACCTGCGCATCTTTAGAAACTGCTCCACAGAAAGAGGCAGTTTCTTTCCTAGCATCAGGTTTATTGCTTTTTAAATGTAAGTTTATTAAGTGGTAATGGGCCTATGGATTGGCTTAGTTGCTGATTCTTATTGAGTTCATAAAGCAAGCTTGCAGGCTTCCCAAGACCACATGGTGTTTGTTGCTTCTATGCGTGGTTTAGTTGGGGCAATTTTTAATGCTGCCAGAATTTCAAGGCTCAGAAATGATTAGCTAATATTAAACTTTCATAGACAAATTTAGAAGAAAGTTTGTGAAGTTTTGGTGGTTCTTTATTGTTTCCTTTACTCATAATAAATTCAAATACACCTTTTCATTTGGGAAGAAATTGTAATTTTTCTGTGTGAAACACTTTTCTTGGTTGTGGCTGGCATGAGACCAGTGTTAACAGACTGCTCTGGGCATGAGGTTGGCCAGCCTGTGCTCGCACCTGTGGAACTGGGCTGCTTAGGCTAAAGTAACAGGGTTTGTGAGATGTGCTAGACCAGATGGGGTTTTTATACTTTGTCCTAATTGGGAGATGATGGTGGATTCTGTACTAGGTGATTTAGGGATTTTTAAAGTGTGCATTATAAAAAAAACATCTTAAGGAATTTTAGGGCTAAGAAACATGCGAATCAGAGACTAGTGGGCAGGAATAGGAAGATTTAGTATAAAAGCTAAATGGCATTTGTAATCTCTAAGGTTTTTTAGAAGCAGTAGAGGTGTTTAGGTATTTTAGCAACCTCAAATGCAGTAGTTCCTAGTGTAACTATTTTGCCAAAAACCCAACCAACCACAAAACCAAAACAAGCAAGCAAGCAAACAACCACCACCACAACAACAACCACAAAGCAACAAAAACAGCAACAACAACAACAACAACAAAACAGAACCTGGAAGCTTCAGATATTAAAATTTCTAATATACAGGAAGTTTATTCTCTCTTTCTTTAACTTTTCTTCTATATTAATAATTTCTTATCAACTTTAGGAAATGATTATTTTGTGTACTAGCTGTGTGTTATTTGCTTTGTAAAATATTTGGGGTGATTCTGTAGCATCCCCCCTCTGCCCTGCAAACCAGTGAAGTTCACTAGAGCCTTGATGGCCAGGATTCTTGCTGGAGAGAACCACATAGTTATGAGGTGCCTATGCCATTGATCTAGCTACTTGAAATATCTAACCATTACCCGAGCTTCCTTTCTTCCTGGGTCAAAGCAATAAAGACAGTATTGAAAAATCAGTATTTCCTGTAAGTCGCACATGTTGTGTAAGCTATCTGGTTAAATAAGGTGGCTTAAGGCCTCAGAGATGCAGAAACCGCTATAAGGCAAGATATTCCAAGAGGTTTGCTCCTGGCACGAATCAAGAGCCAGTCTTCCCACACAGACTTCTTAGAATGTATAGGGTCTGAACAAGTCAGGGCCTGAAAATGAACCCCTCATTGCACAATTTCCAACCTGAAAATTCTGAGGAACTAGTGTCACATACTAACCCAAAACCGAGCACAGCAGAATGGAACTCCATGAGAGATTACAGTCAGGATTTGGGTCCAGTGTTTAGTCATCCCCACTGTTCTCCATACCCAACAGTATCTCTTCTTCTCATTTTTCTTCAACCTTCCCTCAAACTAAGTTTGCCTTTCTCTCTAGTCTTCTCTGAAACACTGAAATAATGGTTACTTTATTTTAATTATAACAAACCCACGAGAGGAGACAAATAATTTTAAGCATATTTTTTTTTATTATTGGGATGTGGTAAATATAATGTATACAGCGCAGCTCTAAACACATTCTCTGCATGGAAAGTTGATGGGTGTCTCTAAGGAAAGGATGTGACCACAGGGCACATAGTTAAGGGTTTCTGGATGCTTAGATAGCTTCCCCTTTCCTGAGATAGCATTTTTTTAGCAGCTCCCAGTGTAGCAATATATAATGAAAGTTTTTAGTTATTGTGCGAAAGGAAAATTACAACTTTGCCAAGCAGTTCTCCTAAGTGAAGCAACTCAACAAATTAGAGTGGAAGTGAGATGGAGGTATAAAGGCTCTGCTTCCAAGGGCAGAAACAAGGTGAAGTATGTTTGCTGGGTTTGTGTAGCAGACACTGTTCATTGGAACGCGTAGAGGCACTATTAACTCACTGGCAAAACAGTACTTTACAAGCCAAATGCTAGAGATTATTCCAGACAGCTTAGCTTAGAAAAGAGAATGAACACAAGCATAATTGTCTCTATTTTACAGAAATAGAAGTCAGGTTATTTGGAAAGGGGTGTTATTTACATACAAATCCTGTCTGAAGCCATATTGGCCTTCACTTTTGGGAATTGTTGAGTTTCCATTGCCTTCACAGTTGTGGAGACCTGAGTTTCAAACTAAAATCTAGGCTTTGTTTACCGGGAGCAAGGTAAATTTAATCAAACAATTCCCAGCTGATTTTAAAGAACATTGTCTAAAGTACTTGGGAGAGTTTAAGTCTTAGCATCTCTATGATTTTTATCACCAGCATGAAAACCATGTAGCTCTTAGAATAATGTGAAGAATAGTAATGAGGAAGAAAAGAACAAGGGAGAAGGAAAAAAGGAGTCGATACTTGGGTCCTGTTCTTTAATTCCGAGATTCTATGGTTTTGTTCTCCTGGGGATGTAGTTAAAAAAATGTGATTGTGTATTGATAAGAGCTCAGATGACGACTCAAGTAGAGATGCTCTAGGGCTGTTAAGGAGAATGCACTGAAAGAAGTCAGTCCTAGCCCATGGCATGTGATTGTCTAAGTCCTTGGAATCATTGCAACAAATAAGGCCTGAAACTTTTCTATATGAAAGAGAGAGTCTTCCATTATGTTCTCAGTTGTTTCTGTGGAGATTCACACAGCACAATCCCTGTAGGTAACTACAGTTGAATGGCTCATTGCTGAAAGGATCATTCTACCTGGAAGGCAATGAGTCCTTACTGTGAAACCTCTGCCAAGCAGAGCTGGCAATGCACCAGAAGGCTCACCATTAAATGTTGTTTTCTCTTTCCCTCATTCACGAAGGGGCCTATTTTCTTTCTGTACTTGCAAATGAAGCTGAAATTACGTGATTACACATCATTTTCAGGATCTTAAAGAACCATATCCAAACCTGATGAATGTTCTTCATAAGTTTTGAGAGTTTGGGTTGTGTCTCTAAGACAGGATTTATGTGGTATTAGTTGTATGTGAATACCTTCACATACCAAGAGAAATAATTTCATACTTATGTAAAAGGATTGCAATAAGTTTGGAAGTTAAATGTGATATAGTGTAGATCTCTTGGTTTTGTTGCTCTGAATCCATTTTAGTCTTTCTAAACCTTTAGTGGCTCTCAACCTTCCTAATGCTTCAATCTTTCCTGTTGCTGTGATGACCCCAACCATAAAATGATTTTTGTTGCTACTTCATACTGTAATTTTGTAATGATTATGAATTGTAATGTAAAGATCTGTATTTTCTGATGGTCTTTTGGGGAATCTCAACCCACTGCTGTTTTAGAAAGAGATTATCCCTGTGTGGATGTGGCAGGTAGCATTTGGATGGAGGATTTTACATGAGTAGACAATGCTGTCCCCAGAGACAAATATTATTAATTGAAAATTCGCATTCCTCATGTGAGATACTTCCTTTTTAGTTATTGTTTAGAGAGGTCCTAGAGATGCACCAAACAATATAGGCTATCACCATTGCTCTTGGTTTCCCACCAAATCTAGGTGGTAAGACTCTGTCGATGAAGACCCCACATACTTAGATTGCAGGACACAGAGAAAACAAGTGTGATCAAGTTGTCAGCTTCTTTTTCTGTAGCTTATGTTCTTACAACTTGAAGATGCTGTGCAGGCATCTGTGGGAGAAAAGCCAACAAATGGCTTTACCCAGATGTGGATTTTGTGTGCTGTATCTTGACCTACAAGGAAGAATATGCTCACTGGTACAATAGTGGCATGAGTGTTTGGTATTGGTGGGATAACCAACTACTTTCAGATTTGATTTGAATCCTGGGTCAGTGAGAGAGAATCCATTGTCCAGTACTGTAAACATGATAAAAAGGCTTGGGAGGTCACAGGCTCTAGCAAGAACCATATTACTGATGTTTTATTAAATGGATAGGTGTCAAATTGCTTTCTATAATTTTTTTGTCTACTCATAGACTAGTTCTATTCTTGATGATAGAATCTTTTTTTATTGTATGCAACAGCTAATGCAAACTCTTAACTGGTCAAGCTGTTGAAAATAAATGACTGTTAAGTTCTTAACTATAAATATAACATCTATATTACCCCTTCCACAGTCCAGGGAATGCTTTAGAAGAGGGTGTAGAAAGATTGTAAGACCCAGAAGATGTCAAAGAGTACTTCAAAAAGCTGTCTTCTGGATATGGTTGCTACAACCATGAGCACATAAACAGCAGCTGTGGCTACCTGCACAGTACCTCGTGTAAGTAATGTCCTCAGTGAATGTAAACACTAACACAATCATATCAAGGGCCTCAATGCCTCCTGAAAGAGGCAAAGTTCTTGCATGAGTCTGAGAGGGTTAAAAAAGCCTTCCTTGGGTCTGAATATGGACAAAGTGCAGAAAACGTCCACAGTAGTTTTCTATTTCTGGATGCTCACATTGTGAAGACTCTTCTTCTACAGAGACTGCTCCTACTGAGCTTAGCTAAGCTTGCCTCCCTTCTTCATTTAACTGCATATAATAACACTACCTTCTTGCTTATCTGTGTTTAATGGCCCTCTACTTTCTTGTTCATCTGCAAATAATAAATGTGCTCTGTTTTCTGGGGTGGTTTGGGGATGATAGGGTATAGGATGAAGAAGGTAGAAATGTGGTTCTCCATTAGAGAGCACAGGTCACCCAATCCCAATTGCCCTGCATCTATATATATATCATTTCTTCATTTTCTGGTAACCCAAGGTCAGGGTTCTGGGACACAAGCTGTAGAAGGATGTGGCAATGTACCCTCCCTCCAATCATACATGAAAGTAAGAGGGGGCACTAATCCTAAGAATACTGTTATCAGTGGTAGAAGGAGGGGGTAAGAGGATGTTGTGGCAAATATGATCACAATACTTTGTATACATATATGAAATTGTCAAAAAGTGTACTAAAATACAAAGTGGCAAAGGGTTCATGATCCTATGAATAGCTGCAATAAAATCACTGAATTGTGTGAATGGGGAAATTTATATGCAATGTGAAATATTTATCAATAAAGATTTTATTTTAAAAGATTAAGTCTACATTGCATAGTAAAATAGAGAAATGGAATATTATTATTCTTTACTTGCATTTTTTAGACTGTCGGAAGCTAGCCAAGACAGTTATATAGCATTAAGGGCCATTCAGAGCTTCAATAAAATCTCCCAAGATTCCCATAAATGAGCAAGGCTTATCTAAAGTTACCATATACTTTAAAATGCCATAATGGGATCTTGAAACCAATAATAGCAATGGTCTGGTTTTACTAGCCTTCCCTCTTCCCCTTGAATCCAAACTTTCACTACACTGGCCAACATGCTCTAATTTCCAAGTGCTAGCTGTACTGGATTTGAATCTGTGCATATGTGTATTATGTGGAATTTAAATCAATTTACAGTTTAAATAGATTATTGGCTAGGAACAACATTAACAAGAGTTATAGCAGCATTATTTGATGTTGGATTATCATCTAACCAGAAATTATTCCATAATAAGGGTCTAAATATATGGTAGCATAAGACCAATAAATTTTAGTGGGAATTAAGGAATGGTGTTACATGGCTCTGCTATGAGAGGTAGTCTGTGTGCTGCAGCAGGATTCAGCCCAGGGATCAAGAACACATAGGGGTGGGAATATGAAATAGAAAAGAGAAGGGCATATTAATTTTGACCAATTTTACATTTATCCAGGATCAAGCTGATCTGATGTGCCAATCACTGGGTACTCACTCTGACCCCCAGGAATCTTATAAATGGTACCTTGGAAAGTTATGCAGGAAGTGGTACCAGCTCAGTAGGGCCAACTTCCATGATGCTCAGTTGTGCTATCCCAGGTGACAGGTGTCAGATAAAGTACACTATTTATAGAATGTTCCCAATTTAAAGTGGATTTATCTTAAATACCAGCTGTGACCTCATATTTCATCTTTCCTGATATCCATTTACATTTGTCTGAGAGGCAGATAATTAACTTTCCTCAAAGGTACCTGTTTTGGCTGAACTTTTTGAAGTCTTTGAAAGTATCAAGTTGGGTGTTATAGATCTCGGAAGAGAAAGGTGACATTTTCTTGGTGCTCCAACAGGACTCTGGGTCTAGGGAAGTTCCTCTGTGGTAACATATGACTCCATACCACTCTTGTCCTTACATACTAGACAGCAGAGAGGAGAAAAACTGAAATTAGGACCACAGCTCTTAGGCATATGAAACTGGAAAACTACACACCACTTCTATTCACACATGCTTGGTGGGAGGAGGGTTACATTGTCTATTGCAATGTCTGCATTTCAAGGGAGTAAACAAAATTTAGTACCTGGGCTGGAGAGATGGCTCATTAGTAAAGAGTGATTATTGTTCTCGCAGAGGATCCAAGTTCAGTTCCTAACACCCACACTGGGTCGATCACAAACGTCTGTAACTCCAGCTCTACACTCCTTTTTTTTAAAAATAAAGAATTATTTATTTTATGTATATGAGTATACTGTCCTGTCCTGTCTTCAGACACACCAGAAGAGGGTATCAGATCCCATTACGGATGGTTGTGAGCCACCACATGGTTGCTGGGAATTGAACTCAGGACCTCCGGAAGAGCAGTCAGTGCTCTTAACCACTGAGCCATCTCTCCAGCTCCTAGACTCCTCTTTTGCCCTCCTCAGGCAATTACACTGTCATGCACAAACCTCCCCACAGACACACTCGTGCACATAATTAAACATAAAATAAGTTTTTAAAGAACACACTCCGTATTTGTAGCTCAGTTAGTATTCCATTCCCACAGAAGAAATGAAACAGTATTGATAGATACCTACCTACTAGTTTATGCAACAGATATTTATATAGTCTTTGAATCTGTGAAAGAATTAAAACATATACACTCCTTTGAAGTTAAATTTAGTGTCCTCTCACAGAAACTCATTTTCAATAAAGATTGTCTATTCATGTTTATTCATTACTCTGGTCTGGTTTGTGAGGTCCATTTAGATTTCCAGTGGTCTATGATATTTTAATATTTTAAGCCATCCTTAATCCTTTCGGGAAATAACTGAGATATAAATAAGTTGAATGACAAAATGCAGTGTGATACCTACTCAAAGAGCAGCTAGTGTAAGAAGACTAAAAATTTAACTGTGTTTGATAAATTCAGGTTAGTAAGCTGTAAGAAGTGTGTGTAGAATTTCTTTGCAGGGCATTGTGGGACTTCCTATATCCATGGGTCAGGCAAACAGTGGTGGCAAGCAGTTCAGGCAATATAGTGATATAGAATGGCCTGCCTCTGCACCTGAAAGGCAAAGCTGTCCAATAACATGTGGTAATCTTTTCTCTTTTTTCCCAAAGATTTATTTATTTATTTATTTATTTATTTATTTATTTATTTATTTATGCATTTCATGTATATGAGTGTTTTGTCTGCACGTACATCTGCACACCAGAGGAGGGCATTGGATCTCATAGGATTATAGTTATAGACGGCTATAAGCCACCATGTGGGTACTGGGAAATGAACTCAGGACCTCTGGAAGAGAAACAGTGCTCTCAACCACTGAGATTTTGCTAACTATAAGAGTTTCTCTGTATTTTTGTACTACTAAATAGTATACTTTAGAGTATAGAAACAAGTTTTCTATATGTTAGTAATTACCATTACTATATAAAAAGAACTATAAAACTTGAACACTATCTCTTCAGCACTCTGCTAATATTCACAGGACCTGTACTGGTTGCATTTTGTCCTTAAATATCTTTCAGTCTTATTGTCCTTGGAACCACAATATATGATATTATAGAGCATTTTTCATTTCCTCAGTGCTTGGCAAAGAAGGATCTTTAGTCAATAGTATAGACTGTAGGACTGGCCCCTTTACTTTAGCAGTTCATCAATAGGGTAGATTGATTGGGGTGGGCTAATTCAAATCCCTGGATCTGGGCCCGAGAGTTATCTGAGCTCCTCATTCAGCATGTTCTTCCGCTCTCATGCCCTCAGGTTGGCTTACTAGAACCCCCCAGCAACCAGGGTAATATACCCTGCTGCCTGGATGAGGTGCAGGGCCCACTTTCCCAAGTGTTGCAGCTGGTGAGGGGTAGGGCCAGTTCTCTAACTTTCATGCTCCCTGGGCCAACTTTCCTGACTGCCATAGATACTGAGGGACTAGGGAGGGGAGAAGAGCATCTATCCCTTGTCCCAGGGAACCTGCAACCCCCATGTTCAGGACAAGCTCTACAATGCAGCCCAGGCAAAGTACAGGGCTTGCTCTCTTGAGTGCTGCAGCAGGTAAGGGGCAGGGATTGCTTTCATATTTTCATGACCCCAGGGACATGAGCTTCTTTTAAAAATTATATCATTTGTTTTCTTGATGGTTTGTCCAGATAACCTCTTTATTGGAGAAAGCAGAGAACTGAAATTATCTACTATTTTGGGGTTTAGATTAATTTGTGTCTTTAATTCCATTAGTGTTCTGTAACTGTACTGTTCTTTTCCCTACCACTCTTCTCTCCCCTTATCCCTTTTAGTCCCCCCAATAATAGGTAGAGTAGAAGAGAAAGAAGGTTAGAGGGGAAAGGGGGCATTAATATTATTAGACTACATGCTATTGGTTAGGGCCGTTGAGTTCCTTGGGGAAAATCTAATCTTTGTCATTGGGATATCTTCAACCAGTAGCCAGCAGTCCAGCAAACAGCAAACAGCAAGCAGCATCAGCAGCAGGGGCAGCAGCAGCCACTGCCTCCCTCAGGGCTCTGGCATTTTTATGCCATCTCAAAGTCCCCAGAATTTCAAACATAAACCATCTTCAGCTGGAAATGCCTCTGCTAGTGCATGAGACAAATCATAGTTAGCCACTGTGGACAGTCTGAAGCAGACCCATATCCCACACTTGGGATTAAAATAAAAACATATTTACCTAACATTTGTGTTTTTTGAGAAACCAAAATTTTCACTACAGTGTATATTTTATAAAAGTTGGTATACTAAAGTTTTGTACATTTATGCTAACATTGCAATATCTTCTTGATCAATTGATCTCTTTATTAGAAAGAAGTTCCTATCTTTGTTCTGAAGAGTTAAGTCTATTTTGTCAGATATTAGGATGACAATGGCTGCTTGCTTCCTGATCTCATTTGCTTGAAATACTTTTTCCCCATTCTTTCCATATGTGGTACTAATCTTTAAAACTAAAATAATTTTTTGTAGACTACAGGTATATGTATTTTTTTCTTAGTTCATTCAGCTAGCCTGAGCTTTTTGATTAGAGATTTGAGGACATTAGCATTTAGAGTTGTTGTAAAGTGTGTTGCACATTGCAATAATTATGTTTTTTGCTGATTTGTGTTCTTAGTTGTGCTTTGTACACTGTTAGATTATAGCTTCATTTGTTTTCTTTCTATAATCCCTTGGCTGTGCTTATTTCTTTATTCTATTTGAAGCATTGCTTCCAGTAATCTGTTTAGGGGTTGTTGTTGTTGTTTGATGTAATTTTTATTTTAGGATGTTTGTACTATGGACAGCTTTTCGTTCTTCTTCAACTATGGCAGATAATTTTGCTGGGTATAGAAGTCTAGTTTAGCTGTTGTGATCTTTTAGAACTTGGAATGCATTGCTCTAGGCTCTTCTAGTTTTCAGAGGTTCAGTTGAGAAATCAATTGTTATTCTAATGAGTTTTTTCTTTAATATGCAACTTGTGATTTTTCTCTTGTAGATTTCAATATTTTTTCTTTTTCTGTATGTTCATTGTTCTAACTGCCATATGCCATGGAATATTTCTTTTTTGGTCTTGTCTGGTTGGGGTTCTGTGTATTCTTTTATTTGTATTGGTATATCTTTTCTTAGTTTAGATAAGTTTTCTTGTGTGATCGTGTTAAAGATTTGGGGTATGCCATTCACCTGGGATTCTTACTTCTCCTATTTTGCCTGCCATTTGCAGACTTGATCTTTCGATGATGCCCCACATTTCCTACATGCTCCTTTCCTGCACTTATTTAAAGATTTCACATTTTTGCTTGTTTTATCTAGATCCTCTGCTTTATCTTTAAGTCCAAGAAGTCTACCTTCTGTTAAATTCATTCATTCTTACTTGTAAGGCTTTCCCCTAAGTTTTCCTCTTGGGATACTGAATTTTTTCTATTCCATTTTCATTTCAGTCACTTTAATGTTTCTATCTCCTTATTGAATTCAAATCCTAAGTTGTCATTATTTTTCTCAGGTGTGTATTTGTATTTTCTTGGACATCACTCAAGAGTTCTTATTATCCTCTTGGAATTCAATGAATTCAATGTTTGTTCATTTCTTTAAGTTCCTTGAATTGTTTGCTGGCATTTATCTTGTTCTTTTAAATTTTAAAAATTTATTTATTTTTTTCATTTTACATCCCAATATCAGCCCTCCTCCTCCCAGCATCCCCTCAAGAAGATCCTTCCCCCATTCCTCCCTCCCTTTCTCCTCTGATAAGGGGGAGCTCCTCCTCTGGGTATCCCTGCCATGCCACATCCCCAGCATATCAAGTCAGTGCAGGACTAGGTGCATCCTCTCCCACTGAGGCCAGACAAGGCAGCCCAGTTAGGGGAATGAGATCCACAGGCAGGCAGGCAACAGATTCAGGGGCAGTTCCCACTCTAGTTGTTGAGGGATCCACATGAAGAACAAGCTGCACACCTGCTACATATGTGCAGGGGCCCAGGTCTAGCCTGTACTCACTCTGGCTGGTGGTTCAGTCCTAGGAGTCCCTAAGGGTCCGAGTTAGTTGACTCTGTTGGTCTTCCTGTGGACTTCCTGTCCTCTTTGAGTCCCTCAATCCTTCTTCCAACTCTTCTCTAAGAATCCCCAAGTTCCATCTAATGTTTAGTTGTGGTTCTCTACATCTCTTTCCATTGGCTGCTGGGTAGAGCCTCTCAGGGGACAGTTATGCTAGACTCCTGTCTGTAAGCATAACAGAGTATCAGTTATAATGTCAGGGATTGGTTCTTGCCCATGAGATGGATCTCAAGATGGGCCAGTCATTGGTTGGCCATTCCCTCTGTCTCTGAGAACAGAAATTGGCAAGGGTAGGGAGCAATTTCTAGGCTGTTCCAGAGATCTGGGATGGGGCGAGGCTCAAGGGTGTTTATGAGGGTGACTCTAGCTGAGACTCCTAACAGTGGGGTATATAGATCTTGAAGTGGCAATTTCCTGTAGCCAGGAATAAGAAAGGATAACAACCTACCCACAAAACCTACAACCCAAAATGTGTCCTGCTTACAAGATGTGCTGGGACAAAGATAGAGCAGATACAGAGGAAATGTCCTTTTAAACTGTATGTACTGGCTTTCATTTAGGTAATTCTCATTAGAGAAAACTTCTGTAGGATTAGGGTTTTTAGTGGGAGACATGCTGTTTTGGCCATTTGTGTTGTTTTTGTTTCTGGCATTTGACCTGGGTATGTGAGCTTCTTTCTTTGGTTGGGTTTCTGATGTACTAATCTGGCCTTCCTTATATTGAGCCAGTGCAAGAGTTGTATGCCTTGAGTTAGGTCAGATAAAGCTGGCAGATGAACAGTTTAACTGGGACATACAAAGATGGCTACCAAAGTATGGGACCGTGAGTGCAGAGATGACAGTGGGCAGAGGGAAGTGTGGGAGAGGGAAGCAGTGTCTCAGCAGTTAAAGGTGGTTCAAAGCAGGTTCAAAGGCAGCTGATCTGAAACCTGGCCTGTGAGTGTATAGATAGCTGTGTGTATGGATATGGAGGGATAGAGAGGAGACTGAGGAGATGGAGGGGTGTTGAGGTTTGATCTGTTGCTATATATTGTAATGCTAAATACTGGCCCTGGTTGCCCTCAGAGTTGAGAGAATCCTCATGCACACAAAGTAAAGCTTGCTCATTAATTTAAAACTATTGGTAGAATAAAGATATTGACAGGTAGGCAGAAGAGAGGTAGGTGGGATTTTGATTCCTGGGCTTGGGGTCTGAGGAGGACCAGAGGGGAGAAGAAGAGAAGAAGGTGGAGAGAGGAGAAGATACCATGGAGTAGATAAGTCATGAAACGTGGCCATGAAGGCTAGCCAATTAGAGTTAAGAGCTGACCACATGGAACATAGAGAGTTATAACTTGGAGTTATTGTTAGGGAAGTAGATTTTAGTAGCTTAGAGGGTAGATATCTGCCCAGTTCTAGTGCATTAAAGGCTTATTATAAATCTAAAAGTTTTGTATCTTTTACCTGGGAACTGAATGATTAAAGGTGGGGTAGTAGCCCCTGACTGAGATGAAAAAATTACTACAGCAGAGGGGGGGAACAGAGAGATGGAGAAGGGACAGGGGATGGTGGAGGTGGGGAGAATGGGGGATGGACAGGGAATGGGAAGCAGAAGTGTCTTACTTGGCATAGGTGGCTCACAAATAAGGAAGGATCTTGGGGGTGGGGTGGGGTGGATCTGGAACCAGGCTTGGAGGAAATAAAACAAAGGGAAGAACTGATTTACCCAGGAAAGATGTCAAGGGTGGTTCACAAACAAGGAGGGATCGAATTTTGCAGGTTTAAAACTAGGTTTGTCTATTAAAGTTTTTTTTTTTTTTTTTTTTTTTTTAAGAGAACATACACATTTATAGAAAGATTTAGTTTCATCTTTATGCATACAAAATACCCAATATACTCTTGTTTACTTTTGTTGAGTTCATGGATATCTTTTAATATTAATCATAAGGATACTACAATATATACTTTTTTTTCCCTTTTTTATTTTTGATACTTTATGTACATTTCCAATGTTTCCCCTTTTCTGAGTCTCCTCTTTGGATACCCCCTGTCCCCTCCCCAACCCGCCTCTAGGAGGGAATTCCACCTCCC
>CM052705.1:73650638-73662579 GCA_028551405.1 Uromys caudimaculatus | reverse complement strand
TTTTCCTTCATTTCTCTATCCTACTGTTCTCCCTCAACTCTCTACCACACTGTGGCTGGTCCTTATCTCCCCACAATGGCAGACTATTCTACCTGTTGTCACATGTATTCTATTAGGCACCCTTTGTACTTCCTTTTTGGATCTGTTCTCTTTATATGTTTTCTTTTAGAGCTTCATAATTTACACACATCAATGTGCACACAAGTGCACACATGTGTACACACACAGTCAATGCATATACATACATATATACATACATACATGCATAAATACATACATACATACACACACAGGAAATGCAAGCTATAAAAAAACAGCTAAAACATTTAAATAAGTTCATGTCAGGCAGATCTTTCACTTGCTTGGCTAGAGTTACACCAAGATATTTTATATTTATATTTATTTGTGGCTATTTTGAGGGTGTTGTTTTCCTAATTTCTCCCTCAGCCCATTTATCATTTGTATAAGGAAAGCTACTGATTGCTTTGAGTTAATTTTATATCTAGCCATTACGCTGAAGTAATTTATCAGCAGGAGGAGTTCTCTGATAGAATTTTGGGGGGCCAGTTATGTATGCTATCACATCATCCACAAATAGTGATGCCTTGACTTCTTCCTTTTATTTTGTACCCCCTTGGTCTCCTTTTGTTGTCTTACTGTTCTAGCTAAAACTTCAAGTGCTATATTGAATAGATAGGGAGAATTTGGCAGCCTTGTCTTGTCCCTGATTTTAATCAGATTGCTCCAATTAAAGTTTCTCTACATTTAATTTGACATTGGTTATTGGCTTGCTATATGTTGCTCTGGTTATGTTTAGGTATGTGTCTTGAATTCTTGATCTCTCCAAAACTTTTAACACAAAAGAGTGTTGGATTTTATCAAAGAATCCTTTTTTTTTTTTTTTAGCAAATTCAAGTCCCAGAAGAAAGAAAGACTTTGTAAGATGGAAAGATCTCCCATGTTCATGGATAGGTAGGATTAATATAGTGGAAATGACCATATTGCCAAAAGCAATCTATAGATTCAATGCAATTCCTATTAAACTTCAACACAATTCTTCGTAAACATGGGAAGAACAATTTTCAACTTCGTATGGAGAAACAAAAAAACTCAGGATAGCCAAAACAATTCTGAACAATAGATGAACTTCTAGAGGAATCATGATCTCTGTACTACAGAGCAATAGTGATAAAATCCACATGGTACTGGTAGAGAGATAGATAGGTTGATCAATGGAATAGAATCAAAGATCCAGACATAAACTTACACACCTATAGGCACTTTATTTTTGACAGAGAAGCCCAAACTATTCAGTGTTAAAAAAAAGAAAGTATCTTCAACAAATGGTGCTAGTCTAACTGGATGTCTACATGTAGAAGAATGCAAATTGATCCATATTTATTACCCTATACAAAGCTCAAGTCCAAGTGGATCAAAACCTCAACATAAAACCAGGTACACTGAATCTCATAGAAGAGAAAGTTGGAAGTAACCTTGAGCACATTGATAAAGGGGAAAATTTCCTGAACAGAACACCAAAGGCTCAGGCTCTAAGATCAACAACTGATAAATGGGACCTTTTGAAACTGAAAAGCTTCTGTAAGGCAAAGGATACTGTCAATAGGACAAAACAGCAACCTGTAGATTGGGAAAAGATCTTCACTAACCTTATACCTGACAGAGAGCTCAATAAGTGAGACACCAACAATCCAAATAACCCAATTAAAAATGGGATGCAGAGCTAAACAGAGAATTTTCAACAGAGGACTCTTGAATGACCAAGAAACACTTAAAGAAATGTTCAAGATCCTTAGTTATCAGGGAAATGCAAATCAAAACAACCCTGAGATTCCACCTCACACCAGTTAGAATGAAGCAAAAACTGAAGCAACAGCAGATACTGGCGAGAACACGGAGAAAGGGGGAACAGTCCTCCATTGCTGGTGGGATTGCAAATTGGTTCAACCACCCTGGAAATTAATCTGGCAGTTTTGCAGAAAATTGGAGATAGTTCTACCTGAAGACCCAGATATACCGATCCTGTGCATATACACCAAAAAAATGTTCCACCATATCATGTGCTCCACTACGTTCATTGCAGCCTTATTTTTAATAGCCAGAAACTGGAAGCAACCCAGATGTACTTCAACCAAAGAATGGATACAGAAAATGTGGTTTCTTTATACAATGGAATACTATCCAGCTATTAAAAACAAGGACATCATGAATTTTGCAGGCAAAAGGATGGATTTAGAAAGTATCATCCTGAGTGAGGTAACCCAGACCCAAAAGGACACACATGGTATGTACACACTGATAAGTGGATATTAGTCAAGAAGTACAGGATACCCATGATATACCCCACAGACCCCAAGAAGTTAAACAAGAAGGAAAAAAAAGTTTAAATAAAAATAAATAAAAATGAAAGTAAGAAAATGAAATGAAAGCTGTTATCAGTCAATAGTTCTTCCTAGCTGATGTAATGCCGGTCCTTCCATGCTTCTGTTCTGTAGCAGATGCTGCAGGTGGGAAGAAGGCTACTGCTGTAAGCAGCTCATGCAAGTTAATGCTTATGTCCTTCTTGCTAAAAGCAGTTTATACACCCTATACACTTTCTTCAGGAGTTCTTGAGCCGTACCAGTGTTCTGTGCAATCCAGCTTTTCACATAGAACATGCTGTCCTTGAAGCTCAGAGGAGGTAAGGGAGGTCTGCTGGGTTGTGTTTATCTTCACTGCCGGGTCATAGTGTTCTTTTCCAGGTTAGATCTCAGCTGATGTTCCCCTAAACCCCACACTCAGCTGGGTATGTCTGTCAGTATTTGCCTGACACTGTTAAGGAGACCATGCCAGGGTCAGCACATTTTGCATGTTCTGTGTTTTGCCTCACTGGGGCAGTGTCTTGAGTACATTCTCACTGTGATCCCTCCAAAATTCTCTTAGGAATTCTCAACATCAGTTTCCTCTGATGCGTTTGCACCCAGGTCTCTCTCCAGCCAGAGCTGCTGTGGCCCATTCTCCCACCCGAATGGATCCAGCTCCTAGAAGCATCTCTGCAGCCTGGCTCTTTTTGGCTGATAGTTCTTACTGCACCTGTGTCTGAAAGGCGACAGTACCACACTGGCAGCTACCTCTGACCTGTTCTTAGAGCAGTGTGGTGAAGCCACAGTTGTTTCTTGGGACTTAAAACAATTAGCAAATATAATTAATGGTTATAGTATTGACAGACACAACAATCCCATTTCCTGCCCTGGTAAGTGACTTCTTTTTATATTGATTGGGATTAAAGCACTCTGAAAACTGGCTGCTTATTGATGTGCCCTAGATGTGAAGGAACATGGAATAACCAATGTGACATTCTGTTCTAGAAGCAAGTCTAACAGGGCCTAAGAAAAATTTCATTTTTCTCTGGTAACAAGAAAGTTGTTCACACGGCAATAATTAAGAACATTTCAAAGGCCCATGTAGCATCCAGCAAACACAGCAGCTGTGTGACAGGCAGGACTGTGACTTAAGCTGCCTATTCCCCCAGGCAGCACAAGTTTTAGCAAAATACTCTGTAAATATTGTGCAAGGCCACCTTCATTAAGCACCCAGTGGCACACACAGAAACACCAGCTCATCTGGAGTTTTTTTTTTTTTTTTTTCTGGATATTTTTTGTATTTACATTTCAAATGTTATCCCCTTTCCCGTTTTCCTCTCTGGAACCCCCTCTTCCATTCTCTCTCCTCTTGCTCCCCCTCCTACCTATCCACTACCACCTCACGGCCCTGGCATTTCCCTACAGTGGGGACTCGAGCCTTCACAGGACCGAGGAATCTTCGGTGCTCCCAAGGCACCACAAGCTGGTACATGTTCCCTCAGGTCATATGTCTCTTCGCTCATACTTGTATAATATTCTTGATTTCAGCCCCACAGAACACAGAACACAGAACACAGGACAGTGGGTGAGTTGCTCCTACTTACTGAGGGCCAGGAATTAAGAATAAAGGACAGCAGAGGCAGAACAGCTGGTAGAAAGGTTGCTATGGAGCTGGCTCTCCTGTAAACATTCCTGTTCACAGCCTGTCAAGCTTCCTTCCTCCCTCCCTCCCTTCCTCCCTTCCTTCCTTCCTTCCTTCCTTCCTTCCTTCCTTCCTTCCTTCCTTCCTTCCTTCTTTCTCTTTCTTTCTTTCTTTCTTTCTTTCTTTCTTTCTTTCTTTCTTTCTTTCTTTCTTTCTTTCTTTTTCTTTCTTTCTTTCTTTTTTTAAAAGCTTTTATTCTCTCTTACAGCTTGACTTCCCTGCTCTCCCAGGTCAACTCCTCCTGTTTCCCTTAAACAAACAAACAAACAAACAAACAAAAAAAACCCAACCAACCTAGGCATCCCAGAGATATGCACTAAACATGGCTTAAGAACATACAATAAGACTGGGCACAAGTCCTCATATCACAGCCGGATGTGCTACATAGCCACCCATAGCCAGACACCAGGTGGAACCAGGGGAGGAAATCCATGGAATCAGATGAAACCCAGCAGAAGAGAAGAAGGAAGGATTGTAGGAGCCAGAGGTGTTGAGGACAACCCGAGTACACTGCTTAACAGAAATCAACTAAGCAGGGCTCATAGGGGCTCACAGGAACTGAAGCCACAAATGCAGACCTTGTATGGATGTGAGCTAGGCCCTCTGCATGTAACTTATGGTTGTGTAGCTTGGTGTTCTGTCGGACTCCTAACAGTGGGAGTGAGGGGGTGTCTCTGTCAAGTTTCTTTATAGCAGATATAGGATATTGTACTGGCTGGTTTTGTGTCAACTCAACACAGGCTGGAGTCATCACAGAGAAAGGAGCTTCAGTTGAGAAAATGCCTCCATGAGATCCAGAGGTAAGGCATTTTCTCAATTAGTGATCAAGGGGGAGGGCCCCTTGTGGGTGGTGCCATCCCTGGGCTGGTAGTCCTGGGTTCTACAAGAAAGCAAGCTGAGCAGGCCAGGGGAAGCAAGCCAGTAAGTAACATCCCTCCATGGCCTCTGTATCAGCTCCTGCTTCCTGACCTGCTTGAGTTCCAGTCCTGACTTCCTTTGGTAATGAACAGCAACATGGAAGTGTAAGCTGAATAAACCCTTTCCTCCCCAACTTGCTTCTTGGTTATGATGTTTTGTGCAGGAATAGAAACCCTGACTAAGACAGATATTCTTGGAGGCCCAGCAGATTTTATACCTGGGCATGCAAATCTGTTCCCATCTGCCTTGGTTGCCCATAGTAAGGCATCACTGCCTTCTCTGGAGAATTGCTGGAGTCTCTGCAGTATAAAGTCAAGTCCCCAGGCACAGGGGAAATCTACAACCAGCAAGTGCCTGACAGGAGCTTCAAAAGGCCATCCTTTTCTTCTTTCATGCTGCAGAGTATCCCATGGGGTCTGGCTGAAGCTAGTTTCCTACTGAGGTAAATCTTGCTTGTTCCTTCTCCCATTCTAACCTGCTTGCTTCAGTTTTTTTTCCCCCTCTTGGGAGTACTTCTTCAATAAATCACTTGAAAATGAATTTCTGTCTCACATTCTGATTTCTGACTTCAAAGAGGAATAATTTATCTACTGCCTTCTGTCTTGCTTGTTCCTGAATAAATATCTAAGGGAACAAAGGAAAGGGATTTTAGTCAGGCATGAGGTGACAAGCTAGCTATACCAGTGTGAAGTTAGTAGGTACTTATTTGGAGTTGGATTAATGTGGCAACAACTGGAACCAGAGACAGATGAAGTCATGATCACCTGGGTGACACAGAAGAGAAATCTGTTGTGGTCTTCCTCTTAGACCTCTCACATGTACCCAATCCCTGCCTCCTGTCATAATGTAGATCTTGAGCGCTGTGACCGCATAATGATTTCACTTCTTCCCTAATGGAGTTGCACAGAGAATGGAAACCCTTCAAGATGGTAACCAGCACGGAGGCAAGAAGAACAAGAAAACAAGCTGCAGTTACAACTCCTACTGCTGCCTTTCAGATATTCTTTTCTGCTATGTCTTCTTGATTTCTTTCATTCTTTACAAAACCTTCAGATCATGAATTGCTTGTCTGGGAGGATAATTGAGGCTTCATAAGCCATAAGGTTTGATCCCTAGTTGCTTTGTTTTTACAGTAGTAGGGTTTGTTTTGTTTTGTTTTGTTGGGTTTTTTGTAACTATTTAAATATTTATGAATATTTACAATAATTGCTTTGAGTTGGAGCATGAGTTTTAGATGCTCTGTGTCCTGCCCACTATTTTAGAAGAAGTACTAGGTGATGTTGGTGATCATCATCTTTGCCTGTACAAAGATTCCTCTGCCTGTTCTCTGATTTGAGGACCCAAAGTGACAAGATGCTTAAAACCTCAGTTTAGTATTTTATTTCCCATTCCTTGTTTGGGGGATCATTACCAGCAACATGACAGAGATAAAAGTTACAGGAACACTGAGCACACACGCTGTAAGTAGGTCACTGTGAGGGATGGCTTATGCGGCTAATTCTACCTTAAGTTAAAGTTATGTATTTTAACCTTTGGGGAGATAGTTGTACATAGCCATTGTGTCTTTAATTACAGTCACTCAACATGTAAAAGTGATATCTGTGGTCTACATTTAATAGGTCACCTACCATTCTGTTGGGCCAGCTCTTTCTTGTGGAGTCCATGGAAGACCATTGTCTTCTGCCTGTTATCTCCTTATGAGAAAATCCTTTTTTCAAAGATAATATGCTTGGCAAAGCATGAGGCCATGAGTGAAGAAACTTCTGGAGTTTACTAAGTGCTTTTAATTCTGATGTCCTTATTTCATAGTTCATAGTTTGTATATTCCATCACACAAAATGAAGATCAAGGAAATAACCACATGTTAGGTCCATGAAAACTTTGGTGGTCCATATTACTATTCATCTATGTTTGGTAAAATTTGTATATCTTTGCCCCCTAGAAGAACAGCATGGGCGTTTCACTTAATTTGGTTAAGAAAGCATGAGAAACCACAAGAATCTCTTTTAAGCAGAAAAAAACTGTAGTACAGTACATTATCTGTTTAGTTACTAACATCCTTGATGTCAGAGTCTGTTTCCATTGAATTCTTTATGCAAACTCTGGTGTGGATAGGATCGGATTTCTCCTATCCTGTATCTCAGATGCTAAGTGAGGCTGGTTAAAATTGGAATTGAGGAGTGCAATCCCAAATTAACAGTCTCTACTGTAGCTGGCAAGCTCAGCTCCGTCTTTACTGAGTTTCTCTTTTATTCCTTTCCAAGCATTTACCTCCTTCTTCAAAACCACCCAAGCCCTGGTGACCTTGTTCTCCACATATGAACTTAAATCTTTCCAAAGGAAAACTATGTTAAGACAGGTGTTGCCCCTGTTGAATTACCTCTTTTTCTTTGATAGTTATCTGTGTCTATCCTACCACCTACTTTCCTTTCAACCAGGGGAGATGGCCTTATCCACCTACAGTTCCTGCATTCCAGAATCAGACAGGGGGGCCTTGTCCCAAAAACAAACAGCAGTGCTGGGAGTAAAGAAGATTCAGTGATAGAGCAGTTGCCTAAAATTATATGCATAAGTAGGGAAAAATTCAAGGATTTTTCTCTTAGACAGAAAATAATAGATAATTGCATAGAGAAGCCGTTGTGTCTATAAAACCATGTGACTGTTTTCTTAAATGTATATGCATATTCTTTATGATTTTTGAAATATTTAATAATCACAAGTGTGTACTGAACTTTTCCTAAACCAGTCTCACCTCTTGCTTCTCCTTACCAATATTTCTGGAAGTCTTAGCAAACAGAAACCTTGTTAGAGGAAGGGAGGGTTTTCATGTAGAGTTGCAAGATAAAACTGGTCTGTGACATCATTCAGTTCTGGACCTGCACTTCTCATCCTTCATCAGGTTGAACATAGAGCCACATCGAATGAGCTGAGTATTCCAGATTTAGCTTGTATTGTGATATCATTCAATCACCAGTGATTCTCTGACTCATCTCCAGTTTCACAACCACCTCAGAGCTACCTCTAATCCTATTGCCCACAGCTAGCTTGTGCTATAAGTTAGCATGAAACATTCATACATCTTCACCACACACCCTGCTGAGGGATTAATGTGCTTTCAGCATTCAGCTTTCCAAAATGTAAAACTTTTTGTAAAAAAAACAAAGAACAAAAAAAATAAAAACCTATTGAAAAATCCTAAGAAGCCAAATGTTAATGTAATTGAAATTATACATCTTGAAGTATTTTATACTTGTTCTAAAAACCATTAATGTCCAAAACCCCCTTTTACCCTTGAGAAAATAGACTCACAATTTTTCAGGATCACCCATAGCTCTTCTTTGATATTAAAGTTCATCTAAAATTTATAATGCCTTCTCTTAAAAATTAAAGCCACTTATCATGAACGCTCGTCCATATGTTATAAAGGAAACTCTCTATCTTTAAGATAGCACTCACTCCACTCCTTATAACAGAGGAAGTGTGATGGTACAAATGAATTGATGCAGTACTCAGGGGAAGTGAGCCCTGATAACCACATTATGTAATGGGCTCACACATGATTTTTTAAAAGGAAGATTCCCTACAAACCACCATCCTCATCCTCACCCATCACCCTTTTAGAAGGTGGTTCCACTTTTAGTTTTTCACAAGTTTAGCACTAAAGTCTCTGCTGATTAACAGATATTTTCTTAACCGACTGGTCCATACCTGAGTAAATGAAGAATTAGCATGGATTGTTTTATAGTCCCTCATCTAAATTAGTACTACCCGTTTTTGAAAATTGACATTTTGACTGATTTTTATCAGTTCATAGTCCCATCAAAAATATCCTCTCCCTAGTGGGAATAAAGCAATCCTCTACCTGACCCACCATGTGACATAAGAAACCTTGCCCATGAATTTCTGTCTTACGACCTATAACTAATGAATCCCTATCTACGTAGGGACACTAACATCGGTGAGTACTCATAGGGACATCCACTGCCTATGTCAAGTCCTGTCAGTAGTTACGTGACTCTGATATGGCTAGCTCTGCCCTCAAGACAGATGCAGAAATTAAGCTGCCATTGCACATTTATTGACATATGATTTTAAAAAGTAAAGAATAAATACATAATATGTACAGACATATATACATATATAATACTGCCCCTTTGTGAAATTGCCATAGACTGATTGGAATGACTTTGTCCATTCTCTTTGAGAACTGAGAGAAATAATGCACTTTGGTGTTAAATTAGAAACTATAATTATAGAATTATAAAATAGAAATTCTAATTTCTAGTATGAGTTTTCTCATGACAGAATAACTCCACACATGCATACATTTTCTTTACTATTACTTTGTAGCTTCTCAAATAATAAATGCCCATTGGTGGAGTTGATCATTTAGGAATAAATGTGTAACATTAGGATAATGTGGGTAAGAGCATATTAATCAGAAATGGTATGTACAGAGAGGCAGAGACTTATAGGTTAGGATCCAAGTGAAAAATCATGCTGAATTTGAGGATTTATGACAAAGATGATGAGATCCTTGTAAGCAACGAAGTGAATCTTTCAAAAGGTCACTGATAGCAGAGAGAAAACCAGGAAGAAAATATGCAGCCAACAAGCTGCAAGATGTGTGCCCCATCAAACAGCATGTCAAACTAATTTGGCAGTACATTATATTTGGATAGAAAGATATAAATATTTCATATATTCAGAATTATCATTACAACTCTATTCCTTATTAAATAACTGTCAAATAATAATTTACTACCATTTAGTGTCTTTGATCCTCATAACCATTTTACAGGGTAGAGTTTATCATTTTCAATTTTATAGATGATCCAAGAAAATCATATAAGTTAGCTAAGTTACTTCAAACAATATACCTATTAAGCAACAAAATAGGACCAACCTGGGTCAACAGGCTCTATTGTAGTTTGAATAAAAAAATCCCATGTGTTTAGGTATTTTGTCTCTAGTTGATGCTAATATTTAAGGAGGTTGTAAAACCTTCAGGAGTGTCCACTTTTTGATATTATGACATGACCTTGTCATCTACCAATGTATTGGGTGACGTGTATAGCTATCCTGGAATACAGTTAGACTACAGGTTACAGATTAATATGCATATAAATATTGAGACTGGAACTTGTCTGGAGGAAATAGGTCACTGCAGGATGAGTCTCGAGATTTATAGCTTGATCCTGCTTCTAGTCTTCTTGGCTTCTTGATTTATCCCGATGTAATCAAGTTTCCATTAGCACAGGAGAACCACACCTGTTACCATGATTTCTCCATCCGCCATGTTCCCCTAAACCGTGAGCTAAAATAGATCCTTCCTCCACTAAGTTGCTTATTTAAAATACTTTATTACTGCAACAAGAAAAGTAACTAAGACTCCAATATTCTTGTCCCCTCAGTTTTCACTGCAACTCCTAGCTGATCTCTGAGAGTTCACTGATGAAGATCCCAAAGCTTTTTTCTTGGAAAATCTTTCAATAAAGCTAATATAGGGATTTCACAGCTGCCTTACCGCAGTGAGTCTTGCTTACCTAGCCCCATACTTAGTTCACACAATAGTCTTGTCCATATTCAAATCACTCTTTTCAGAGAAAACATACCAGAAAGTGGCTACCTTAGTGCCAACCCAGGCCACACAGTAATTCCCAGAGCTAATATAACTTCACAGAAAGAAATATGAACACTAAATTATGCTAAAAGTATTTTTGGCTCTTACTAAATGATGCATATAGAAAGGCTAGTTAAAAATAGTTACAGGATTGGGGTGAGGGAAGGAAAATGCCTCGTTGGCATCACCCTTGCTCAAATTGCCTAATTAGTCATGCAAAATGCAACCTTTATGTAATGCATGAGTTAACATTGCTATCCCAACCTTCAGTTTTCCATTATCTGACTTTTATGAGTTTAAATTTGCAGTCTTAAAGGTTGTACCACTTCAGGATTTTTGAATTTAATTAAATACAGCAATAGAGAAAATTCAGTTTTTGAAGGAAGTGTTCATCACCTCAGATCTAGCAATGAAAAGCTGAGTCATGAATCTTCTGAGAGAAAGGCTTTCAGCTTACCTAGCTGATGCCAGTCCCTTTTCCTTGCAGTTAGTATGAGATCTGCCAAAATCATACGGATGCAGCATCAAGGAAAGACATTCTCTGTGCTTGTTTTCAAATTTTCTTCATGTTGTTTGGTCAGAGTTCAAAGTCAAATCGAGATAGAATTTGTCAGTTAGGCCTGCAAGCGTTGTAGCTTTACATTTTATAACTATTGAAGCATATCAGAGTGATTTCTCCATCAAAAATGCCAAGACTGCAATATTGTCTCTGAAAATTGTCATATCCTCAAGTCATATGAAGTACCTCAGATAGCAGTATCAAAGTCCTATGACACAAAAGGGTATCTTTTCTTAAAGTTAGAAGAAAATGACCTGTGTTTAGAGTGTATCAGGGACAGGAAAAATTATGTATATCATACTGACACTCCACAGGAGCATGTATCCCTAGCAGAAAAAGAAAAAAAATGCAGCTAATAGTTAAAGGATGACTGTTGAGGATGTACATGTGGGCCAGGGGAGGGAGACGAGAGGGATCAACAGACAGAGTGTGATCAAAGTATGCTGTATGAATGTGTGAAAATGTCACAATTGAGCGTGGCTTCACTCTAAAGAGCTACAGGCATAGGATTAAGTGCTTCTGTGGAATAACTTAGTGGAGCAGTCACATAGAACTAGATTGTAAGGAAGTGAAGCGAACAGACTTTCAATATTATCACATGGGAGTTGTGTGTGCCACCCAAAAGCCTAGAGATGGAAGGGAAAAGAGGATTAAGTGAAGGGGGCAGGGAGAATCCATAACTTTAGCGATTGCACTCAGCTATGCCAACACCTTGAGGAAAGTAACAGCAACAGCTAGGATTGACAAGTCAAGAGACTGCCGATGCAGGCTCCATCTGC
>CM052705.1:73615226-73650538 GCA_028551405.1 Uromys caudimaculatus | reverse complement strand
CCCTCCCCTCCCCTCCCCTCCCCTCCCCTCCCCTCCCTTCCCTTCCCTTCCTTTCCTTTTCTTTAGTTTTCTTTATTTTATCAGAAACAAGAATATTCAAATCGATTAGAATATTCAAACTAAGCAAATAGAGAGAGGAAAATGGAAATGTGATACACAAAGGGAAAATTAGATTACACTAGAAACCACAAAGCACCAAGCAGTAAATACCAGTAACTAACACCACTTGCTAATTAAAGTTCCTATTCAGTTTTCTTTCTTTTTTTTTTTTTTTTTACTAATTATTTTATTTATTTACAACCCAAATGTTGCCTCCCTTCTGGTCCCCCCTAGCAGAGTTCTTCCCCCTTCTCCCTTCCCTTCACCTCAGAGAGGGTTCCCACCACAGGTATTCCTCAACCCTGGGGGCATCAAGTCTCTACAGAATTAGGTGCATTCTGTCCTACTGAGGCCAGACAAGGCAGCCTCTGGTACATATTTGCTGGGGGCTTCTGATCAGCCCATGTATGCTCTTTGGGTGGTGGCTCAGTCTCTGGGAGCTCCCTGGAGTCCAGGTTAGTTGACATTGTTGGTCTTCCTATGGGGTTGCCATTAAGATCTACTGAGACAGATGTAGATGTTGGTTTCAATACAGTAAGTCATGGTGCATCTCTTAAGTAGTTAGTCAAGGCTATTTATGTTTATTATTGAGAGGAATTTACTAATTCCTGTGGATTTGGTGGGTTTTTGTGGTTGGTTCTTTCCTCTCTTAATTATTTTCAGTTTAAATCTGTCTGTCTATCTATCTATCTATCTATCTATCTATCTATCTATCTATCTATCATCTATCTATCTACCTATCAGATTTCTTTCTTTCTCTCCCTCCCTCCCTATCTCTTTCTTTCTCTCTTTCTATTTATCATCTATGTATGTATGTAGGTATGTATGTATGTATGTATCTCTATTTACGTGTGTGTATTTTAGGAAGTGTCTATAGTAACAGGTCTTCATATGATACTGTGAAGGACCTTTTGTGCTACTCGTCCCTCCTTACGTTCCTCCTTTACCCTGCCCTCTCATTCCACTCCTCATTTAATCCCCATATTCTAGTCTTCCCTTGATTTTTTAAAATAATATTGTATTTTATTTCCCTTCCTTGGAAGATCATCTTACTTTCTAGATCCATAATTGTGGTTATTTGGATTTAAATACACATATCATAAGCTTAAAAAATAAAATAATATCTACATATTAGAGAAAGCATACAATATTTGTCTTTTTGGGTCTGAGATACCTCATTCAGGACAATTGTTTCTACCTCCACCCATTTACCTGCAAATTTAATAATTTCATTTTTTTAGCTGAATTATATTCAATTGTATAAATATAATTTTTATTATATCCACTTCCCATTTCTCCCCATGACTCCTCTCATATCCACTGCTATCTCCTCTGGGTCCCTTTAAAAATTCTTATAACCCATTGACTCCAAGTTATGATGTTTGTATACTTTGGATGTGGTGTCACTCACTGGCGTGTGGACAGTCTACTAGATACCATAGTTTTAAAGGAAATTGACTCTTCCTCCTCCGGAAGCCACCAACTATCCATAAATCCTTGGTGAGTGGTAGAGGCTTGTGTACCTTTTCTCACATTAGGCTAGAATTTTGACTGGCTTCATCACGTGCAGGCAACCACAGACAGTGAGAGTTCATGAGTCTCATCGTGCCCAGAAAATTCCAGCCTGTTATGGTCCTCCTGACTTCTTACAATCTTTCTGCCCCCTCTTCCATAATGGTCCCTGAGCTTTGGGGAGTTGCTGTGATATAGGCGCTCCTTTTGTGGATGACCCCTTTACTGATGTTCATTCTCTGTCTTTTGATCAGTTGTGCATTTCTGTGTTATCTAAGAATTTAGAGGACAGTTTAATCCTATGTCCATTTAGCAGAATAATTGTAGTAGGTTCACTTCTGGAGCCTGTAAGCTAACTAAACATAGATTGTTTGTCAGATTTACAGTACCAGACATACCACCTCCTTAGGTCTAATCCAAAAATAATTGGTTACTGCCAAGATTATTATGCCACTGTTAAGCACATGAGAATATCTTTCCATGCCAGTCACTGCGGTTCATGGGATTCACAAGTAGGTAAGACTCTTGATGCCTGCCTGCCTTCCCTTCTCCTTTCCTCCCTCCCTCCCTCCCTCCTCCCCTCCTTCCTCTCTGTCTTTTCTTTCTTTCTTTCTTTCTTTCTTTCTTTCTTTCTTTCTTTCTTTCTTTCTTTCTTTCTTTCTTTCTTTCTTTCCTTCCTTCCTTCCTTCCTTCCTTCCTTCCTTCCTTCCTTCCTTCCTTCCTTCCTTCTTTCTTTCTTTCTTTCTTTCTTTCTTTCTTTCTTTCTTTCTTTCTTTCTTTCTTTCTATCTCTCTTTTACATGCACAGCCTGCCTAGCACTTTCTGGCACTATGAAAGCTAACCATCAGGCAGGATACTTACTGGCCAGCTACAACTTTATTTATCTGTGTTCAGTGACCAATGTGTGTGGTTTCTTCAGCAACAGGGTCTTTTTTTTTTTTTTTTAATTTTTCTTTATTTTCTTGATACTTTATTTACATTTCCAATGTTTCCCCTTTTCTGGGTCTCCTCTTTGGAAACCCCCTATCCCCTCCCCATCCCCGCCTCTATGAGGGAATTCCACCTCCCACCCACCTGCCCACCCATCCCCATATTCCCACCTTGACATTCCCCTTTACTGGGGCCTCTAACGCCTTCAAGCTCAAGGGCCTCTCCTCTCTCCCAGATGGCCATCAAGGTCATCCTCTGCCATATATGCGGTCTGAACCATGGGTCCATAGATGTGTATTCTTTGGTTGGTCCAAACTCCAGGACAACGGGGGGAGGGGTCAGGCCCATTGACGCTCTTGCTCCCTCCAGGGGGCTACAAATTCCCTCAGCTCCTTCAGACCTTTCTCCGACTCCTCCATCTGGGACCTCACTCTCAGTACAGCGGTTACTGTTAAGTAGAACTTGGGCATTCTGAACTTTTGGGCTAATATCCGCTTATCAGTGAGTACATACCGTGTTCGTTCTTTTGTGACTGAGTTACCTCGCTCAGGATGATATTTTCAAGTTCCATCCATTTGCCTGAAAATTTCATAAAGTCATTGTTTTTAATAGCTGAGTAGTACTCCATTGTGTAGATGTACCACATTTTCTGTATTCATTCCTCTGATGAGGGACATCTGGGTTGTTTCCAGCTTCTGGCTATTACAAATATGGCTACTATGAACACAGTGAAGCATGTGTCTTTATTACATGTTGGAGCATCTTCTGGGTATATGCCCAGGAGAGGTATAGCTGGGTCCTCAGGTAGTATTATGTTCATTTTTCTGAGGGTCTGCCAAACTGATTTCCAGAGTGGTTGTACCAGTTTGCAGTTCCACCAACAGTAGAGGAGTGTTCCTCTTTCTCCACATCGTCGCCAGCATCTGCTGTCACCTGAGTTTTTGATCTTGGCCATTCTGACTGGTGTGAGGTGGAATCTCAGATTTGTTTTGATTTGCATTTCCCTGATGACTAGGGAAGTTGAGCATTTCTTTAGGTGCTCCTCAGCCCTATGAATTTCCTCAGTGGAGAATTCTCTGTTTAGCTCTGTTCCCCATTTTTTGATGGGGTTATTTGTTTTTTTGGAGTCTAACTTCTTGAGTTCTTTGTATATATTGGATATTAGCCCTCTATCGGACATAGGATTGGTTAAGATCTTTTCCCAATCTGTCAGCAACAGGGTCTTATTACCATGTTCTGGTGGTAATCAAATGCAATGGTGATAGCCTGTATTATTTTTGGGTCTCCAGACCACTTCTGACAAAAAGTTAGAGGTTTCTCACAGCTGATATTGGGATTTTTATTTGTCAACTGTGGTTTCTGAGAGGAATAAAATCCCCTGTATATGGTAACTCCAATTAAACCCTTTTATATGAAAAATATGGAGCTTATAATATAGTAGGTTTCCCTATGGCTTTAAAAGAATCCTTAGTGCTAGGTATTACTTCTTTATGGCCTCCTGTGCCCTCCACTCCCCCTCACACCACTTCCCCGTCCTTTCTTCTTTTTGTTTCACATTGCCTACATTCTCCTATCCCTGTTCCCTTAAGGTCTCATATGTGTACCTTAGCATCAAATTTTTAGATTTGTGCATTTAATTTGAGTACTGGTGTAATCTGGGAAACTAAGATGAGACTGAGAGGCAAGGAATTAGATGCTTTTAAATTTTATAAGGAGATACAGTTGTTGCCAGTTCACAGATAAAAATACCGAAGGACAGAAATAAACTTGAAGGTATGAATGGACGGTCAGTGTCAGCTAGGATTTGAACTTAGATATAATATTGTGTTTCGAAAGCTCATATTTAGGTAGTCTCTGAGTGGAAGACATTTACCATTTAATGAAAAGGTGTGACTATAACTCCTTAAACATTTCTTTAGAGTCAGAATATGGCTCGTTGAAAGAAGGCTTTTCTTAGCCTATTTTCAAGGCTAAAATAAATCCATTTCTATTTATAATCTCTATGATTTTCCATCTTGTTTTCTCTCTCCTTCTGCTCCTCATCCACTTGTCCTTCCCTACTTCAACAACTTCTACCTTTATGAGCAGGGAACGCCTGGGAGTCTCTGTATGAAGTGAGGGGTAACTTGGCACCAGGGTCAAGTTTATTGTACAATTTCATTTATTTCCATCAAAATAAGCTTTAAAAATATTTTTTTCCTGAATAAAATGTCACACTGAAGACCTCAAATTATTAAAGACTGATGCGTGGTCTTCCATCAAGAAAAACTGATTTTCAGGACATAATTTTAAGTGTATATTCAGGTGCACTCATTCCCTGCCCCCTGAATGTGTGAAGATTAATTTACCATCACATCAATAAGAAGGAGTGATTATAGCAAACTCCTGAGTTGAAGAGAGTCATTAACAGTAAGCAAGAGATATTTCACAGGTCAAGTGTTTTTATCTGTGAGCTTTACCCTGGCTTTGGCTTAAAATGCTGCTCTCCAAAGCAATTTAATTCTTACAGACATATCTTTTCTACTCATACATTTATCTATCTACTATTTATCTATCTGTCTATCTATCTATCTATCTATCTATCTATCTATCTATCTATCTATCTATCTTCTGTTGACTGGGTGGGAAGAGTGACATTATATCTGTTTTTTGAAGATAAGGTCTCTCAATCTGTGATCTTATAGCTTAAGTAGTTAGTGTATGTCCCATAATTCAGAGTATTTTTGGATCATCAACCTACATTTACTGCAGTAAGATAAACTCTGGAATTGACTTGCAACAACAGAAGTGGTATTTCTATAATATTTTAAAATAACAACAGCAAAACATAGAATAGTAAATGCTTACTTTGGACAGCAGCAAACCTAAGATTCTGTAACTATTGAACAATAGTTTTTGGCTGCTGCAGAAATCAGTGATTTTTTTGGTATACTGTGAATTTAACATTGGGACTAGACTTAACAGTCTACAGGTTGATGGAACTAAACTTCGTCAGTGGCCTTTGGAGCCAACCATGTGGATAAATCTTCATTAGGTTCCCTAAGACTTATAAGTTATCAGAATTTTTCTCGTTTTTAATGTTAACTATTTCCCTTTCTTTCTTTCTTTCTTTCTTTCTTTCTTTCTTTCTTTCTTTCTTTCTTTCTTTCTTTCTTTCTTTTATATTTTTTGGTTTTTCGAGACAAGGTTTCTTTGTATAGCCCTGGCTGTCCTGGAACTCACTCTGTAGATCAGGCTGGCCTCGAACTCAGAAATCTGCCTGCCTCTGCCTCCCAAGTGCTGGGATTAAAGGCGTGCGCCACCACTGCCCGGCAACTATTTCCCTTTCTGAAAGCATTCCTTCAAATATTATATTATCATCTAGTTTGAGTTAAACTCTTGTCAAGAGTCAGGAATACAAAGACAAGTCATATAACCATTCTAGCTCTCTCCCCCTCCTTCCCCATTTTTCTTCCCCAAATAAGAGCTAATTGCAGAAGGATGAATATATATATATATATATATATATATATATATATATATATATATATATATATATATATGTAATACAAGTTGTGGAAATTAGGCTATGTTTATATGGAGTAATATGGCAATAGAGACAAGAAAATTATGCATCAACTTACAGATTCAGAGGCGTCCATAGCAGAGCCATGCATTGGAAATGAAGGCTCTCTCCCTCCAGAATGGTAATATGGGGATTCCCAGCAATGTGTACCAAACAAAGTTCCCTCAAAGTGCCTGCTCTTCAAGGCTACCTGTGCCTTTTCCTAGAGTATGTGTTTTATATGTGATTTGGTAGCAGATATAATACACTGTTTCTTTCTCCTTCCTTATTATAACTACATTTTTTACTCATTTATACATTTTTTTCCTTGAGTTACTTGTTATGTGGTTGGAATATCAAACCTGAAATCCTATGATATTTTATATGACAGATGTTCTAATTATTTATTCTGAGTTGGTTGAATCTTGGGCTCAGTTTGAATAATGTACAAATGCTGTTATCTTGTAAAAATAACATAGTCATTTGGGTGTGGGACCTGATGGAAGATGAGAGCCAGTGCCACTGGGTAGCTTGGTGGCTCAGATGTACCTTGTATCCTGTGGCAGATCTTTCAACTACATCTCTTTTTAAGGTGGTCAATAATTCAAACTTCCCAAAGAATGGAGGATAATCAAGATGGCAAAATTCAGAAGGATTTTGAATCAAATTATGGTTGTTTTCTACTAATTATGTATTATATTTATTTAAAATATTTATTTGGTATTTTATATGTGGTATGTGATGTTCCCAGATGATATTATAAGGATCGTGGCATTATACAAGATGCTAGGCGGCCCAGATTTGATGCCTGAGTTAATTAGAATGCCACAGCTTTTACCATTGCCCTCTCAATTTCTTTTACTTTATCAGCATTATTTACTAGACAAGAATGGTTTTGCTCTTGGTTTTATTTTTCAAGTTCTTTATAATCTCCAGGCTGTAGACAGTGTAGGTGCTTATTTGACACACAGAGCATACTTCATCTATGAACTGCTGGAGTGTGTGAAGAGTCCAGTCCTTCAGAACCAAAGCTACAGGATCCCCATTATACAGGGAAACAACAGGATATCTGAGAGGAGTCCTAGTGAAGATGCAGTATTGAGAGTGGAGCAGAAGCCAGAAGCCTTGAACCAATGACTTGTTGCAACGAACAGTTTCAAAAAAGATGTGTGGACAAAAGGGTATACTGTATGATACACCACAGCTTCTACAGCGAGTAGTTTTTGTTTTTTTGTTTGCTTGTTTGTTTTCTTTTGTGGGAGGTTGCAAGGGCAGAGAGCAGATATGGAGGGGTAGGGAGATGAGTAAGCTTATGGTGCATGATATGAAATTTATAGAGATTCAATAAAAAGTAAAAAAAAAAAACCAAAAATCAAAACCCAACAAACAAATGACAAAACAACAGTAGCAACAACAAAACCCTGTAAAAAGCAGAAGAAGCTGAGAAATTACTAAACATAAGTTATGATTTTTAGCTGCCTATAAACTTGCCATTCCCTGCTATATCATTCCAGGTTTATGCTTTTTCTTCTGTTTTACATTAGACTCACCTGGGGTCACTTAAACGTCCACCTATTCTGTCTGCATCTCAGGCTACCCACAAAAGAACCATGTGGTGGCTATTTATTAGTGTTATTTAAGGCTCTTCTGGTGGCTCTAATGTGTAGCAAAGGCTGCAGTTTTGGAGCTCATTTCATCTCTTCTGTGAACTGTGTGGTCCTGAAGGACAATGGATGTCAATCCTACATTCTAGAAGGTGTCTTTTTTCATATCTCTTTCAGGCTCTGCCACCATCTAACTATGAGCACTCTCTTTTAGATGAGACCAGTCATTCTCAGGTCCTTCTTGGCCTCTGACCACATTCTTGGAATTCAAAGACCTCACCGTGAGTAGGTGTGCAAATTTATTTCCAACGCCTATTATTTGGGATGCCAGAATTTGCCTCTAAACTGTGAAATGATAGCTTTTTGTTTTGTTTTATATTTTATTTTATTTTTTTGCCTCATTCTCTGAAAGCAGAGACTTCAGTTCACTTTATTGGCCTGGGCAATTTTGTCTTATTTTGTAGTTGAGTTCAAGGTCAGGTGAGATATGCCCAAATTTAATATTTCTGGTTAGCTGCTTGGTCATTTTCCCTAGGAATGCTATTTCTTTAGTGCTCTTGTTTAGAAATGCCTTGGACCCTAGATGTAGAAACCCAGTGTGAAGAATAGACAACAGGCATGTTGTCTGCTAGGAATGTAGACAGGGGTTGGAGGCACCAGGAATATCAGTGATCACTTTAAAAAGTTTAAGGGCAAACCTAAATAGCTTCCACCAATGTTTGACCTAATTCTTCAACCTCCAACACAATGTTTAAACAAACATTTGAAAGCCTCTGTTGTATAATTTTAGTTGTTTCATGGGCTTATAAAACCCCTGTGTTTATGTTTGTATTAACGCATTTGATTTGGGAGACCGAATGTCCATGTAGATTATTTTGGGGAACAGCTTGCTGAAAACCCTTGTCCTTCTTTTACTGCGCCAGATGAACTGCTGTGATTTGATGCTAGTGAATCCCTAACAAGAACTAGGTCTGAAATCACAATAGCTGGTTGAACTCATGCCATGTGTAAGGGTTATGCAAACGGCTTTGTGGACCTCACAGAAGGCAGCTTTTAAGCCCCTTTGTGTGAAATGGTGATGTAGAAATCCCTGAGCAGACATCAGTATTAATAATCCTGCAAGCATTTCATTATAGTGATGATAAAAAACCAAAGCAGGTTTCTGAATTCATTTCTCTCCAATCTGCGACAAATGCATTCTTTACTATAAAATTCAACTGCTCTAGGTCTTTGGAAGCTATACAACTAATGGCCATGGTGACTTTTAAAACTCTCACTATTGTTAATATAGTTTACTTAATTCAGCTTATTTAATTCTTCCCTTAGGCTGAAGTCACAAATTAATTACTTCTGTGTTTGCTATTGTCCTTGAATTAACTCAAAATAGAACATTTTCAATTTATCAAATTATCCCCCAGCCTGTAATAGTCTATACAACCTTTAACTCTGCACTAGTTAATCCAAATCACCATGTTTTGGATGTTGCACTTTGAGTTCGGTAGTCTCATTTTGAGTAGCCAATTCCTCTTGCCTTCTTTACCCCTTTAACGGCTTTTTAATCTTATTTTTGAAGATATTACTTCCCTTCTGAGTTGACCTATTGCTAAATACACTTGACACATCCTCAGGAAAATGTCACTCTCCTCCAAAGAGATGCTGATCTATATTCCTGTTGGCCTACACAGAGCATCCACTGAAACATGACTCTGAGTAGGTCACTTGTGCTCACTGAACTCCAGTGACCTCTCATTTACTTTTCAGTGAGGCATCTGGTATGAAGTCCCAAATTATGTTTCTTTGGAACATCTTAAAACTTTTTTCCTTGATAAAAGCAATTTCCTTTCTTCTAGGAATACAACATACTGTTTTCCAAAACACTTAATTTTCTGTCCTGTATAGTGATTTTTTTCTGCTGTCTGTATCTCAGTCTTCTAGTGAATGATAAACTCCTAAGGGTGTTTTCTATAGAAAAAAATGTTCAATAAATACCTGTCATTGATAATAACAGATCATAGATCAGGGTCTTTTTTTTGTGTGTGTGTGTGTGTGGGAGGCAAAGTCCCTAAAGAAACCTATAATTTCAGCCTTACCAGCTTCCCCACATTAAATAGAAAGCATTTATTAAAGGCTTATACATACCACTTGATATTTGACATGGGTTTTCTTTTATTTAGTCAAATCCTATGAGATTAGTGAAACATTTGCATGAGAAAGCATAGGCACAGAACTTATAAATTTAATGGAATATATGGACATGGGAGATTTGAGTATCAAGAGGTTTTGGTCCATGAAACGTCAAATACCTTAGAAATTTCCAATGATCTAGTCTGCAATGATGCCCACATTATTTGACTCTGACCATGAAGAAGAGTGTTGCCAGCTGCCTTGGAGAACTATTCTTATTTAAATTTCATGTGATGGTACCAATGCTTAGACTTCTTTTTCATTAGTATTTTCCAAAGTGTTAGCGTTTACAGTGAGTTGAATGAGAAATGTCTCCCATGGGCTCAGACATTTGAACACATGGTCCCAAGTTGGTAGCACTGTTTGGGAAAAGGTTTAGGAGGTATGGTCTTGCCAGAAGAAGTATGTCACTGTAGGCTGTAGTAGAATGAAGAGATACCATCTCTTCACTCTAATTCCTATTTGTGCCCTGCTTCCTGTTTGTGTTTGAAGATTTCCAGATATTGCTACCATCATGGACTCTTAACCCTCTGAGCTATAAGCCAACATATTCTCTCTCTCTCTCTCTCTCTCTCTCTCTCTCTCTCCTTTAAATTACTTTTGGTCAGGGAACTTTGTCTTAGCAACAGAAAAGTAACCAATCCATGGTTGTTTCACATTACAGTGGATCTAAGCGTCTTTAGATGGAAGATGTACCAATTTTATTCTATTAAACCCATGGCATAATGTTTTCTTATTACATGAGTTTAATAATTTTTTTCACTTACTGAGAGTACTAATTTAGTCTTATTTAGGCATGGAAATAATATGAGTTGCTTGCAGTGTTTCTAAACCTTTCCAGTGGAGTCTGACTCTCTCATCTGTGTTCTCTCATATGCCATTCTCTGTGCCCTGAAAGCATTGGTAAGGTAGCATTTCTTGAAAGACACTCTGCTACCTCATCTGACGTTTTCTTGTAAGACATCGGCACGGCTTTTGCAAAGCTGGGTGAAAATGTGCAGGCTTCCAGAACTCCATGGCTTCTATTTCCTTGCTGATAGCAACTTTAGGATGTGTCTTGTTTCAGGCATGCCAAAATGTCAAGTGCTTACCAGAATTAGTGAAATAAGACAAAATGATTTTATTTGAAAAAATGATTATCAATGTTGAAAAATATTCTCAAACTATTGGTAGAGTCCAAAGCAAGAAACCTGGTTACAGGAAATGAATGGTCCTGGGTTGAGTCTTAGCTCTCTTATATGGTTGCCATAAATAACGTCAGCTCTCTCAAGCTTGGTTTTATAACTGGTAAACAGTGAGTAAGTAGTTTATCTTGTGATATGACTGCAATAATTGAACAGTTAAATTCCAACCAAGCAGGAAGGTCTCTATCTTGGTTCTCACTGTCTTTGACTGGAGAAGTGGTATGACATAGGAAGAGCAAATGAACAAGGGGTGAGCACTGAGTAATGGGAAATGATGTGCCGGGAGTTCTGGGTTGGCACGTAGGCAGAGTGTGAGGAAGCACACTCTGACTGAAGAGGAAGCTGACCCGTGGGTTTCACTAAGCACGTAACAACCTTTATCCTCTTTCCATTTTACATAGCTAATTTGTGATTTTGGTTTGTGTCTTGGATCCTAAATGTTGGTAATTTCTTTTATTCAAAAATTTACTTTTTTATTTTCTTGTGCACCGAAGAAACTCAGTCAATATAATTATAAACCAGAAAACTATTTTATCACTTTTCAATTCTTAAAAATGTTGTTTATTGTAGCAAAAGCTTTTTTACTTGTATTTAGTGTTGAAATATCTAAATATAAAAAATGAAAAGAAAGAATCATTTAAAATTCTGCATAGAGAGAATAATTACTAATACTTTTCTTCTGTAATTAGCGATGGAGGACATCTATTATTTTGGACCTGACTTTTTCCTTGATGTAGTCGAGTATCTCTTTATAATTAAATGGTTTTCATAACATTGTATATGTTAAGTTCCATAATACAATTAGTTAAGCAATCTACATTTAATGAAATTTAGAATGTTTCCAATTTTTCACTACTTTAGCATCACAATAAAACATTCATTAATATTTATATTTATACATGTTTCTGATTTTTTGCAGAATGATTTCCCGAAGGTCGATTAGTCAAAAGGTATGGAATTTTATTTTAATCTATATGAGAACCTTTGGATTTAGCGTAAAATTTTATATAGAAAGAGGGAAAAATCAAAATGGTTTTGGAGACAGATCTGTCTGGAATTACTGAGTGTGCTTGGGTAGACTCACCCTCCCTTTCCCAGCGTCTGTCTATTGTGATATGGTGTCTGAGTGACATTTGGGCTCAGGAGGAACTGCAACTGTCAGATGTTAGGACTGACAAGCCTCTTATTTATCTTATATTCTGGCCCCCCAAATTTAGAAATAGTGCCCTTACTAAATGACAGATAACAATGAGAAGTGGGGCCCATTATTCCCTCATTTCGCCCACATGATGAATGAGGGAGGAAATGAATGCAGCATCTGAACACCAAGGGATCCGATTGTCACAGTATGAAAAGCCTTTTAGTGATAACTGCATACATGCTTCCATATTACTGCCAGCACAGCCAGTGCAATCTAGTTAGAATAGTAGATGTACAGACTCCCATGTGGGACCATTGATGTTTTATAAACCATTTGCAACCTAGTGTCATTGCAGTTTGCCAAGTTGCATCTCCTACCAAAAGTCCAAATAAAACTAAAGAGAGGCTTCGTTTTCAGTTCGATGGGAAATAGACAAATGAAAAGAACTAAAAGGTTTGAGTTCCTCTATAAAATTATCATGCAAACTTGCCCCAGAAATGTGTGTTATTTTTCTGAATGTGTTCCAACTGAACCATAGAAGAAAATAACGACCAAATAATGTAATGGCTCATTGGTGGGTTTTGTGACCCATCTGTTGGTGGCAGGCGGAAAGGCTCCAGACAGTTACATCTAAAAAGCTTCTGGTAAAGAACCAAGACTCCTTCACGGCATTTTTCTGCCTCCAAATTCATTTTCGCATTTCACTTATGAGGAAAAAATATAAAAATGCTTGAGAGTTGTTTGTCTGAAGATCACTGAGTTTTCAGCTTTCCTTGGTTCTTTCTAGAAAAGAGGTAGTGGTGGTTTTATAATAACCAGCAAGATAAGCTTCTGTGAGCCAGGCACTATGGATGGCTACCAGCTGGTATGTTCTTTGGTTAGTTAACCCTTTGGTTAGTAACACTATGATTTTCATTAAGGAAAGCCTTTAATTGTATTTATAGCCCAGAGTGTGGAATACTGATTCCCTTTTGCAAGTTTAGAATTCTGGCTTAGGTCAGATACAAGATCAGGTACAGCAGTCATTAGCATGAGGACTAAGGTGCCTCGGGGAGCAGACCTCAGAGGGACAGATTTACTGTGAGCACTTCATGACTCACACTGTGACCTCTGAGTCCTTAGTGATAGGAAGGGATGCTTTGGGAGCCTGGGAATGTGGTGGACAAGTGGAATCATGACCCAGTGAAATTTGAGCTATTTCTGTTAATGTGACCTCGTTTACACATTGGAAAATTAGAGACCTTAGATCAGCATTCAGTTCACAAGCTACTCACGAGAGTCATTAAGTTCAAGGGTATTAATGCTGCAAAAGTTTAATGCTATAGAGGCCTAATATTAACAATATTGAGACCTAATTGTGAAAGAAAATTAGAACTAGTCAAATAGAACTGTGCTGAAGGGCAGAAAATACTTGAAATTAACTTCTTCCTCTTGTAATATATATAATGTACCCTCAGGCTGTAGCATTTTTGCCCTGAGCTGAAAGCTACTTTACTTATGGAAGTGGATGGCTGGTACTCTAAATAATTTATGTGCTAAATTATTTCATCTTTATAATAACTCTGTGAGTCACTATTTTAGTGCTATCTCAGTGAAGAAAAAAATAAATTTGGTGGGCTAAAATGGCTTGCTTAAGGTCATATGGACACTAAGCAACAGGACTGGCATAGCCATGGTGTGGTGGGTCGAATACACTTGGCCCAGGGAATGGCACTATTAGGAGGTGTGGCCTTGTTGGAGGAAATGTGGAGGTGGGCTTTGAACTTCTCCTCCTACCTACCTAGACATGATCTTCTCCTGTTTGTCTTCAGAACAAGATGTAGAAGTCTCAGCCCCTCCAGTGCCATGCCTGCCCAGATGCTGCCATGCTTCCTGCCATGAATGGGCTGAACTTCAGAACCAGTAAGCCAGCTCCAATTAAATATCATCCTTTATGACTTGCCTTGGTTATGGTGAGTCTTTACAGCGATGGAAACTCAAATTAAGACACATGGTGTGAGTGTGGAGTTCAGAGGACAGTTTGTGGGAGGTAGTTCTTTTCTCCCACTATGTAGGTCTCTGAGGTTGAACTCAGGTTCTCAATCTTGGCAGATGAAGTCTGTACCCATTGAGCCGTCTTGCTGGCCTAGAAATCATAAGTTTAAAATTTTATACGCATTCAGTGAATGGTCACATTTACCTTTTGCTAATTTTTTTCTTTCTTTTTTAGGAGTTATTTATTTATTTATTTATTTATTTATTTATTTATTTATTTATTTATTGTATACGAGTATCCTATTGCTGTCTTCAGATACACTAGGAGAGGGCATCAGATCCCATTACAGATGGTTATGAGCTACCATGTGGTTGCTGGGAATTGAACTCAGGACCTCTGGAAGAGTAATCAGTGCTCTTAACCACTGAGCCATCTCTCCAGCCCCACATTTACCTTTTGGAGGAATTCTTTCGCAGGCAAAGAATCCACAAACAGGTGTGTGTGTGTGTGTGTGTGTGTGTGTGTGTGTGTGTGTGTGTGTGTGTGTATGTGTGTGTGTGTCTGTGTATTTGTGTGGTATTGAGTGGTTACAGCAAATATAAATACAAGTCAAAGACATTTGAGTAATTTTAGTTTTTTGAAGGCAATTCAGAAATTAAAGCAGAATGTAAGAAAAAGGCTTTACATGTTCTTGTATCTCAGAGTCCTTTAATCTCTCCTCTGTAAGGTAAAGGCCCAGTGTAGTAATCCCTGATGAAGGACTACAGTCTGATTTAGTTTCAAACCCTTTGACAGAGTGACCCATCACTAGCACTACCGGCCTAGCATGAAAAGGATTAACTTTGATCTGATGAGCTGTATTTTATAAATAGAATTAATCATGGACTGCAGGGAGATGAAGTCATCAGATTTACACTGAAGTATTAATGCATTGGAGACATCGAGGTCACATCTGCTCAACTCAAAGGGGGACTCTTCTTTTTCCTATGAAGGTAGTTGGCCTTGACTCCTCAAGTAGGGCATTCTTTATCAAATGCGACACTCCTGCTGCTGTCTGTGTTCATTGTAGAGTTATGTAGAGATCCTGTCAGTGAAAAATGTGTATTTATTTTCTTACTATTATTGGTATCTATCCAAAGCTATATGTTGGTCTAGAATTGGAGTATTGAGCATTCTCTCCTAGATATTTTTGACTCAACTCTGTCTCAGGTGTTGTCATGTATAGTCTGTGTATTAGTAATGTGAATTACTATTGACTTTTTCTTAACTCATACATGAGATAGGGATAAATGAATTTTGCCTGTCCATCTTTTTTTGCTCATTGGGTCCCTGTATATGAGCTGGGCAATGAAATGATGAATTGTTCCCATTACTAAGGCCATTAGAAGAAATTTACTCATTACGTATCTTCTGTATACTAATGTTGACATTGTTTCCAACTCAGAGACAGAGCCTCCATTGAATGGTACAAGCTTCCTTTCTTTCTAAGATTTCTTGCTTGAACACACACCTATATATACATACAAGAGCACACACATGTACACACATGGGTACACATGTATACATATAAGCACATGTACACACGTGCACGCCTACACACACACACACACACACACACACACACACACACACACACACACACACACACACACACAGAGAGAACACACAGAGTTACATATTCCACAAGTTGTGTGGAACTCTGATATTTTAGAAATGGCTAAATTCTTTCTAGTGTTTCTTCATTTTCTCAGCTTTACATGTTCAAGACTAAGAGCCTGTTTGCTTTGTCTTAGCAGTAATGTGAATTTAAGGTCTGATTTCTTTCTGGAGTATGTTGTGCTCTTAAACTCATTCGAAGAAGTTCAACTACAGGCCATCTGAGCTTCAAGACCTTTTAGGACAGAGTGTAGAGAGCTTGTGTGATGTGTGACCTCTTTGAACACTCTCCAGTCCACTTTATGGGCTCTTAACTCAGATAAGTTTGAGAGGGCACCTGTCATTTTGTGTCAGGGAAGGGTTGAAGAGCTGGGGCAAATCATTCCAGACAGCTATAGTATGAAATAGTCTTTTCAGATACCCAGCACTTAAGTTGCAACTCATGTTAAAGTTTAATAACCATTGTGAGGTATTAAGATAGTAGAAATTTAACAATGGGGTCAAAATCAGGCTTTAGGGAAGATAGTAGAAGTCATCATTGTAGATCTTTCTTGAATATAGGTGGTTTTATAGGAAGAGAGAGAGTCTACAGCAATGCCTTCCTGATCATGGTCAATCGCATCTGATGTTGGAAGCTGAGCAGGGTCAGGCTGGGCTAGAAGAACTTAGGTGGGAGGGAGAGAGAAAAGTGATCCGCATATACTTAGAATTTGTCTCTTCTCATGTGATGCTTTGGACCACTTCTAGGCTCTGGCAGCAAGGAGACTGTCTCTATTGGATCAGATGCATGAGCTATAGTAAACCTCTTTTCTCTTTAACTTACCCACTCTGATGCTGTATCACTGGCAACAGGAGACAGATTAATAGATGATGCCTACAGCCCCCTTGAGCTATGGGCTTACTCCTTGAGAAACAAAGACTTCAAGAGACAAACCCAAGTGATCTGGTGGTAGAAGATATAAAATCCTTACACTTTCCCAGCTCTGAGACTCTGAGTTTAGAAGGCACCCTGCCTTCCGGAGGCCAACTGCTTCCCAGTTGATCATTTAAGCACCAAGAGGAAGGTGTTTCCCTAATAAGCCCCATATGAGAATACTAGTGAATAATCACGGGAAATGACTCAAACAAAAGGTCACCAAAACCACTCAAGGAAACCTAGGAGAGGAGTGTGCTGGTCTGTATCACTTATGCAGCAAACAACAACATAGGGCTCAGTGTGGCAGTGTTAGAGCAGCCCCATGTCTGAGAACATGGGGAGGAAATGGGGAGAGGAAGAAGATGTAGAGAAGAAGTTTGGCTTAAGCTGTTAAAGGTAGTTAGCTGATTGAGGGAATTTGTATTTTTTATCTCTTTTCTAGGCCCTTTTTGAAAAGACAGAGTTTTGGAGGACAGATGGAACCGAAGGCACCTGGTTCAGTGTCTCTGAGTTTTCAGGGAGAGAGCTTAACTTAGCATCCTTGTCAGGGAAACAGGGACTTGACATGAAATATGGCGCCAGATTTGAGAGCAGCTAGAGCCAACCACAGTTCTTGTGGGCAGAAGTGTATTATAAGCATCCTTACAGGTACTCCAAGGAAAGACTGACTCAGTGCGGCCGAAGTATGAGGGTGCCTGGAACACAAGCAAAGTGTTCTCTACTGAGGCGCTGAAGGCAGTGAGTAGAGCTGCTTGAGTTTTCACCACAATGGCAGAGAGGATCTGAGCTCTTCAGTGAAAGAGAGGCAGATTCATCTCTGCGAAGTGTCTGCTTTGAAAGAGTAATAGAGAAAACTTCAGTGTTTGATTCTGACCACAATAGAATGCAAAAGAGTTAAAGAACTGGCTGTGGGACAGGTTGCTTTCTCTTCATTCCTGGAGCAGCCAGTTGCCGTGTGAGAGCATCTTTAGTTTAGTGCCAGGCTGCTGCTGGAGGAGTTAGAACTAGAATGAGGAGACACTGCCACGAAGTAACTTGTTTCAAGTCAGTGGGCTCGGAATGAGGAAGGCTGTGGTTGGACACTGCAAATAAATCAGGGAACAGAGGGGGCCGGAGCTCAGGGTTCCAACTGCAACGGACTCAGCTAGAGAGCTCTTTGAGCTTCTCCCAAGACTGCGGAGAGGCACCTGTCACATGTGCTCATGCCAGCAACAGAAGCATCTCCTTCCCCTCCCTTCTCCAAGCACGAGACAAGCACAATTAAATACAGAAGTGACTGCAAAGGATGTGAAACGATTATGCAGTTTTAAAAAAAAAAAATCACCTGGCCTGCAGAGCAGAAAACACTCAATATATACAGGAAGTAGGTAAATCATTTTCCTGTCTTGGTTCAGAAGAACATGGAGTGCGTTGAAGGAGAACCATCCCTGCAGAAACCAAGTTCCCCTAGTCACTGGCTTCCAGCCCTGTATTTATATTTTGCATAAGCCACACTGAGCCAAATAGAGGAGAACTGGTCAAATTAGCAAGCTGTGAGTCATCATTCCTGGAACTTGTTAAGAGGAGGGTATCAATCAGGCTTACGGAATTAGCATTTTACTGATAGCAAAGCACAAAGCCCTTTAATGATGACTTTGGAGTCTCTGAGCTTAGGCTCTTGACTGCCTGTTCCTAAGCAACAGAAAGATTGGCAGAGAATGTGTTTTGATGTATCATTAAATAAAGGCTGCACAGTGCTGCAAACAGTAGGCAGAAATTGGGATAATTGTATTTAGTTTTGGTGTATTATGTAAAAAATAAACAAAGAATCCTTTCTGTCCTAGAAATCCGCCCCCCTTTCTCTCATACAGATTATTATTATTATTTTTCTAATTTCTCCCAGAAATTTAAGCATACCATTTCTTTTTTTTTTTTCTGGAAAACATTTCATGGCTTTTCCCCCCATCAGCTCTGTCCTGGAAAATTATACTATATGCAATAACAAGCAAAGGAGTCTGGGGAGTCTTCCCACAAACTCCCCACTGACGTCTTGCTTCATCCTTTCAGAAAGCACAATTTAGTGGACTCTGGGAGTTTCAACTTGTTTTAACTCTCAGCCATCACTATTTCCTCTGTGGTGGTTCCACTGACTCCACAGTGTCACACAGTGTCTTGGATGAAATGGCACCTGCATCTGACTCTTCTCGACTGCATTCTTAGGCTTAGGACCGTGTACTAATGCTGTACTTCCACTTGCTACTTCCATGTTGACTTTGGTTCACTGTCCAACATGTGCAGCTTCATATTGTGTCTGACTTCTAATGGATTCTTAATAAATATGGAAGGAAAGAAAGCATTGTCTAAGGTTTATTGGTCAAGCAGTGGGCCAAAATAGAATAAAATTAGGCTTTTCAGTTTTCTGCTTTGATGTTTCCCATGAAATTTTGAAAATATTAGACAGCTATGGAGACAACTGCATTTTGAGGATATGTCTTCCTGGTGTTCTCATCCAAGTTCAGTGGATCCCAGTATGCTACGCTACGCTACGCTACGCTATGCTATGATATGCTAAATACCAAGTCCAAGTAGTTAGCTTTGAGTATGAGCCATCAGGACTTCAGCTCCAGCTTAGACCTGGGCTGATCCACTTTTCTGTGACCTTTCATGGAAGGAGCTTGGGTTGACCTCTGAGTGTCTTACTTTGCTCTTTTGCACTTATTAAAGAACAAAGTGACTCCTTTGCAGGGGCAGAGTTAGCAACTAGTGACCCACCAGTTCCGAACTATAGATGGCGATCCTCCTCACATGACCTGACCTTTGAGCACACATGCTACCTTCCAGCTCCTCGTACTATCTATCCTCTGTGACAAATCTTAGCTTTCACATCTATAATTTTGGAGATCTCTGAGATTTATGAAAAATCCATATTAATTCACCTACTTCCATTATTAATTAGAATGTGATGAAGCCTTCTCTAAACAAAAGTGGCATCCTGGGATGTCCTTTCCAGATTCAGTGTATTTATAAGGATACTGTGTGTTACCTGACTGATACCTCTTGTTTATTATATAATCAACTATAGCTTCCCCTCCAATGCATCTTCCCCGGGCATCTATTCTATAGCGTCGTCATTTTTTTTTTTTTTCGAGACAGGATTTCTTTGTGTAGCCCTGGCTGTCCTGGAACTCACTCTGTAGACCAGGCTGGCCTCGAACTCAGAAATCTGCCTGCCTCTGCCTCCCAAGTGCTGGGATTAAAGGCGTGTACCACCACTGCCCGGAGCGTCAATTCATTTTTATGCCAAAGTCTCTGATGGCTTCAAATTGATAAATACAATGGGAAAGTTTTTCAGTATTCATTTGACTTGTTGCTTAAGTGGCATAGTGACCTCTGACCCTTGAGTGACATATATCTCAAGAACATTATACTCTCTAGGTTCTTAAACCTTGCTATAGAATACAATGCCATCATAGCTTGCAATACATTTCACCTATAGAACTGAATTAGAGTCTTAGGAAGTAAAGGCACTTACATATGTATTATCTGTGTCATCAACATCATGACCAAAAGCAGCTACGGGAGGAAAGGGTTTATTGGGCCTGCATGTCTTGATCACATAGTCTATCACCACAAAAAGTGACAGCACAGACTTTATGTAACCTAGAAGCAGGAATACTATCTACTGGCTTAGTCCTCACAGCCTGCTTTTTATAGAATTCAGGACCACTTCAATCATTAATCGAGGACAGACTTGCCTTCAGGCCAATTTATGGAGGCACTTTTCTCAATTAAAGTTTCATTTTCCTAGATGATTCTAGCTTGTGCCAAGCTGACAAACATCATCATCATCTTCTTCACCATCATCTTCTTCATCATCATCATCATCAGTCATCATTGTCACCATCAACTACAACAACCACAACAAAAACTAAACAGCCCACCTGCTACGTGATAAGTTCTCTAAGTTAGCTGTGGACTCAAGTCTGCATTCTAGAACTGCAAACATTTCTTGCCATAGAATTTATTTCTGTTTAAAAAATAGAAACTAAAATAGTGAAAGCAATATGTTGCAGAGGATGGTCTGTCGTTGCTCATTTCACCTTTAAATTCTTTGCCATCTTTAGCTTCTTTCATACTTCTTTCAACTTTTCATGTTAGATTCTTGTCCATGTGCCCCCTTCTTTAAGTACTGATGTCACACAGAATATTGATCTCAGGTAGTTTTTCCTTTATTTTTTCTGCATTGTCTTGGGCCAATGGACTTGGTCATTTGATATGGTTTCTAATTTGGTGGCAAATAAAGTGAATATGCTAAGAAAATTGTGTTTTTACCAATGACACTCTATAATTCTCAATTTACTTCTTAGATGGATTCTCTATGTGTCCCTGTCCTACTCTACTTCAAATGGCCATTTTGTCATTTATATAATCACGAGTTCCATATCATTTGGCCAAAGAGAGACATTAGTAAACTAAGGAGCAGGAGAAAAGAGAAATCAGGCATTTATTCCAGTCCTTCCTCCCATTCCTGTGGTAGTCTGGCAGCAATGACTATTCTTTTGAGGCCATAACTCTCCCCTGGTGGCTCTTTTTCCATGCTCTGGTTTTCACTGGCTTATAATACTGTGTTTTCTTCTTCCCTTCTGTTGCTAGTCCCTTGTTGCTTCTATGGTCTCTTGTTGTCTTCCATAACCAGGCCTGCACATCTGTAAGTCACGCCTTCATTTGAAATCGCTTCACTTCAGCCCTTTATAAAGTACTGTGTTTCCTCTGGTTCTTGAACAGCACAAGAGCTAACCCACCCTGCAGAGATGGATATTACGTCACCCCTATCCTTCCTCAACCCTCTTGCTTACTTCTCACCAGAATCCTACAACCTCTGTCTAAAGGAATATAAGGGGATGCAAAAGCTGAGAGAAGAGCTCTATATGACAAGCGGAAATAGGAGATGGGACAAAATAAACCATCAAAGAAACTAGAAAGGAAATTATTACATCTTTTCTACTCTTTGTCATCATTTCATTTTATTTATTGACACACTGAGAACTTTGAAAATTTAAATTTAACCCCGAGACTTCTTTTTAAAACTTTCAATGATTTTGTATCTATTGAGTAAATTTGAAACTCCCAGTATGGTATATGATTTCTTTATGTTAGCTTTTCCTTGGCTTCTTCCTGTTGGTCAATGGATGAATCCTTCTGGTCTCTTAATTGCCCCACTTTTCATGTGTAGTTCTGTGTCTTTCTCTTGAGAGCCTCCTATCCTTTGTTTTTCGTCTTGTTTAATGCCTACATTAAACTCTTAAATCCTAACAGTCAAAATGGACTTAAAAATCATCTCTTTTCAGTGGGCGGCAGTGGCGCACGCCTTTAACCCAGGACTCAGGAGGCAGAAGCAGGCGGATCTCTAAGTCTGAAGCCAGTCTGGTCTACAGAGTGAGTTCCAGGACATTCAGGGCTGCACAGAGAAATCCTGTCTTGAAAAACCAAAAACTAACACAACAACAACAACAACAACAACAACAAATTATCTCTCTTAGTTCCAGCATATAGCTGTTTGTCAAATGGTACTTGTGAGAGAGGCCTTGCTTCACACTTCTGTAAAAATGTCTTCTTATGAATTTTCAGATCTCACGGTTTGGAGGGTTTAGCATCCACTAGGTGGGAGTGTATCAGTTAGGCTGGGGTGCAGAAGGTGCTCAGCAGTACACGCACTGTCAGGGTCCAGAAGCCTCACCTTCCCTTTGCTTCTTTTCACTGTGTCTTTATTTTGATTAGAAGTACATTCTCTTCATGGTGTTAACTCCAAGAATGTTGAAATAAAGATACAGAAAATTTCCACATTGTTCGAGAAAAGAACTACCACCTAGTGGTAAAAAGATAGGAGCAATTAAAATTCAGAGGCAGTTCACTACCAAATTACAAATTTGATAGTTTTAATTTGGAATTAAAACAGCCAGATAGTACTCATTTCAAATGTTTTATATTGGCATACCAGATGTCATCCCTTGGGAGCATTCTTAGCACTTAAAAAAAAAAAAAAATATATATATATATATATATATATATATATATATATATATATATATTTAAATTCAGAGTTATGTGGCTTTTTTGCTTTTATGTCACCAGCCAGAGGAAAATTTGAGGTGGTAGGACCAGTAGACATAATAGCAAACTCCTTTTGTGCCAACCCTCCGTCAAAAAGAAAAGAAATATCCTAAGATGTCAAACCAGATGGCTATCTCAATCTATAAAAATGTAAAGGAGGAAGAGTTTGAGGTTTCATTTGCCAGCTCATAGTAGGACTCGCAAATAGCAACTGCCAAGTGTAAGGAGGGAAAACTTGCTATACAATTTCTCAGATGTTTTATTGACATCAAAAGAAAAGGTTAATGCTTTGATGAAGGATATCTGTTTCAGATTCTTGATAGAGTAAAACCAAATACTACTGCTCGGTTAAAATAATGTTGCAACAAAATGACTCCTAATGATTTCCTGCTATAGATCAGAGCCTTGTTCAGCCATTATCAGAGAAGCTTCCTCCTGCAACAGATGGAAACAAATACAGAGAGAACCAAAGGCAGACAATATGCAGAGTGAGAGATCTTGAAACACTCAGTCCTAACTGGGGTGTCTTCATCAAATCTCTCCCCTTAGAGCTCAGGGAACCCTATAGAAGAGGGGCAGAAATGTCCGATCCAGGGTGAATAGAAAACGCCAAGAGAAGAAGACCCTCTACATTAACCTATCAAAGCTCGTATGAACCCACAGAGACTCAGACAGCACGCACAGGACCTGCTGGTATATGCAGCAGGCCTTCTGTATATGTATTATGTCTCCAAGTTTAGTATTTTCATGGGATTCCTTAGGGTGTGAAAGTGGGTCTCTGATTCTTGTACCTTCTTTTGGGCTCTTTACTTTCTGTTTATCTTGTACAACTCTGATGTGTTAATTTTTGTTTTATCTATTTTATTTTGTTGTTATCCTTTAGAAGCCTGTTTGTTTTCTAAAGATAGACAGAAAGGGAAGAGATCTGGAGGGGAGGAAACACGAGGAGGAGCTTGGAGAGTAGAGGGGAGGGAAACCATAATCCAGATATATTATGTGAGAAAAAAATTCCATTTTCAATGAAGGGAAAAAATCTAATTTCAGTGAAGGGAAAATAATCAATCTGTTTGGTTTTATTTTATTCTGCCTTGCAATTTCAAAACTGGCTTAGCTAATTGTACTAACCAGAGATCAGCCGAGATAACAAGAACCATTTATGCATTTGAAGTATTTTCATTCAGGGCACTGCAGGTTTATAGGCGCTGGGCAAGCTAGAGGGAGACAGAGCCAAGAAATACCAGCACTGATGCAGTTTCCAACACCATGCTTCAGAAGTATCTCGTACTAGATTTTGTGAATCTCAGGGGACCCGAGCCAGCTTCTGCTACCATCTCAGTATTCAGAATGGACGAAGGTTTTCCCAAGGATTTTCTGCCACTGTCCCAGCTGCCTCCACAGCACAGGACCTGCCCTACATCTGCTCAGAACTGCTCCCCTACCTTCCAGCTCTTGTACTGAGAGTTCCAAATTAGCAGTTGTAACTCAAATCCAAGTAGGAAAAGGGATTCTGGGAATGCTGTTCATAGCCTTACTTCTGCAATTTGTAGGCAGCCAAGATAACAAGACCCATTTATGTATTTGAAGTATTTAGGTTTTCATTCAGGATGCTGCAGGTTTATAAGAAACAGGATTGTGAAAAATATTTTATATCATTTCACTGGTACAAAGGACATATTTCACACTACATTTCAAGTAGCATAGAAACTCTTTAAAATATTTTCATTGCTTTTTGTGGGCAAGAAGGAAATTACGTAAAGGACAGGGAATAGTCTTTGGAATTGATGGACTTGTGTGTTTGTCTCTGAGCTACCATTCTTAGCTGAGTGATCTTGAGTCAGTCATTCTGTGGTTGGAAGTCTTCATTTTTCATTCATCAAAATGTGATTAGTGATGTCAACTTTTGGGTGTTGGTTAGAAAAGTCAATGAAATCTTCTATGTAAAATACCTAGTTAGCATCACAGTGCCTGGAGTAATAACCATCTGGCAAATGTTAACTCTACAAGACATCGGAACTGGGGACTGAGTCAGGCTGACAGCAGAATGTCTGTTGCTCTGCCTTGACCAAGTCACATTGTTGCTACATTTGTAATGGCTGGGTTTTTCCTTGTAAAACATCACTTACAACTTTCAGTATTAATAACCTTTTCTCTCTTAATCTGTTTCTTTTACAATTTTCCTCTTCCAGAAATAGCAGCATGAGAAAGGCAGCTTCTCTTGGAAACTGCCAATAGTTGCCCACTGCTCCCCAAACAATTAAGTTACTTTCTCCAAACTTCAAGCCCCTTCTGTATAAAATAATGAGCTGGACAGATAGGAACAGAAAGAAGGTTGACAGATTGTGATCGGTTTGTTTTTATTCCTGTCCCTGACATTTCTTTGCCTTTTTAAGTCACAGTGTTGTGTGCCATGGAGGTGACTAAAAAAAATGTATATCAAAACAAACCAAACCAAACAAACAATAACAGCAGCAGCAGCAACAACATAAAACCCAAAAAGACAAGAGGAAGAAAACAAAACAAAACAAAGAAAAACATGAACCTTGGTATTCAGGGCAATATAATCCTACATAGTAAAGGATATTAATAGGATACATATTAAATAGAGCAGAATTACAGTTTCTGGGCTAAAAAATAAGGTTTTATGGATAATTCTAACAGGCATATCAGAAGATCCATGGAGAAGAAGGGAACAGATACCTATAAAAAATACTTGGTTGTTCTCTAAGGGAGTCTTTGTATTGAGAAGAGAACATGTTGCAGTGCATAAAGAGCTGGCTCTCTCTTCGTTGTCATTGTAGAACAATTTAGCACATGTTTTCTAAGTATTTGTACTAGACTCACACTCCAGCACTGAAAGTGGTTATAGGGACAGACTACTTTATCCAACCTCAAGGAGGTTCCACATTGACTGCTTGAATGTTAATTTTACCTAATTAGTTATATATTAGTTACCAAGATAAATGATACTAGACCCTGGTTCGACATTAACTTTTTAGTTTTTTTTCCCTAAAGTTTTAACGTAATACAATTTATCCCACACTCTTGCAGATATTTTATTTAGGAATGTGGGTGGTGTTACCTTTTCTAAAGTCTTACCAAATTAAATTTAGAGTGTAATTTTGTGTACTGGATATACTGGTCATCATCAGTAAAATGTTAATTAAGGAAGCAGTTTAGAAAGCAGGGCAGATCTCAATTTAAATGCAGTTTTAACTGTGAAAAACTTATGACCTACATATATAATTAAAATTATGTTGAGGGTAAGTTGGATATTGTTCAAATAATGCCAAATGAATTAGGGAAGTTGCTACTGGAGCCATGTTTCAGAATGTGTGTATTCTAAAACAAAATCCACCAAATCTAAAAGAGGATTAGAGAGATGACTTGAAGGTTAAGAACACTTGCTTCTCTTGGAGAGGACCTGAGTCCTGTTCCTAGCACCCAGAACTCTGTAACTCCAGTTCTAAGGGATCTGCTGCCCCCTTCTGGCCTCTTTAGGTACCAGTCATGTGCACAGTACACACACATGCACCCAAACACTCATACACATAAATATAAATAAGGAAAAACAAACCTGAAACAGTCAAGCTACTGCTTTACCACAGCACTGGTAATTGTGGGTGATGTAATTACTGTTCCATAGGGATGAATGAATTCCATATTTAGACAAGTCTTCCTTGTAAAGATTTGTGTCCGTCCTCACACTAATGGACTGTGTGTCATTGTAAAAGGGGAGAACTGGTTTCAGGTTTAAGTTAAGGTTACTTATTGACATTTCCTATTTAACCAAGAAGTTGACTTAGCTTTTCAAATCCCATGTACAACTTGGCTTTATTAGTTGTGTGCCATTCCGAAGAGCTTTACTAATTTGAGCCAGCTCTGTTGGTGCTGTTGTATTTCTGAGTGCACATGACTGTGACCACGGCAGATGATCTGTAGTCTTCTTGTGAATTGCTCAGGCCTTGCTTTGTAATTAGGACAGGAGTTTTCAATTTGGGTGCCTGGTATTAAAATGGGTTTTCTTTACTACATTAGCCTGTTCTAGTAATGGATTATCATAGCATGTAGCATCAACTATTCCACTTGCATTATCTCCAAATTACACTGAAGTTTTTTTTCCTATTGAGACACAGAGGTTTGTTACAGAGTGAAGGAAATGTTGGAACTAGAAAGTAAAAACCCCTCTGCTAATACTTTTTAGCTTGATCGTTTGATAGAAGTGGAAAGTGAGGCTGATCACTGTTCCAGAACAGTGGGATAACGTTGCTCTCCTATTTACAATCCTTCTCAGACTTCTCATTATTTTTCAAGTTAAATCCCAATCATCACGGCTCATTCCAGTTATTGAGTCTGCTTTGCTTTCACAGAAATCCCCTCTTGTCTTCTACATTTCCCCTCACCCTTAAGAAATACACCTTTTCACGACAGCTCCACGGTACCTAACACCAATTGTCCTTAAAATCCAGCCTTAGCAAAATACTGTTCTGTCTTTGGCGGTCTTGTTTTAATTCCTTTATCTGGAATGTTTCTTTTTCCTTACCTAGATTGAAACTTCAGTTTAGAAGACAACTCCCTTGACAGTATTCTCTGAGAACCCATACAAAGCATTTTGAATTTGTCAGAATATAACCAAAGATAGTTTTAAAGTATCTACCAAGTTAAGCTGGAGATAGATGTGTTATACTGGACTTTATATCAGACTGGCTAAAGGACTGTTAGGCTAGACTTTATATCAGTCTGGAGTATTCTACAAACCTCTACGGTATGCTTGTTGTGTACTGATTTCTCTATAGCATCTCCAGCTACTGTTTCTGGCATAGTCCCTGGAACAGAGCAGAAGCTCAGAGCTGTCATTTGCTGAAAATGGTAAAGACACTTTACCAAGTCCTCTGTGGGCATGGACTCACTTAATTTTCGTTGTGACCTGGTGATAAAGAATTATCATCATCTCCATTGTGTAGATGACAGAAAGTTTCTTCCATCTTCAAGATCATTTAGTATTCAATCAGATTGTCAATAGTATGACTCCAAGGCCTACTTTTTAAACCATGACATGCAATTTTGCTTAGATTCTCAGAAATATTTATTGGGTGAGTGGCACAGTCAACGCAAGCCCTGTCCTGAATCTGCATTGCCAGTGCAAGACATCTTCCTTTAACCCTGATCTGTGATACGGTTTGAGAGTCAGAGGAAGTGTGTAAAAAGTACATTAGGCTAATTGATCTGTATTCTGGCTAAAGCTTGCTAAGAATAGGTCATGTGACTTTAGAAAACATTTACATATCTGGGCCTCAGTTTCTCTATGTGTGAGGAGATTAGACTGATGAAACTATTTTATAATTCTTCAGTATAGTAATTTGCCTTCAGAATGTAATTAAAACCTATTTGTTTAGTTAGTTATTTACTTATTTATTTATGCACAGGGGTGTGATTTATGTGCATAGATGTATGTGTAGTCTAGAGGTCTATGTGTCTTTCTCCATCACTTTCTGCCTTATTTTTTCAGACAGGGCACATTAATTGGCCAGACTCACTGAACCATGGGCTTCAGGATTCTTCCTGTTTCCTGTCATGTCACCCCAATCTCTGGGTATATAGATGTGTGCTGCTGAGCCTAGTCTTTTATGTACATGTCGGGGATCTTAATTCAGACCCTCATCCTTATGTGGTCAGCATACTTTATTAGCCGAGTCTCCTACCCACAAATAGCTATTTTAGATGTTTTTCTACATTATTTTATAATTCAAAATTAAACTACATACTTGCTTTACTGCCTTAAAACTATAGTTACTTAGCAGGTAAGGTAACTGACACTTTCCTCAGAAATACTTGTGTCCTCTTGCATTCTTAATGTACAGTTACCTCTTCTGTGAAATCAAGGTAACAGTGAGATAATGTTTAAGTAGTTGAATTATGTTCTCCTAAAGTCCATATATTAAGGCTTAGCATCCAATGCTTCTAATAATGTGTCATCTGGGATTGGGACGTCTATAGAGCAAATCAAGTTTAAATGAAATCTTTAGCACGGTCCCTTCCAGTATTACTGATGGCCTCATGAAAAAGGAAGTTTGGGTGTAGAGACAGATACCAAAAGAGATGACATGAAAAGCCACATGGAAGCCGGGCAGTGGTGGCGCACGCCTTTAATCCCAGCACTTGGGAGGCAGAGGCAGGCGGATTTCTGAGTTCGAGGCCAGCCTGGTCTACAGAGTGAGTTCCAGGACAGCCAGGGCTACACAGAGAAATCCTGTCTTGAAAAAAGAAGAAGAAGAAGAAGAAGAAGAAGAAGAAGAAGAAGAAGAAGAAGAAGAAGAAGAAGAAGAAGAAGAAAAAAAAAAAAAAAAAAAAAAAAAAGGAAAAGTCACCTAGAGATGATGACTGTCAAGCCAAGGAGACGTGCTTGGGGGAGATCCTTCCTTCCTAGGCTCAGAGGGAACCAACCCTACTGATACTTAGAGTTTAGACTTCTCAGGATTGTAAAATGACAAATTGCTGTGTTTAGGTCACTGTATATGGCATTTTGCTATGATATCCTTGAGAAAGCAGTATAGCATGCAAAGCTTGGTTGCCAGAGGTGAGCATCCCATAACTACTGGCATATGAGTTATATAATAATTTTTGCTGATTAAAAAAAATCATGATTTTTATTTTGATATGAGTCATACTCTTTCTTTTCTTAAATATCATAACAAAGACCTGATGATAGTCTAATTATTTTTATAACAATTTTAGGGTTTGAAGAGAAATTGTTTTTATAGGTTGGAAAACTGAGGCAAAAAGGAATAAAGAGCCTTTTCATTACCCTCATAGGCTATTGTCTTGACTATGGTTTGTTTCCTAGATTTGCTCTAGAATTCAACTTCATCCAGTTCATGTTAGATACTATACTGTGGATATAGGCAGAACATGAAATGGTGCGGGGCCAGCCTTCAAATCTACTACATTTTATCAGGGAGAAAGGCCTATAGACCAATACAATATCACTATTGGTTACACATCCTATGGTGACACCCTTTTCTCCTCAATCTGAAGAAATCTGCAGCTTGGTTTGTGTTCCAATTTGGCTAGATCTGAGTGATAAATTTTGATTGGCATTGGTGACTTTGTTCCTACTTATAAAAATTGCTCAAAAGATAGGCATATATTCTAGTTTTGGTCAGAAAAATTAAAGGAAAGAAAGAAAGATTAAGACCAAGGTGGTACCTTAAGTCTCCACCCATTTCTATATTCGGGTCCCGTGTGACATGATAGAAGTCATCTTGCTGTTAATAAGGAGAAACACCATGGGCACAGTGAGGATGACAGTGGGGAAAGCTGGACCCGTCTGCAACAAGATGCCTCCAGCTGCCTGAAGTTCTTTATATCTGAGAAAATTAAATGTCTTTTCAACCAGTCACTAAAATACTCTAATAGTTTGTGTCAACTGAAGCGTCCTAACTCACACAAGCAGTAGAGTTATTAAAAAGATAGGTAGTTAACCATGGTATGTAAGGTAAACAAAGGTTTTTGGAGGAACTCTCTAAACTTGACTTTGGAATGGAAAGGAGATTTCCTTTTATCCCTGAATAGCTTGGATAAGGGTTAGGAAATATCTTCAAGCAATCAGAATATTATAAATAAGGGCAGATATGGATGAGGTTTTTGGTATTAAAGAAACTCTGAGTGAAGCAGTTTGTTAGTGCTGTAAGTTAAGTTCAGGAGGAGAAGCAATAGAAGAGAATTTGGATCTGTCTCCACAGAGGTTAGGCTCTGGGCTTTATTTAATGTGCTATGACACCAGACTTTATTCTGTGGAGCTGATGATAAGAGAATGCAATTTTAAGTTGGAGAGGCTTGTGGTTGTAATGATCATGTTTATGTCTTGGAAAGACCAATTCCTCTACGCGCTGATGGTGATGGTGATGGTGGTGGTGATGATGATGATGATGATGATGATGATGTGTGTGTGTGTGTGTGTGTGTGTGTGTGTGTGTGTGTGTGTTCACTTCTGTATAACCCAAGAGAAGGAAAGACAAATAAAGGTTACATTCTGGGATATCTTTAGGGCCAAGTTTAAAATGTTGGGAGATTGCTGAAAATTTTTGATAAGGAGAAGCACAATCCAAGGCTGTTTTTCAAAGAGATTTAACATCATTTAAAAAATAGTTGGTTTTGAATAGCGCCTTTGCAGAATTAGAGATGCCAGCAGATAGTCTTAGACTGGCGTGCTTCAGATCTTCACCGCACATGAATCACCTAGGGACCTTGTTAAAGAACACGGATTCTCATTCAGCAGATATGGGGTTGAGTCTGACCCTGGGAACTTTTAACAACTTTCCAGGTGACTTTAAGATGGTTTATCCTCAGGCCATTGCCTCAGCGACAGGATTCCATATCCTAAGACACACACACACACACACACACACACACACCATCCCAAACCAACAAGCAAACTAAAGAAACAACAAAAATTAAGCTTAAAAATGAACAATTCTATTGTGTATAAATTTTTTTTTTCTCTCAAAATTATGTTTCAATTTTTCAAATTCTCAGAAAGGAGATTGCCTCCCCGATCCTTCCTTTCCTCTCAGACAGAGCACTCCAAGGATGTACTCCTTGCAGTTAATTCGGTCTTGGTTCTTAGAACAATTGTTCCAGTCCCGGCACTCAGTCACCACGAGGCTCACAGTTCTCTGTCGATTCTGCAAGAGAATCATACTAATGTCCGCTAAATCTGTCTACCGTGCTTGAGGTGAGTTTTCAATATCTTCAGTGACGGAGTTTCTATACCAGTTGAAGAATTCTGGCAACTTTAGTATTTCTTTTTTTATACTCTGTATCACTTCATTATTTTTTTATTGAATTTTACAAAACAGCCACTCTCGTATAGAAGAGCTAATCAAGTGTGTGTTTCCTACACTGCACATTTATGTAAGTATAGATTCTTTCCAAATTGCAAAGATTTCAGCATTGAAGGAGAAAGAGGTACGGTTTCTTGGATTGATATGTCTGGAAAGAACACATTTTTGAATATTTTGTACTAACTTCTATACTGTAATATCTGGCAATCTACCCTTCATTATGTTAAATGCCTTTTAAAGAAGTATCCTGTGCAAATCCACAGACGACTCCTTGGCATACCAAATGGGTTCATCCCCATAAAAATGCAAATTAACTGTGTGCCAAGGTAGGCCTTGAGCATTTGTATAGAAAATAAAAAGAGGCTTCTAACTGAGCCCAGAGGAGCTCTACCCACAATGAGTTGATGAGCAGACACACTAAAGGCGCCAGATATATTACACTTCCAGAGTATTTAACTAGAAACTCAAAAGTTTTAATCAGAAAGTAGTCTTCTTGAAAAGAACTGAAGGCTCATTAGGTCTTTGCAAACCTGAATGGCCCTGCATCCTGTAGTCTTAGGCTATGTGGGCATTGTCAGTTTCCTGAATGAGAGCAGAAATTGGATCGAATTCTACAATGATCAATGAACAAAATGGGGTAATTATTTAAGCAGTGGCAAGTGAGAGCCTCTAAGCCTTCGGCAGTCTGTTATAGGACTGACCTGGAGCTGTGTGTAGAGTTGTGTTAGAGACCCTGGTTTAATACAGTCATAGATGGTGAAGAATGAGGGCCAGAGTCAGGTCCCAGCCAATTCTTATCTTCTATGGGGAATGAAAGGAGCCCCAGCATTGCACCAAGTTCACGTCAGGTGAAGCTTGCTCTGTGAGTCCTCATCTTCGGAGCCTGGTGGGAAGGATGGATGTGTTATTGTGCTTAACTCCACTTCAAATTTCCAGTGAGTGAAAAGCAGCCAGACATTTTCTGCTGAAACCACTAATCACCTTCCACAGTATGTTCCCAAAAACATTCGAGCAGCCAGTAAATTACTCTTCCTGATATGCATAATCACTGTGGTTGTTTGTTTTGCTTTTTATCTTGCCAGGGCTGGGCTTGTTAGAGAGCAGGGAGAAAAGTTCACATAATCTACTGGGCTTTGTTGCCTAGAAGGCAGCCTGGGCTTGAGGAACAGCCTTCTGGGCATGATTCTAGGATTCTAGAATGCACTTTGACTTGCTGTCAAACTGACATTTTCTCTCCAAAGCAACTGTGTTTTTAATGATTTTCTATTTGTATTTGTTATTTGTAAGCCCTTGAGTCTACCCCCATTTTTAAAAAGCAATTCTTAAGTATATCAGCATAAGTCTATTTGTCCAATATGGTTTTTTTTTTTTTTTTTTTTAAAACTCTGTGTGTGACCATTTTCTCAAATCTTTAAGATGCAGGGGCAGTTTTCAAATCAGACACTTTACGTTACTCTCTTAAATCTGAGCTACTTTCCCAGAAAGACTGATTAGAAGTTGACAAGTTTTCAGCTTTTTCTTTTGTTTAATTCCATATTTTCCTCATCCTTAGTATCTGGCAAAATGAATTCAGGTGAATTCAAAAGGGCTGTGAATCAGAGCACAAACTGTCCTCCCCTTCTAGGGTGGGGCCCTGGGGCTTCCTGGTTCATGCTAGGGGTGCCTGGTTCCCATTAGATAGTAGATTAGTTACTTGCCTTACTGTGGCAAGTCACCTGAGGGAGATTTTATTTTGTCTCACAGTTTGAGGGTTTAGTCCATCCATCTTGGAGGGGGAGTTATAGTGTCAGAAGTCTGAAGGTCACCTTGTGTCCACAGTCAGAAAGTAGGGGATGATGAATACTTGTGTTAAGCTTGCTTTTCTTCTGTCTATTCATTTCAAAAGTCTAGGCCATGAAATGATACCTTCTATATTTAGAGTGGGTTTTCCTACCTTAAATAACCTAGTCTAGAAATTCCTTCATAGCCATGCCCACAGGTTTGTTTCCATGGTGATTTACATTCCATCAAGGTGACAATCAAGGCTAAAGTAAACACTGCAGAAGCCTCATTATCGCACTTGGGAAACAGCAGAGACAGTACAGCCCTGAAGTAGAATGGAGATTTGGTGGAGGATCTGCAGGACTAGGAAAGGCCATTTGTACAGAATGGGTGTTCAGAAAAATAGATGTGACCCAAGATGGAGCCTTAGCAGATATTGCCAGGTGGGATCACTAAAGGACCATCCTTGGTGTCCAGATAGCTATATCTCTCTGGATACTCCTCAGGAACCTGGAAGAAAGCAGGGGACCATGAACTGATGGAGACGAACTTTCTGATTTCCTGGTGGAAGAGAAATTATACCCAGTTATTTTAAAATAAAGAGAATTATTACTCTTGGATATCTTTTATTTTATATTCATTCAAAGTGCATTAATAGCTTTATCAAACCTTTCCTTGGAAGGCCTATTATCCCCATTCAAAGCTACTTCTATTGTGTATTCTCCTTTAAAAGCCTGACTATTTTTCTCTTGTTTCCTTCCTTTTAATTCTCAGTCTTTTTCTGAATGATGTAATTTTATGTGTGATGTTCATTGTTAAGTGGGGAGGGAAATGAACTCGGTTAAAAAGCAAAGCTGGCAACAAGAAGTTCTGTATTGTCTGAAGTAGAGTGACCAACAAAAACCTTAGAAGTTGTTGAAACATTGGGGAAAAATGAGAAATGGTGTGGGTCAGCCATTTACACACAAATGTGATGAAACACTAATGCCCATGAGTGTCTGAGTCTTCCTTCATGCAGCTCAGCTGAAGACGGAGCAGGTGTTTTGAGGGTAACATGACCAGCACTTAGGGGTCCCCTTGCATTTTCAGCACATAGATAAAGCAGAGCACTCAGGTGCAGACAATGGGGAGGTACCCTTTCACATGACTGTGGGAGCCAAGGAAAGAACTAGAGATGTTTTGAGGATTCTTTTCATAGTCCTATTGAGCGACTTGCTTGGCTCTTCCATCTCAGTGACTTGTCTTGATCTCACATTCGAGATCATATTTTTAACAGGAACTGTGGATGTACTTTTTTTGTTTTTATATTAAGCAGTTCACCACTTTTATTATGTATTTTGTTTTTGAATTGTAACACAGACTTCAGTAACGTTCTAAATTGGTGCTAAGTAAAGATGACTCAGACTTGCTCTGAATAATGCTTTAATACGTTCATATTATCAGGCTGTGAGAAAAAAAAAAACAACTTCCCTAAAAATGATAGGGATTAGAGCTAAATAAATTATAGACATGGAAAATTACTTATGTTGTCCCCAGGGGTAGATATGAAATAAGTTTGCTTGCTAAGTTATCAGAGAAAAAATATTTTAACAGACATTTCCTTACATTATTACCTTGCACTATAAAAGGAGATGGGTGAGATAGATATTTATAGGAATTATTGCACTTTGAACATTTTTCTTAGCAGAAAAATATATTCTCTCCCAAAGTCTTGTCAAGTAAAATAGAAGCGTGGGGGGCAAATAATGTTTGCATGAGCACCTCAGCCATGATTTTGGTCCAGATGTTTTATCTCCTATGATGCCCCTATTTAATTAGTAACAGATTCAATCTAGTCGCAGATGCGAGTCAGTGAAACGGTGATGATGAAGCCACT
>CM052705.1:73595226-73610226 GCA_028551405.1 Uromys caudimaculatus | reverse complement strand
ATACATAATAACTGCGCACATGGCCCTGAAGATGTTTGGCTCTGAGGGGAATGATTTTAGCTCTGAGACATAGGGAAGAGGATAAAGGATAGAAACAAACAAAAAAAAAGTGGAACACTAGTCTGATTTAAGGTCAAAAAGCCCATCTGTGTCATGTATCAGTGATTATCACAAAGTGAGCTTGAAAGAGTTGTTTGAGATTTTTTAAAGTCTCCTACTACTGATCTTTTAATTTTCAGGTTTCACGCTCACATTTCTGTGGCTTATATCATTTCCTTCCTATTGATATGTAAGGATCAAGCAGTCGGACAATGCTTTTAAAGAATTAGGTGGGAAGCAATCTTTTATATGATGAAGAAGATGATGGTGATTATTATTACATCTATTTCTTTACTTTACATATATGAGCATCTTGCCTGTAGGTATGTATGCATGTATATTATATGAATTATTTCTGACTTCAGTGGAGATAGAAGAGAATGTCAGATGTTCTGGGATAGGAATAACAGATGGTTGAGCCATGATGTGGATGCTGGGAACCAAACCACCTGCAAGAGCAGTCAGTGCTCTTAACTGCTAAGCCATAGTTTTATTTTTATTTAGAGAATTCAGTCTCACTTCTTTTAAGGCACCCAGAGTCTGGGAGTCTTATATTTACTATAAAACCTGGGAAGATCTGGTCAGATCTGAAGTACTGCAGCCTTTTCCCTATGAGTATTGCTACCCTCCAGGCAGCTCGTTTGCTTGGGATGCCACAGCCACAGATCTCAGGTCCTTGATACGTCCTGTGGCATGTTTTGCCCTTTCCTTCCCTGAGTTTCCTTGAACATTGTGGATCTGGGTTCCTTCCGTATTATGTTCCACATCACATTCCCTTTTTCTTATCCTTGTCTCCAGGAAATTGGTCTCTAGTTGTTGAAAGGAAGCTAGGCTGTTGGCACTGATGCTGCAGTATCTGTATAGTCTGAATCTTGCTAACACTTTGCGTGTATCTAGGGTGCCTCAAACGTACATTTGCTGTGTGCTCTTTTCCTCTTTCTCAACAGGAGCTCTGTCATTTCATAAATATTTCTTGTGGTGTCTTAGACCAAACTATTCTAAAAATTTAATGTACTGTGATTCCACATCAACACAAAGACTAAACTATATCTTGCTTTCCTGTGATCTCTGATGAGGTAAGCCTGTCTGTCAGCCTTCCAACAGAAGTTCAGCCTGAACTGACAGTTTTCTTCAATCTTTCTTTCTCTAGTCTACTCCTGAAGTAATAGAATTCAGGGAACTTCCCTTTCCTTAAGTGGTTTTAGTTGTTGTCGCAGTTATTTACCGACTGATCCCTCAATAACCTGACTTTGTAAACCAGCTAAGGTTTATATATCTTAATAGAGTTGTCTTGGTGCTATTTCCCCTCTGTGTGTGTGTGTGTGTGTGTGTGTGTGTGTGTGTGTGTGTGTGTATGTGTGTTTCTGGTAGGCTGGAGCAATTAGTGTAAGGTTTTTGAAAATGACAGTTAATGGTGGTACATTTATCAGCTCCAATACCGAGTAATAGAACCATTAGTCCAAGTGCACATTATCAGGAGCCCAGGAGTAGCAGTGACAGGGAAGCTGGAAGGGCGTAATGAGGTGGATGCTTCTGTGCAAAATGTGCGCGCTTGATAAGATGCTGCTTTGTGAGACCCTGGGAAATGGAATTGCAGAATGACACAAGAACTGGTAGGAATTAGGTCTGTACCATAGCCTAGTACCTGAGCAGTGCACTTTATAATCAGAAAGCATAATTTGTGTTACAAATATAAAACCTAGTGTATCCTGCAGTCATGGATGAAGGCAACAAGAAACAGTGTGGACTGCACCTGTAATTTTGTTGTAATAGAAATCACAGATGTTCTTATGTCATGTCAGAGTTGTTGCAGATAACTCAAAATATCACCTATTCTGTATACTGCTTTAAAATTATAGATGTTGATAGGACTTCTGCTACTTTTATAATGTGAGTTGTTACAAAAGATGCTCATATATTACTTTAAGATGATTAGGACTTTGATAGTGTCCTTCACTGCATTCCTTTGTATCATTTGTTTCATGACTTTAAAAACATTATTTGTAGAGGAATTCCATATCACAGATTAGCATCTTCTACTTCTTGTTTCCTTTAAAGAAAATTTTAATTATTAACTTTTCACCACTATCCAGAATTTTCCTTACAAAGAAAGGTCTTTCCTCCCTGCCTGTACTGCACCAGAGTGCCCTTCCTGCAATTCTGATTACTCTTACAAATTTCAAATTTGCAAGTGTGATTTAAAATAGCAGAAAGGAGCAAATAAAAATGTAGGCCCCAAAGACTCAGAGTGACATACTCTCTGCGATCCAGAAGATGCTAAGCAGCAATTGTGAAATTATAATGCAGTTCAAATTTCTATTCTGCATATTCAGTTGCAGCCATCTTTCAACTTTATGGCTAGTTGCAAACCCTTCTAGGGTCTTTGAGACTAGGGGAACATAATTTTGTTAAGGCTGCATTGTAACAATCTTGACATTCAGGAGGCATTCAATTAATGTTCGTTCAGTTGTATTATAAATGAGAACAAATGCGGTTTCCAAAAAATTGAAGACATGTGTTCACTGTTTTGAATGCTGCAGTAGCAGCTAAAAGTTTCTTGATGTTACACCTTTAAAACGTTGTTTTGGCAATAATGAAGTCATTAGAGACAGGCATTACATAATGAACATCTATGGTTAAAGCAACAGTGACCTACAGTCATGAATGTATAGCTACATTGAACGAACACCAGTGAGCCCATCATATATACTATATTAGTTGAAATAAATGGTTTCCATGCTAGGTTGACAGCTGCTTTGAGGCAACAACTGCTGTTCTCAGAGTAATTACAGATATTGTTTTTAGTGTAGAGTGTCAGAACATAATCTCTTTGATATGATGGACATGTATCAGTTTTGGAACTAAGCAGATGCCACATTTGAGATAACATGCTTTCATTTTCTACACTCAATTTAACTGTTTATTTTATTTCAACTATGAATACACTTAAAGGATGTTGTGGTGGTTTGAATAGGTTTGGTCCCCACATACTTTTAGACATTGTTGAGACTGTGACAGACTATGCGAACTTTAGAATTTGGATTAAATGCATTTTGCATTGTTATGACTACAAGCATATGGGGGCCAGGGAGTGGAATGTGGTGATTTGAATAGGTTTGTCCTTCATAGATTCATGGGTTTCAATGATTGGCACCATTAGAAGGTATGGCCTTATTGGAGTAGGTGTGGCCTTGTTGGAGGAAGTGAGTCACTGTGTAGGTGGGTTTTGAGGTCTCCTATGCTAAAGCTTCACCATTGTGGAACCAGAGCCTCTTCCTGGCTGTCTGTGGAAGCCAGTCCCTTTCTACTGCTTACAAATCAAGATGTAGAACTCCTGGTTCCTCCAGTGTCATGGTTGCTTCCCCACTGCCATGCTTCCTGCCATGATGATAATGGACTGAACCTCTGAAGCTGTAAGCTAGCTTCAATGAAAAGTTTTCCTTTATAAGAGTTGCCTTGGTCATGTTGCCCCTTCACAGCAATATTTCATTGTTAACTAACTAAGACACATGCCAAAAAAAGAGGAGAGACAGAGGAAGAGAAAGAGAGAGAGAGAGAGAGAGAGAGAGAGAGAGAGAGAGAGAGAGAGAGAGAGAGGAGAGTTCTTTTTTAAAATTTTGACCATAAAAGCTTATAAACCTTTAAAAGAAGCAAATGATTTATTCTAGTGACTTTTAAGCATGAACTCTTTTTTTTTTGGGGGGGGAATATACTAAAAAATAAGAAAGATTGTTTTTTTCACCTCTCTTGCATAAGCCCAAATTTCATTTTTAGTTTCACTACACTAATAAACTTCTAAATTCCTAAGATACTATGTATTTATTTACTATATGTACTGTATGTTGTCTGTCTCCACTTAATATACTGTGAGGTCCTTCATGACCAAATGTCACATTAAGTTATCTATCTTGCTAACCTAAAGTGATGACTGGCACAAAAACATTTCTTTAATAAGTTAGTGGCTGAAAAAGATAAAAGATAAAAATGTGTAACATATGATGTTTGGGGAGGAACTCTTAAGTTTTTCTGTATTCTACTCTTGTCAAAAGCGTGCTAATAGTTTAACATCATTTCCTGGATACTTCAGAATGTAAACCATAGACCCAAGGTTCTTTATCAATTTACTCATGGTGGCTAAGGCATGTAGCAACACGAAATTTTCCATGGCTTGTTTGGGATCTGATCACTAGTGTTTGCTTGTGTCATTGATGGTTTTATTAAATTGGTGGAATATTAATATTGACATTTATTTCCAGATTCCACTGGAATGAAAGACTAAATGAGATGGTGAGTACCTAAAGCTTTGGGGTTAGAAAAACAGTCAGAAATAACTCTGAGAGACTGGCATTAGGATAGTTGAACACTGACCGTCTATCACTATATAATCCTGTCATTGATTACTACCTGTAGGTTAGATAACAGTGCAGCATGGGAGTTTGTGAAATGGTGTCCTGTCTTTGCCTCTGAATGACCAGCACCTTCAAAACTTTTCTTTGACTAGAGAATTAAACTGACTTTTGATTTCTTCAAATTTCAATCTTAGCTTTAATTTTTCAGTTAAAAATTATATTCTTAACTGTGAGCATTTTCTTGTGCTGAAAGAAGGTAGTTTACAAAGGAAACATTGAACTGCCTTTTGGCAGGTACAAATATCATTTCAAGTGAAATATGGGACAGATAGCATGAAGAGTGAAATGAAAGCAGTCAGTAATTACCAGTCTTCAGAAAGAAAATGTGATGTTCTTCACTGTAGAAATATATAAGCTTCATTTCATTATTTAAAAAAAAATCCTTGTTCATAGGAAGAAGATAAAAATAAAGTATGGTTCCTTCATTATGGTAATAAAACAAATAGATGTGAAGCAAACTATTTAGACAACGTCCATTAATTTTTCTTAATAAATCCAACAGCATAGGCTTCAAGAGCACAAAAGAACTGAATGTGGCAAAAGAAAAAAATGTGCGTATGGACATTCCCACTTTTCTTTTTGTCAGTATTCCAGGAGTGATAAAAATGAGCAAGGAAAGAAAATAATATCTCTGATGCAGCTGAAGTCTGACCAGTTGGAAAGGCATTTTGCAAATGTGATGAGAGACTGAGGGTGTGCTCTCAGATTCAGGGTTATTGCAAGCATCTCCTATCCCATGATTACACTTTAACTCATTTAATCCTAAAAATAGCCCGATGAAATCAGTATGATTATATCTGCATTTCCTGTCTGAGAATGTGATGTTCTAGGCTAAGAAATTGAATTAAGCTCATTTGGTTAGTACACAGAATTCAGACCCAAAATTTTTGATTGCAAATTCCATGAATTTTCTATTTCATAGCCGCTGTTCCAAGTTTCAATCATCAGAAATAAAATTACCCTCTTAGCCCTCCTAAAAGATTAGCCCTGTTCCCCCAGATTCATGACCTTGTGTGTCCCCAGTTTTCATTCCAATTTTTGTTCTGTATAATTTTTGAATCTGATTAATTTATTGGTTCCGTCCTAAACATGGGTCCATATTTATGGATCTTAGCTCTTGAAACTTTAATAGGAAAACAATCAACAGGGATGATTTGGGAGATAAAGTAACCACCATAGATGAAATAGATATGCTACATAGAGGCTTGCTTTTCTCTGAGATATATATTTTCACCATATTAACATGTAGGAATGCTAACATTGTGAATTTTTTTTTAGCCTATCAAGGCCCTGACACTGATGAAACAAACCTCATCTTGCTGAGTAATTTCTTGTGCATCCATTCTCAATCCTGATCCATCTGAATTTTTACCTAATCTGTTCTGGCATCTTAGTCAGCAATGGTCTGATATTTTTCCCTGTTGCTGCTCATGCATTCTCCTTATTGATGAGATGAGAACCTATATGTCTCTTCTATTAACCATTGACTGTGATTTGGGACAGTGAAAGAGTTTCACATCTTTGCTCCCTTGAGTGGGAAAATTTTGCCTATTGTCTGATATCTGTAAGAGACATGGCCTTGTAGCTTTCTTTTCTATGGGTTATTATATGATTTCCCAAACAATTTCCTTAAGAGAACACTATTAATAATTATATCACAATAAACAGGCTTTAAGAGGTACTGTCTCCGGCAAACTGGGGTATATCATCAATACCCCTAATCAATAAAGAACTCTCTACTAAATCAATTAAATTAATACTCTTCACTATTTATGATCTCTGATTGAAGTATGCAATGGGGTCCTGTGTATAGATGGTTCATCATCAGCATATTGGTCTATCTACTTTGTATGTTTCTTACAGGAGGGCAAGAAAGGCAAATTTAAAATATCATGGCTGTCAACTTTACACAAATAACAAACAAGGAAATTCTAGTAATAATAGAACAGAAATCTAAAAGGTCATTTTGAAAAACTTGCCCTCATTGGAACCTGTGAGGATGTTCCTCATGGGCTTTGAAGAAAACATTGGTGATACTTTGTTAGAAAACATATCACAAGATTTATCCTCAAGATAAGTGTCTGCATCTTTGTGAACGATGTATTCTCTGAGCTTGTGTTCTCTTTTGTGTTGTTATATAATTCAGTGTGATAAAAGGCAAAGGGCCAGAAATAAATGTGTAACTCCAGCTTTATGATGTATTCCAATATGAAAATCTTCAGACAAGAGGACCACAGTGATCCCCCATCCTCTGGTTGGAAGCAGTGATGGAATTGTATTTTTATGCAAATAAAAAGACATTAACTTTGGGAAAGTTATATAATGAATCCCTTCTGGAGTTCAAGTGGCCCTCTGAATTCAAATGTTTCAGATGATATAAATGCTATTACATGATAGGAGGTGACCTGTGTTCCAGAGAGTTTCATCACCCAGTTGTGAACCACTGTACAACAAACACTTGACATCATGTTCCACCCGATGATCTTTCTAACCCTGCAACTGTCTGAGAACTAAGCATTACTTGAAAGCCAAAGTTTCACCAAAGATAAACACAACAACTTTACTTAGACAAAAGTCCTTGACTTTGCATAGCTCTCCGTGCTTTTCAACACAAGGTTAACCATTTTGTACTTAGTACCACTTTAATTCATCTTGTATCAATAGTATATGTCTCAGTGTGCATAAATATCTATGTTTGTATATTACAGCCACATATTCTAAACCATTGGATGCTTTGGGAATCCTTTCTCCTTCTAAAATTCAAATTCAAATGCAAAGCTGGTCATTATGAATTTTTGCATTTGATGTTACTATAATGTAATTTTAAAATGGCATATGATAATAGGCCTTGAGACAGGCTGAATCTTTACTAACGTACAATTGTGAATTGACACATAATGGTTGTAAAAGAGTTTAGTCATTAGAGGTTGTTATTAAATACATAATTTCATTCATGTTCATAATACATTTTAATGATGCAAAAGAAAGTTATTAGTATCTAAATCCAATTATTATAATTAAGCCTCTCTCTGTATTTCATAACAACCATGATAAGACAATGAAAATAGTGGAGAAATGACACACACATACATGTACACACACACACACACACATACACACACACACACACACACACACGCACACACACACACACACATACACACATATTCTGAAAGATTAAGAAGCATCACATATCAAGAAATAACAAGAACAGCAGATCCTGGTGAGGATGTGGAGAAAGAGGAACACTCCTCCATTGTTGGTGGGATTGCAAGCTGTTACAACCACTCTGAAAATCAATCTGGTAGTTTCTCAGAAAATTGGAAATAGTTCTACCTGAGGACCCAGCTATACCACTCCTGGGCATATACCCAAAAGATGTTCCAACATATAACAAGGACACATGCTCTACTATGTTCAACGTATAACAAGGACACATGCTCCACTATAAATAAGTAGTCTTATTTATAATAGCCAGAAGCTGGAAACAACCCAGATGTTCCTCAACAGAGGAATGGATACAGAAAATGTGGTACATTTACACTATGGACTACTACTCAGCTATTAAAAACAACGACTTCATGAAATTCACAGGCAAATGAATGGAACTTGAAAATATCATCCTGAGTGAGGTAACCCGGTCATAAAAGAACACACATGGTATGTACTCACTGATAAGTGGACGTTAGCCAAAAAGAAGCTCAAAATACCCACAATACAACTCACAGACCATATAAAACCCAAGAAGAAAGAAAATCACACCAAAATGTAGATGCTATAGTACTACTCAACATGGGGAAGAAAATAATATCTGGGAAGTAGAGGAATAGAGGAGTCTGGGAGGGAGAAAGGAGAGGGAGAAAAAAAGGGGGCAGTTCAGATATGGGAGGAGATAGGGGAGAAGTACAGAGGGTCAGGAATTTGAAAGTAGGTGTGTAGCAGTGGGGGAGGGGAAACCCAGAGTAGCCACTAGAAAGTCCTAGATGCCAGGGACCTAAGAAGTTCCCAGGACCCAACAGGGAGGACTTTAGCTGAAATACCCAACAAAGGGGAGATAGAACCTGTAGAAACCATATTCAGTGGGTAGGCACGGCCCCCAGTTGAAGGATGGGGCCACCCACCCACCCCAAAAATATTAATCCAGAATTCCTCTTGTCAAAAGGAAATTCAGGGACAAAGAGTGGAGCAGAAACTGAAGGAAAGGCTATCCAGAGACTGCCCCACCTAGGGATCTATCCCATCTGCTGACACCAAACCCAGACACTATTGGTGATGCCAAGAAATGCTTACAGACTGCGAGGAGTTAACTGTCCCGTCCTTCCGGGGGGGGGGGGGACGGACTCCCAGGAAGCTATCGACCATGGTCCGCACCTGAGGAGAGAAACTGCTGGTGGGGGAAAGACAACAGGAGACGAGAAATACTTTGGAAGCAAGTCGAATACCTGATCAAGCTCCGACTCCTTTATTTCTAAGTCCGTATATAAGCACTTGGGGAGGGAAGTGGGGGGAGAGTAGACAGTTACTAGAGGTCACTACAGGGCGGGGGGGGGGGAGAGACAGAGGGAGAGAAGTTCTCAGGGCACTTAATTGCAGCCAAGTATTACACTGCTGTAAATCAGCATAACAAGCCTCAAGATAGCGGGACATCTCAATGTTTCTTTGGAGCCACAGGCTACTATAAACAAACCGTCTATTGCCTACAGGAGACAGCTGCAGTGGGGAGGAATCAAAGGAATGTCTGCTAAAGCCTGGGACCCTCTGGCTAGCTGATTAAGAGCAAGGCCTTAGGTTCAAACAAGGCCATTTGGTCTCGAGAACAGACAGGAGCCTGGTAGAGCTGTCCCCTGAGAGGCTCTGCCAGAGACTGACAAATACAGAGGTGAATGCTTGCAGACAACCATTGGACTTAGCACAGGGTCCCCAGTAGAGGAATTAGAGAAAGGATTGAAGGAGCTGAATGGGTTTGCAACTCTATAGGAAGAACAATATCAACCAACCAGACCCTCTAAAGTTCCCAGGAACTAAACCACCAACCAAAGAGTACACAGGGGTACCCATGGCTCCAGCTGGATATGTAGCAGATATTGCCTTATCAGGCATCACTGGGAGGGCAGCCCCTTGACCCTGTAGAGGTTTGATGATCCAGGACAGGAGAATGCTAGGCTGCTGAGGCAGGGGTGGGTGGATGGGTGGGTAGGGGAGCACCCTCATAGAGGCAGGGGAGGGAGGAGGGAATAGGGGGCTTGTGGAGGGGAAACTGAGAAGGGGGATAACATTTGAAATGTAAACAAATAAAATAATCAATAAAAAATGAAAGAAAAAGGAGAAATAGCAAGAACAAATTAGAACTAAAAATGTTCTTAACAGTTTTTCAAGGAGTATTCCACGTTCAGAAATCCTTTCAGTACACCAAAGGAGGCAGAAGATTCATGAGTGGAAGATAAGAAAGTTTGTCCAATGATGAATGATGGTGTTATTGAAGAAGAGTATCTTCAAGGCTGGTTTTCAGATGTATTATCAAGTAAAGAACCGACATGCAGGGGTAGAAAAGGTGGCAAGGTTTTTGGAGACACAAACACACAAAAAAAATCCACACACACACAAAAAAACCAAACTGAATAAGCCACAGCCATGGGCAGTAAATTTACTTCATTCCTCTGCAGAACACAGAGGACATAAAATATAAAACATAGCTACATTAAAATATTCCTATAGAAAAGTTGTGCATTCCTGCAAACATTTTCAATGTAGATATCACTTTAAAATTAAATAGAATATTTCATGTTATTATAGAAATTATGTGTATGTATGGTAATTAGGTCTTTTTTGGTCTCATTTTAGTAGTGATAAACACTTTGACACTCTGCAGAATGGTACATAAATATTTTGGTTTGACTGAAGTAGTATATTTTCCTTTCTGATTGTAGCAATAACAGGGTAACCATGATGATAATTTCCTTTAGTTCCAAAAAATAATATTACAGCTTTAAATTATGCTCTTCACTCAGGTGGGTAAAGTGGGCCTTAGAGAGGTTAGGTAACTAGTTCAGAATTACACAGTAGGTTGAGAGGCTTGGATTCAAATCCAAGAATCTTGATTCTAGATCTGACAATCTTAAAAATAATTATCTCAAAGTTGAGTCTAATGTAGTTTCTCCTATTATTGTGGCATCCACATACATTTTATAACATAAGTAGAGACCGTTCACCCTAAGAAGACTAAAAGGAATGTGCTAGGAGATGTAGTGATGTCTCAGTGATTAAGGGCATTGGTTGCTCTTCTTGAGGACCCAGGTTTAATTATCAGTACTCACAAGGTGGCTCATACTGTAACTCTAATCCTAGGAGATCAAAAGTTCTCTTTTGACTTCCTTCAGCACCACACATGCATGCAGTGCACAGATGATTGCAGGCAAAACCATGATATACAGAGAATAAATAGCTTAACAAATAAAAGTAATGTACTGTCTTTAGGAACAGAAACTATAATATGAGGTCCCCATTTATGACCTTTAAATTTTCAAGTTATCTAGAGAAGGAAAATATCATTTTTAAACATAGTAACAGGGTATTAATGTTTTCATTGAATTATTTATAAACCTTGGTTTATTGTGTCACATAGCAGGCAGGAAAGAGAATCAAATCAACAAATCTGTTTTTTATATTTTTATGTATGCATATACACTGTTTTAGTCAGGGTTTCTATTCCTGCACAAACATCATGACCAAGATGCAAGTTGGGGAGGAAAGGGTTTATTGAGCTTACATTTCCATGCTGCTGTTCATCACAAAAGGAAGTCAGGACTGGAACTCAAGCAGGTCAAGGATCAGGAACTGATGCAGAGACCATGGAGGAATACTGCTTACTGGCTTGCTTCTCCTGGCTTGCTCAGCTTGCTTTCTTATAGACCCCAAGACTACCAGTCCACAGATGGTACCACTCACAAGGGGCCCTCCCCCCTTGATCACTAATTGAGAAAATGCCTGACCTCTGGATCTCATGGAGGCATTTTCTCAACTCCTTTCTCTGTGATAACTTCAGCTTGTGCCAAGTTGACACACAAAACTAGCCAGTACATACACATACATATGCAATGTACATACTCAATAAAGAAATTTTCTACTGTGTATTAAAAAGCTGAATGTAATGTCCATGTTTGATAGGTCTATCTGCTGTGACTTGCAAAGTTAAGTAGAAAAAAAATTCATTATTTCTCTTTTGCTGTTGATTATTACAATGCAAATCTCAGAACAGGAATTCAAAAATCCAAGGGCTTGCATTTACATTATTGCATATTCCTCTATGGAAGAGTAACAGTTTGATAATAGAGACAGTTCAGTGTCATGCAGCACTGTCATGAAGGTCAGTCATTATCCCTCTCTTGACATCAGAAGTCCCCACTGAAAGCTGTAGTTTTGTGGAGAGTCCAGATTATAAATTATATCCATTTAATCTTTTTTCTGAATCTCTAAAGCTGCTTATGTGAACAGCTGATAACTCATGCTTCCTTGTTTATGACAACTATTGTATTAAGGGTGGAGGGAGTCTGGGTTTAATCTATTGTTGACATTTTTGTAAAGAATAACCTTGTCATCTTCCTGCAGGAACATCCCCATATATTGCCTTCAACCTCTTTTGTGTTCTCTCTCTCTCTCTCTTATTATGATTTGCTCTAATTGTTTTTAGAAATATGTATTATTTGGGTTTTGGGGTCTTTTTTATTTATTGATGATTTCATACATGAGAGCATAATGAGTTCTAAATGATTAGTGTTGCTCATATGTATATGTGTTTAGGTCTGACTTTATAGGATTAGATCAACTATCCAGAATTCTATTCCCTAAATTAATTAACTCTCCTTTCTCAGCAGGCACCAGTTGCCTGGGCTTTTTATCTAGGTTCTTACGATATTTATCCCCACCTATATTGGTATGTTGATTCATGTTGTTAAGTTTCAGGTCTTGTTTAGGCAACCACATTGTTGAGATTTCATCGCTACAACTTTCCTGTAACATACAGAAGACACTATTTTGCAGTAGATGTCCTGGTCCCCTGGTTCTTACACTCTTTCTTCCCACAAGGTTTTTTACAGTGTCTTTCCCATAATGTTCCTGAGCCTCAGTTGCAGGGGTTGGGTTGTAGGTGGATCAGTTAGTATTGGGTACCCCACTGTCAATTATCCTATACATTTTGACCAGTTGGCATCATTTTGTGATGGTCTCCATCTGCTGTAAAAAGATTCTTTGAGGAGGGTTGAGAGCCACATTTATCCGTGGCTATAAAGATCAGTGTTGAAAATGTGGCTAAACTTTATGCTGTCTTAAGAAAGTGATCGTAGTAAGTTCTCCTCTGTGGTCTGTGGCCTTGTCAGTCACTGGTGGTGGGTGAGGCTCACTGTGCCAGGCATGGACTCCCTCCCAGGAATTCGGCCAACAATCAACAAGAGGAAACTTACGAACATAAAAATCTTCTGTACAGCAAAGGATGCAACCCACTCAGTGAGGAGGAAGCCCACATAGTGGGAATGAATTCTTGTTAATTATACATCTAATAAAGGATTAATATCCAGAATATATCAAGAACTCAAAAACAAAAACAAAAATCTAAAACCAAATGAACCAAGTAAAAATCCAAAATAGAGTCAGGAGAATTAGTGACCCAATTTCAAAATTGGGCTAGTGAGAACAAAGAGTTCTCACTAAAATAAATAAAAAATGGCAAAAAGAGATCTCAAAAAGTGTTGAAGACCCTTAGCAGTGAAGAAAATGCAAATTTAAAGCACTTTGAGATTTCATTTTGCCCCAGTCAAAATGGGGCAACACAATGATGACACATGCCAGAGACGACATGGGGAAAGGGTGTTGGTCAGTTTGAAAATTCCAGAATACTGTATGGAAATCAGTGTGGAGAATCCTTAGGAGGTAAAAATACATTACCAGATATTGCACTCCTTGGACTATGTCCAAAGGACTTGGCATCCTTATCCACCGGTACTTGCTTAGCCATGTTCACTGTCATTCCATTTACAGTAGGTAGAAAATGGAAACAACCTATGCGTTCTTCATCTGATGAATGGCTAATGAACTGTTCTACATATACATAAGGAATTACTATTCAGCTGTATAGAATAATGAAATCATGAAGCATGTAGGTAAAGACTGGGTGAGGGAACTCCAGAAAGTACCATGTATTCTCTCTTATTTCTCCACCCTAGCTATGAATGTTTAGATGTGAGTATATAGCCAAGAGTAAATGAATATATCAGGGAAAAAAGTGAACACTGGAGCTGGGGGGTTGGGGAGCTCTAGAAGGAAGAATAGTAGGACACAGGTGCTATGAAGGGGGACATGCTAAAAATGGAGTGATGGAGGAAGGAGGAATAAATAACCCCAAAGATGTTTGAGAAAACCACAGGGCATTGCTTTATATTTATTTCCAGTTGTACAAATGCACAAACAAGCACATAAGCCAACCTCACACAATAAAGTTAGGACTCTTTTAATGGCAATGCTTCCTCCTAAAGCCGTAGACTATTTAACAAAAACCACAGTTGCCAGGCATGGGAAATCTTTTGAGCTGTTGGTCACAAAATTCTAAGAGTCTCTTAAAACAGTATAGGCTATTGCTGCCCCGGCCCTTGGATGCCTACAAAGGCTGAAGGTAAGACACTACACAGTTTAGACAGAGGACGTAGAAAAACTGAGGTGAACCTGACCTTGTAGTACCTTCTACCTGAGGACTAGGACGCTTAGTACCAGAAGGAGCTATGCAAGCTGACAACAGAGAGAAACAATCAGTAGTTCTACCCTGTATGATGTGTATCAACGACCAGTTTGACAAAGTATTGATTAATTTTAAACAGCTATATTCTTTCTTTCAGGTAGAAAAATACAACAGTCACCTGTTTTGTTTCAAATATAGGATTTCAGATTAATGAGACAGATTTTCAGTTTTCTTGTGAATGAGACAGAGATCAGGTATGTTTTTTGGGAGAAGGATAGAATTTTTAGTTGTGAACATTTACAATATTTATGTCTTTCTACTATGAGCATCATTTTTATACTTTTCTTGAGCCAGTATATATTATTATTTCCTGCTAAGGTTCTCTGAAGTTACATGAAACTTGTATTCATCACTGGTCAGTATTGTAACAAAGAGACTAGAAAAGAGTGGAACATTTGGTTTGACATTCTTGATGGAAATGGTCCACGCCTGTGGCATCCCACCCAAGGGGTCAGTGGCAGTCTTTCTTTTACACATATTTTTATTTTTTTATTTTTTTATTTTTTTTTTGTAATAAAATAGCTTTATTTTCCACTTTCTCCATAAGGTTTATAAGCACTTGGTTATCTGAATCATTAACAGTAAAATTTAAAGAACAGTCTGCAGTGCCCTCAACATTCTTATCTTCCAAAGGTCCAGCAGAAAAGCCCACTGAGCCCTCAACACTCAGTCCCTCTTCTAGCCCAAACTTCCACAATCCTCTCCAAA
>CM052705.1:73518296-73590796 GCA_028551405.1 Uromys caudimaculatus | reverse complement strand
GGAGACAGAGTTGAGGTCAGGATAACCTGTACACTCCAGAATTCACTCCAAGGTTAGTAAAATCACATAACATGTGTTCCGTGAAGGATAGTAGGACCCGTAAAGATAAAGTTGGTTTGAAAATATTTCTTATAAATTAGTTATTTGAATTTTGTTACTGTTGAACTTCAGTCTGAGTCTGTAACTTCTACACTCTTTTTTCTTGCTATGACTTTACACTTCAGTAGTATTTTTGATTTCTTGTTATCAACTCATGCATTTATGGTTATTGAATGTCCCATCAGAAATTCTGAAAGTCAAAAACAATTTATAAAATTGTCAAATGAAAATTAACAAATTATTACTAAGTTATCAAATCAAACATTTTTGATGATTTAGAACTTAAACTCATAATATTAGAGATGAAATGGGAGGCACTGCAACAAACAATAATGAAATTCAGAGAAATGTTAATACATAGTTTGAAAATCTATCATCCAACAAGTTAGAAAATGTCAAAGAAATATATTTAATTCTAGACAGTTATAACCTGACTTAGTTAGAGTTTCTATTGCTGTGATGAAACACCATGACCAAAGAGCAAGTTGGGGAGAAAAAGGGTTATATGGTGTAGCTTCCATGTCACTGTTCATCACTGAAGGAAGTCAGGACAGCAACTTAAACAGGGTAGAAACCCGGAGGCAAAAGATGATGCAGAGGTCATGGAAGAGTGCCGCTTTCTGGCTTACTTCTCATGACTTGCTCATCCTGCTTTCTTATAAAACCCAGGACCACCAGCCCAGGCATGGCTCTACCCACCCTGAGCCCTACTCCCCCTCATCAACCACTAATTCAGAACATGATCTTATGGAGGCATTTTCTCAATTGAGGTTCCCTCCTTTCAGATGACTCTAGCTTGTGCCAAGTTGACATAAGATTAGCCAGCACATGACCTAACAAAATTAAGCAAAGAGGATATAAACAACTTAAGAGTATCTGTAACAAGTAATGGAATTGAAACTGTAAGTCTTCCTACTGAAAATGCTGAAGCCCAGATGGATTTACTGCTGAATGCTGCCTGATACTTAAAGAAGACCTAACACTGATGTCCCTCAAGCTATTCCATAAAACCAAAGGAAGATGAACTATCAAGCTTGTTTTATGAAGCCAATATTATCTTGGTGTCAAAACTAGACAAGAACAAAATGAAGACAGAAAAATATATGGCAATCCTCCTGATTAACATTCTATGCAAAATGTTTCAATAAGAAAATTTCAAACTGGCTGGAGAGATGGCTCAGTGAGTATACGCACACTTGGTGCTCTTGAAGAAAACCTGTGTTTGGTTCCTAGCACCTAGCTCAGGTGGCTAACAACCACATGTAACTGCAGTTCCAGGGGATCCAATACCTCCATCCAGCTTCTGAGGTCACCAGGCACACATGGTGCACACACATTGAAGAAGGTATTCCCATATACATATAAAATAAAAATAAATGTTTAAAATTGCAAACTGAATTCCATAGCACATTTAGTAGATTATTGGCCATGATCAAGTTGACTTGCTTCAACATGCGAGTACGATAAATACACAAACCAATAAATGCAACACATAAGAGATTCAAGGATACACAAAAATCCTTTGACAAAGTTCAATATTCCTTCATGATGAAATTCCTAAAGAAATGAGTAGAAGAAGCATATCTAATCATAATAAAAGGTATATCTGCAGACATTATATTAATTAGGAAAAATAAAAATATTTTTACTAAAATCAGAATGTGACAAAAGCGTTCACTTTTCTTATATTTATTCAATATACATAATTTATTCTTAAAGGTCTAGCTATAGCAATAAGAGAAAAATAAAGGAGATTCAAATAGAAAATGAAGAAGCCAAATCACCCTTATTTATGCATGGCACGAGCCTATTATGAGACCCCAAATCTCTTGGATTTGATAAGCACTTGAACAAACAAGCAGAATGTAAAATCAACATATAAATCAGTAGCTTTCTTGTTTACTCATAATGAACATGCTGAGAAAGAGACTGGGGAAATAATCCCATTCATAATATCTTGAAAAATACAAGAAATAAACCTAACCAATGAAGTGAGACACCTTTCCAGTGAGAAATTTAGAACAATAAGGAAAGGAATTGAAGAAGAGATGAGAAGACAGGAGGAGCTTCTGATGCTTCTGTGTCAGCAGAGTTAATATCAGGAAAATGGCTGACAGTTAGGTTCCTATTATTGTGATAATCACCATGATCAAAAGCAACTTGGGGAGGAAAGGGTTTGCTTGGCTGACTAATGATAATCCATTCTTAGGAGAAGCCAAGGCAGAAATTCAGGACAGGCGTCTAAAGGCAGGAACTGAGGTGGAGATCTTAGAGGAACGCTGCTTACTGGTTTGCTCCCTTTGGCTTTCCAGGGATACTAGTATCCAGAAGGTCCCTCCCATATAAGTCATTTATTAAGAAGATGCCCCACAGACTTTCCTAGGCTCAGTCTAATAAAGGCACTTTCTCACTTGAAGTTTCCCTTGACTTCTGTCAGGACAACAACAACAACAACAACAACAACAACAACAACACCATCTAGCCAGGATAATGGGTATATTATCAAAAGAGATCTACAGATACAATGCAATCCTGATCAAAATTCCTTTGGCTCAGAAATTGAAAAAACGAGAGAGAAAGAGAGAGAGAGAGAGAGAGAGAGAGAGAGAGAGAGAGAGAACTCTAAATTCATATGGAAGCACAAAAGACCCAGATAACCAAAGGAATCCTGAGCAAGAAGGGAGAATCACATTACCCAGTGTCATGTTATACAGAGACAGTGACTGTCATAAGCACAGTGACATAGGTCAGTGAAATAAAGTGGATGGCCCAGTAATAAACCAGCAGAGCACTTTCAGAAGCAGTGTCAAAACATTCCATGCAGGAAAAAATCCCCGAAAATCTGCATGTAGAAGAATGAAACTAGATCCCTATATCTCCCACATCAAAAATAAAATGGATTACAAATGTGCTGCAAGCCCCAAACTCTGATATTATTAGGAGAAAATATAGAAAAAGCACTTTAAGATAAAGGCAAGGAGAGGATTTTTGAAAAGAACTCCAATTGGCCAGAAAGTAAAGTCAAGAACTGACAAATTCGATAGCATGCAATCCAAAAGCCTCTGTACTTTAAGGAGAACTTTAACTGAGTGAAGGGGCATGAGAGAAGTCTTCGGTAGCTAAGCCATGACAGAGGGTTAATAGCATACATACGGGATTCAAAATGCTAGAGTGCTAAAACCAAATAACACTGCAAGGAAATGGGGAAAAGGAAACAGGCAGTTCTAAGATGAAGTGTAGATGGCTAATTAGTATGGAAAAACGTACTGTGTTCTCATTCGTCTGGAAAGTGCAAATTAAAGCTTTGCTGGCATTTTTCTCACCCTAGGCATATTACAAAAGCAACAATAAACGCTGGTGAGGTTGGAGGGGAGGGACGATCTTTACTTACTACTGGTGGAAAAGTAAATTGTTCCATCCACTAGGGGAGACTAAAGCTAGAACTACCATAGGACCCAGCCATACAATTCCGGAGTGCACACACACAAAGGACTTATACATCCACTTTACAGTGGATTTTCACATCGATCCATGTTGCTGTGTGATTCGCTGCGGTCAGGCTGTTCATTAGTTTACATGCCCCCCCATCAACAGAATAATGAATGAAGAAACTGTGATATACATGTGCAATGGGGTTCTGTCCATCCATAAAGAGGAATTAAATTAGCTTGCTTGCTATAACAATAAATGTAACTGGTTATTCTCATGGTAAGTGACATAAGACAGGTTTACAAGGCAAATATCTAATGTTTTCTCTTATTTATGGAGATAGTGGATAAATAAAATTGCATATATGATTGTACATATAATGTATGTATATGTGATATGTCAACAAGTGACAGCAGAGGTTACAAGGTTACAAACACGAGTGAAGGAATAGAGGCGACAGGAGGTGGATGTGGCAAAAATAAATGATAGACACACAAATGTATTTATCAAGCCTACTACTATCTACAAACTTATCTACAACAAAATATGTTAATTAAGTATTTAATATTCTATGTTTTTTAATTATGTTGCTTTCTTACCAATCAACATGTTAACAGAGTATTTCCTTCTCCTGAAGTCTAGACAATATTACATGGAGCCTCCCATTCTATAGGATATGGTTTTAAAGACCTGTTTGTGGGAGAGGCAATAGTCCCATGTTCACATTTCATTCTGAACTTGCACGTTCCCAGAATTCATTCAGTTCCGGGACTGCATTAGTCTTACATGCTGCCCTTATGTTAGAATGTAGAATGGGGCATATGAACTGAATACCTTTTCTCAAGATCCACAAATCAAACAATACAAATTAAAACAAAAGAACCAACAAAACGCACTGCTACAGGCGTGTCTGTTGAGTGTTATTTTAACCAGAGGGAGAGGAGAGAATTATTTTGCTGCAGTGAAAACAACCTCAAATTCTACTAGTTCTTTTTATTGTTATTATTTTGTAATTATCTTTACGTACAGCAAACTTAACAGTGTACATTTAACTCAGTTTAGTGGCAAGTTCCTTAGGTTTTGCCTTTTCCAGCTTGTCAATGTGAGCCACATTGCCTTCTTCTTCTCTGTTCTCATAATTGGTCCTAATTGCTTCCACCAGCTTAGCCAGAGCCCCCTTGTCTTCTGACTTAATCGATGTAAAGGCAACAGGGGTCCAAGTCTTCCTGTTGACCAGCTGCCCCAGCCTGGCCTTTCCCTTGATGCAAAAGAGGACTACTAGGTCAAATGGGATCTGGTCTTGGGCAATCACCACAGGCTAAGCTGTCTTGTTCTCTACCAAGGTAGTGACTGTATCGCTCTGCACTCCAAGGACAAGTCTCTTAGTTAGGATACCCACTTTGCCAGCAGCTTTCTTCTCAGCATAGGCGGGCAGCCTTCACTTCTCTTGCAAAAGCTAAAGTGGCTGGGTCGCTGTTAGCAGGTCTAGGGCATGGCTGAACTGGTTAATGCAGAAGGTGCTTTGAACCACTAACAAAGGATGTCCCTTTGACTCTGCAGCCTGATGTAGTAGGACCATTTGACCTAGCACATGAGATCCCATATGTCCTGCCCAGTGTGGCCTTTCTTAGCCCTTTTCTCTGGGGATTGACTACCTTTTTGGCCTCCTGTTTTTTTCAGGACAGCAGGGGCTGGGGTCCACTTCTTCCCCTTGCTTTGTTTCCTCTGAGCATTTTGCTCAGCTGGAGGAGTTAGATACTTTGTTAAACCCCCCCCCCCCAACTTGGGTGTTTTTCATCAGCTACTTTTCTCCCAGAAGATGGTGTTACTCCATCTCTGTTGTTCCTGTCTCTTGCTATTTACATTCTTCCTTCCATCTGTTTTTGTTCCTGGATGGCAGGGATAGCTCCAAACTTCTCACATTCCCTTAGCAACTCCTCTTAGACTCCAATCCAGAGCTCATTAAATGTTCAGAGAAAATACTCTTTTGGAAAGAAATACTGGAAATTTTGGTTCAAAATAGCTCTTTGGCACTTTCCTTGTTATCCTGCCATACTTAGAAGAATAACGAGGAGGACGGTTTTGTTCTGTTCTACCAGGCTCCTTCTAACTCCAAAATGTAAGATAAGAAGAAAAATATGGGAGATGTTTCCTATTCCACCTTCAGTTTTTGTCAGGAAACAGAGTCATCAGCACTTTAGAAAGGTAGGGGGACATGACACAACCTGCTTGAGAGCTCATTGGTCAGGGATTGCCATCCTTGGTAGGAACGCATTGCTGTGTGGACAGTAATGTAGCAATTAACAAGTAAAAAGCAAATCTTTACTTTTTATTTTTCTATTGCTAGAATCTCACAGAATTAAGAAGCAACCCATGATCTCTTCTATATGTGCAATTTTACAACAGAAAAGATGTCTCATTGTGTTTATGTTATTTAATCATGTCTAGATATATGGCTAGTAACGGATTTAGCAATGGGTTATGTGGATAAAAGTACAATTATTCCATATCAGAATTAAGAGTATTGGTTGGTCATAAGTGATATTTCCACTGAGAGTTGACCTTACTTCTCGGCAGTCCCTGTGACCTTTATGTCTAAAAGCTGTTTTATATGTAATTTCTGCCTACAATGTGATCTACAAAAGTGGTGGCAGAATTTGTGAGACTGATAATTATGTGCTTTTACCCACTGCTGTTAGGACATTGAACAGGGAGAATATTCTGAGATCCTGACCTATTCTGGAATTGATGTTATTTCAGGGTCATCATTTTTATATTCTTCAGCCTGCATTTTGTCTCTCTCATTACTCAGAAGCAATGGATAGAACTCTATTATCAATATGTATGTGTCAGTGTTCTCTAGAGAAACAGAACAGTGCACTCTCTGTCTCTCTCTCTCTCTCTCTCTCTCTCTCTCTCTCTCTCTCTCTCTCTCTCTCTCTCTCCTGTACGTGTGTCTCTGTATGTGAAGATTCACTTATATAGCATGGTCTGAGTAGTCCAATAAAGGTTGTCTGCACGCCATAGTGCCTGCTATCTCCATCATTGACTGGTTTGTCCATGAGGCTCAATGGCCACAGTCTTGCTTTAAAAGGCTGTAAGTTGAGAATCAAGATTAATGATCATAGCATTGTTTTTTGTTTTTTGTTTTTTTTGATACTTTATTTACATTTCCAATGTTTCCCCCTTTCTAGGTCTCCTCTTTGGAAACCACCTATCCCCTCCCCCTCCCCCACCTCTATGAGGGAATTCCACCTCCCACCCCCCCACCCACCCACTCCCATATTCCCACCTTGACATTCCCCTTTACTGGGGACTCTCCTCCTCCTGATGGCCATCAAGGCCCTCCTCTGCCACATATGTGGTCCAAACCATGGGTCCCTCCATGTGTATTCTTTGGTTGGTGGTCCAGCCTCCATGAGGACCGGGCGGGGGGGTCAGGCCAGTTGACACTGTTGCTTCCTCCATGGGGCTGCAGACTCCCTCACCTCCTTCAGTCCCTTCTCTAACTCCTCCATCTGGGACCTTACTCTCAGTTCAGCAGTTACTGTAAAGTGAAACTTGGGTATTCCTAATGTTTTGGCTAATATCCACTTATCAGTGAGTACATACCATGTTCGTTCTTTTGTGACTTAGTTACCTTGCTCAGGATGATATTTTCAAGTTCCATCCATTTGCCTGCAAATTTCATGAAATCATTGTTTTTAATAGCTGAGTAGTACTCCATTGTGTAAATGTACCACATTTTCTGAATGGATTCCTCTGATGAGGGACATCTGGGTTGTTTCCAGCTTCTGGCTATTATAAATATGGCTGCTATGAACATAGTAGAGCATGTGTCTTTATTATATGTTGGAGCATCTATGCCCAGGAGTGGTATAGCTGGGTCCTCAGGTAGTATTATGTCCATTTTTCTGAGGGTCTGCCAAACAGCATTTTCAACAAATGGTGCTGGTTCAACTGGCGGACTACATGCAGAGGAATTCGAATTGATCCATTCCTATCTCCCTGTACAAAGCTCAAGTCCAAGTGGATCAAGGACCTCCACATAAAACCAGATACACTGAATCTAATAGAAGAGAAAGTGGGGAAAAGCCTTGAACATATGGGTATAGGGAAAAAGTTCCTGAACCGAACACCAACGGCTTATGCTCTAAGATCAAGAATCAACAAATGAGACCTCATGAAATTGCAAAGGTTCTGTAAGGCAAAGGACACTGTCAATAGGACAAAATGGCAACCAACAGATTGGGAACAGATCTTTACCAATCCTACGTCCGATAGAGGGCTAATATCCAACATATACAAAGAACTCAAGAAGTTACACTCCAGAAAACCAAATAACCCCATCAAAAAATGGGGAACAGAGCTAAGCAGAGAATTCTCAACTGAGGAAATTCGCAGGGCTGAGAAACACCTAAAGAAATGCTCAACATCCTTAGTCATCAGGGAAATGCAAATCCAAACAAGTCTGAGATTCCACCTCACATGGAGAATGGCTAAGATCAAAAACTCAGATGACAACAGATGCTGGCGAGGATGTGGAGAAAGAGGAACACTCCTCCATTGTTGGTGGGATTGCAAGCTGGATCATAGCATTGTAATCTTTTTCTGCCCATAGGATAGTTTTTCTCATGTCGTGATAGTAGAGTGGTGTCAAAAACTCAGGATGTCAGCCCCAGACATCCCCAGCCATATTTCCAAGAAGACTGCTATTGATGTGCAGGAGTGAGATACTTGGATCTAATGGTCACCCGTACATAGGGAAGAATCCCTGAGAACTAAGTATCTCATATGCTTACATACACTTTCAATGTTCAGGTATGATTATCTCTTCAGTAGTTTCCTTCTTGCTCTATACCTCCATCTCCTCTTCATATGTGACCTGGAGCCAGATGAGAGAAATGGTGCAGATATGGAGATCTCACTCCCTTGACCTAATAGTCACTTGTGGATTTTGTGTCTGTTTTGATTTCTTCCTTTTTATTGAAAATTCTTTTCTCACACAATATATCCTGATTACAGTTTCCTTTCCCTCTACTTCTCTTAGTTTTTTCCTATATTCCCTTTCATTCAGAGCTACTCCCTTTTTTGTCTTTCCTGTCCTTCCTTATCTTTTTTTTGATAACTTTTGGTTGAAAGTTGATTTTATTCGATATTAGAATGACTACTCCAGTTTGTTTCTTGTGACCATTTGCTTGGAAAAATGTTTTCCAACCTTTTACTCTGAGGTAGTGTCTGTCTTTGTAACTGAGTTGCTTTTCCTGTATGCAGCAAAGTGCTGGGTCCTGCTCATCCAGTAACAGACTGGATAAGTTTGTTAGTTTATGGCTTTTTATTGGGGAATTGAGTCCATTGATGTTAAGAGATGGTAAGGAAAAGTAATTGTTACTTCTTGTTATTTTTCTTGTTAGAGGTGTTATTATGTTGTGTGGCTATCTTCTTTTGACTTTGTTGAAAGATTACGTTCTTGGGTGTAATTTCCCTTCTGTTGGTGTTTTCTATCTATTATCCTTTATAGGGCTGGATTTGTGGAAAGATATTGTGTAAATTTGGTTTTGTCATGGAATATTTTGTTTTCTCTGTCTATGGTAATTGAGAGTTTTGATGGTTATAGTAGCCTGGGCTGTCATTTGTGTTCTCTTAGAGTTTGTAGGACATCTGCCCAGGATCTTCTAACTTTAATAGTCTCTGGTGAGAAGTCTGGTGTAATTGTGATAGGTCTGCCTTTGTATGTTACTTGACCATTTTCCCTTACTGCTTTTCATATTCTTCTTTTGTTTAGTGCATTTGGTGTTTTGATTATTATGTGACAGGAGGAATTTCTTTTCTGGTCCAGTCTATTTGGAGTTCTGTAGGCTTCTTGTATGTTAATTGGCATCTCTTTCTTTAGGTTAGGGAAGTTTTCTTCTATAATTTTGTTGAAGATATTTACTGGCCCTTTAAGTTGGGACTCTTTGCTCTCTTCTATACCTATTATCCTTAGGTTTGGTCTTCTCATTGTGTCCTGGATTTCCTGGATGTTTTGTGTTAGGAGTATTTTGCATTTTGCGTTTTCTTTGACTGTTGTGTCAATATTTTCTATGGCATCTTCTGAACCTGGGATTCTCTCTTTTATCTCTTGTATTCTGTTGGTGATCCTTACATCTATGTCTCCTGATCTCTTTCCTAGGTTTTCTAACTCCTGAGTTGTTTCCCTTTGTGATTTCTTTATTGTTTCTGTTTCCATTTTTACATCCTGGATGGTTTTGTTCAATTCCTTCACCTGTTTGGTTGTGTTTTTCTATAATTCTTTAAGGGATTTTTTGTGTTTCCTCTGTAAGGGCTTCTAGCTGTTTACCTGTGTTCTCCTGTATTTCTTTAAGAGAATTATTTATGCCCTTTTTAAAGTCCTCTATCATCATCATGAGAAGTGATTTTTAGATCCAAATCTTGCTTTTCCAGTGTGATGGTGTAATCCAGGACTTGCTATGGTGGGAAAATTGGGTTCTGATGATGCCAGGTAACCTTGGTTTCTATTGCTTATGTTCTTACACTTGCCTCCTGTCATCTGGTTATCTCTAGTGCTACCTGTTCTCCCTTTATCTGACTGGAGCTTGTCCTTCCTGTGATCCTGGTTGTGTCAGAACTCCTCTGAGACCAGCTGTCTCTGGGTTCCTATGATTCTTTGATCCTGTGATCTTGGTGTGACCAAGCTTCTGTGATCCTATGATCCTGGGCGTGTTAAAGCACCTGAGAGTTGAACTCCCTCTGGGTGTTGTGGGACTGGCTGAGGAGTTTGTGACCAAGGTCTGCTCAGGGCACTGGCCCAGACTGGATGAAACCCATGTCACTGGTCCAGTGGGGTTCCTGGGTCCCTGGATCCTGCTGGTCCCAATTACTCCTGGTGTTGGGATAGATGGTGAGTCCTCCTCACCTCTGATCCCATGATCCTGGGCATGTTAGAGTGCCTGAGAGTGGAGCTTCCTCTAAGTGTTGTGGGACTGGCTGAGGAGTTCACGCCCAAGGTCAGCTCAGGGCACTGGCCTAGACTGGAAGGAGCATTCTTTCATTTCTTGAACTGTGTTTTCACATCAGGCCCAAGATGGTTTTATATATAACAGTTTTCAGCCTTTTGCTTTCTGTGTTCCATAAATGTTCATGAATTACTAGAGTTAGTGATTGCTATGCACCACAAAATGAGTGTGAAGATAGGAAGGGACTTCTGGCTGAGGCAGAGTCGACTTCCTCTGAGATTAATGGGTGATTTCCTCCCTGCCCTGCCCCATGGTGCTAAGGATAGTCTGCCTTTGTCAGTCATGCCTTCATACTGTTTTTATATACCTTTACCCTAACAGCTACAAGTCTCTTGGTGAGGATGGGAAAGGAACAGATGCTCTTTTGAATGGAAGCATGGTTTCTGCCTTCCTGGGAAGGATGAAAGAGTGTAGACTTTCCTTTGACACATAGCACTGGAAGAGTTTGAAAGACTATTTTATGCTTATCATGTCGCCATGGAAACACGGTCTCCACTACCTAATTGTGAGCTTGCTTTATTCTTTCTTTCCTGCACTTACTTTCAACATGTCTAATACCAAAGTGAGGCAGCTAGAAGTATAGACCTGCAACTCCTTCTATGGAAATCTGCACTTAAGGAGTAATTGTCAACCACTATGTGAGGGAGACACTTAGGGAGTAATTGTTGACCACTATGTGAGGGGGAGAGGCCGGAAGTCTGTGAGTTCCTCCAAAATAAAATAGGATACTTTCTTTATGTTTTTATTGATGTTTTTGCTTTCTGGAATCATTTGTCTTTCATTTTAAAAGATGAAGGCAACACTGTAAGTTTTGTTCCTTTTTGAAGGAAACTATGAAGAAGTAAAGTCATTGGAGTGGATGATTGCTGGAGACTGTGCATTCAGCAGTGAGAAATCTGTCCTGCTTGGTGGTAAATAAATATTCCTCTGGTGAGACATGGAAGTAAAATAGTATGTGTGTGTGTGTGTGTGTGTGTGTGTGTGTGTGTGTGTGTGTGTGTGTATGTGTGTGTGCATCTTAAAGATCTGAGCAACACAGTCTTTATTTCCAATGATTTTGTTACACAAAAGCCTCCTTTTAGGCTGATATAATTTTGTTTCTTTAAACCTTTAAAGCACAAAGCTATGGATATAAATGTAGCATTTGTCTAACTTCAGGAAAGAGCATTAGAAAAATGCTGTTTATGTAAAAGTCTACACTTTATAGTGGAAGAATCATTATGAAACCATTTTGTTCAGTGTGCTACAGTTAGTCAAAATGAAAGCACATTTAGCAAAGAGTTGTGGTAGCAGTCGCTCAGCTACTAAAGACAGTATAGCTAGAGGCTATTATGCTTCAAATTCTGATAAGAACAACTCATATCAGTTGTCTTGGAGCCTAGATGGCTTCATGTTATTTATTTGAAAAGTAGACTAAGGAGCTAGTGAGTAACTGATTTTAGTTTCTCAGGTGATCATGGCACAGTCACCATTGGGGGTAGGAAAGCTAGAGATTTGTGACAATTCACAGGCAAGTGCAATTGCTTAGTATTATAAATGGGATAAACCAAAGCACAGTGAGTTTATTCTTCAGGTTTGATAATATAGTAAAAGGAATAATGTGTTGAAGTTGTAGAGATGCGTCATAGTCTCTGAATGAAGAAAACAGTGTCCCTCAGGAAACATTACATATCTATTGTGAATACATGATCCTATTTTATCAACACAATAGCTTTAGTGTGGCTGAGGTAAAATTGAGTTCCTTTTAATAAACAAATGAATTTGAGGTTTAGAAAAGTAATTTTATGAAATCCAGAAAGGTTAAAAACTCCTTAAAAGAAGGACTCAAGGGCAAATCTGTTGCTCATTTAAAAAGAGAATCACTGGAGTTGTCATTAGTCAATCTTCTGACTCAGTCCCACTTTCAATGAGAGGGCATGTTTCTGTCTATTATGAATAAGTCTGCTAGGAACATAGTGGAGCATGTGTCCTTGTGGTATGGTAGAACATCTTTTGGGTATATGTCCAGGAGCAGTATAGCTGGGTCTTCATGTAGAACTATTTCTAATTTTATGAGAAAGTGCCAGGTTGATTTCCGGAGTGCTTGTACAAATTTGCAATCCCACCAGCAATGAAGGAGTGTTATCCTTTCTCCACCTCACCAGCATGTGCTGTCACTTGAGTTCCCAGATGTTCCTCAACCAAAGAATGGATACAGAGAATGTGGTTCATTTATACAGTGGAACACTATACAGCTATTAAAAACAAGGACATCATGAATTTTGTAGGCAAAATTTATGGAACTAGAGAATATAATTCTGAGTGAGTTAAGCCAGACCCAAAATGACATGTATGGTATGTACTCACTGATAAGTGAATATTATCCGTAAAGTATAGGATACCCATGATACACCCCAGAGACCCAAAGAAGTTAAACAAGAAGGAAGGTCCAAGTGAGGATGGGCAACCCCACTTAGAAGGGAGAATAAAATAGTCATAGGAAGCAGAGGGAACTAGGTGGTTGGGGGGGTTGGGGACAGGGGCATGTGTAGTGAGAGAAAGGGGAGAGTCTCAGAGGCCAGAAGATTGAATGGAAATCTGCAGCTGTGGGGGTGGGGTGGGAGGAATCTCTGGAATGTCCCAGAGACCTGGGATAGGGGATGCTCCCAGGAGTCACTGTGGAAGACCTTAATCAAGGTGTCTAATGGGGGACATGGTTTCTGAAGAGGCCATCTCCTTTAGCCAGGCAGGAGCTCCAGTGAGGGATAAGGGCACCAACTCACCTACAAAACTTTTGACCCAAATTTTGTCCTGTCTAAAAGAAATGCAGGGACAAAGTTGGAATGGAGACTGAGGGAATGGCCAACCAATAATTGGCCTAATTTGAGATCCATGCTATGGGCAAGCACCAATCCCTGACACTATTAATGATACTTTGTTATGCATGCAGATAGGAGCCTATCATAACTGTTCTCTGAGAGGCTTTACTCAGCAGCTTACTGAAACAGATGCAGATAGCTACAGCCAAACATTGGACAGAGTTGAGGGACTCTTATGGAAGAGTTAGGAGAAAGACTGAAGGCCCTGAAAGGGATAGGAACTCCACAGGAAGACCAACACAGTCAACTAACCTCTACTCCTCAGAGCTCTCAGAGACCTAACCACCAACCAAAAAGCACACACTGGCTAGACTGGGCCCACAACACATATGTAACAGACATGTAGCTCGGTCTCCATGTGGGAGACCTGACAACTGCAATGGGGGCTGTCCCTAAACCTGGAACCTGCCTATTGAATACATTCCCCAACAAAGATGCCTTGTCTGGCCTCAGTGGGAGAGGATGCATTAATTCCTGCAGAGACTTGATGTGCCAGAGTGGGGAGATACCCAGGGAGCTCCAACCTCTCAGAGCAGAAAGGGGTGAGGGAACTCTGTGAGAGGGGTACTGGGAAGGGGAACAGGATTTGGGATGGAAAGAAAGAAAGGAAAGATGGAAGGAAGGAAGGAAGGAAGGAAGGAAGGAAGGAAGGAAGGAAGGAAGGAAGGAAGAGGGGAGGGTGGGAGAAAGGGAAGGAGGGAGGGAGTGAGGGAGGGAGGAAGGAAGGAAGGAAAGAAGGAAAGAGAGGGAATGTTTGATGTGTGTCAACCATGTGCGTAGTTCACGTACTTACCATTTCTAAGATCCAGGTACTGGCCTGAGAGGCCTTTGCATGGAATTAATAAAAAATATGACTTCATTTCCATTTACTTGCTGTTCTATAAAAATATTTTCCCTGGGCATCCCCAAGGGAAGAATGAGTGTGATCTGGGGATAACTTAAGGTTCTTGGGTCACAATAGCACTCAAAAATACCTCTGCCCAACCCCTAAATTTATAATGGATGAAAAGAAAAAGGTTGGCAAAAAAAGTCAGTATGATGGTGAACAGAGTTGTGGGCAAAACCCCTTGAAAACAAGACTACAAAAAGAGAGCAGATGATGAGGGAAGTCAGAAGCGGCCTCCACAGTGGTGAAATGTCTGCCCATATAAATTAGAAAATAAAAATAGAAAGCAGTTCAAAAGAATTGTATATGGCTGTAACTGTTTAATCCTGCGCATAAGGGAGGCAAACCAATCTCTTCTTATAAATGTAGGTTTTATTAATGTGGCAACTACAAAAAAGGATTAAGTAAAAGCACATTGGAAGCTTCTTTCCCTTACACACCTTATCCAGTCTTAAATCTGTACGACTAAGCAATAATGGTGATTACAAGGTTCCTTTAAGTTTAAAATGCATCTTATTATGCTGATACTGCATTACCTCTCAGAAAGTTTCCACATTTAAGGCAACAGGAACAAATCAAACACAGTGCAGCAATAACAAACACACAGAGGCACCCCTCAAGAAAGGCAGTAGAGAAGCTGCTGTGAGCTCTCGGAACACAGGATTCCTATTCTAAAGACTGGCCTATACCTGCCATGAACTGCTGTGACCAGCAACATCTCAGACACAAAATTATTATTCTTTGGTGACCCTTTCCTGCAAAAAAGATGAAGGTAAACTTACAGAAGAATTTTTAAAAATACAGCAAATGGAAGTCTCAAAGGGCAAATCTCTTCAATAGAGGACAAATGGGTAAAATATAGACTCTTACAGGGTTGTGTATATGCTCTAATCTGTGCATGTTTGTTTGAATTCTACCTAGGAATGAATGTAGGAGCTGGGCCAGGGCATTGTGGGATGTTTTAACTTTGCACTGTATGTAGCAGTGTCTGGGATTGAGAGACATAAGGATGAAAAAGCAATTAATACACAGTGGCTGCAGACAAGCAACACAAAGAAGAATGAAAATATTAAAAGGGCTCTAACTCAGTCCATTTTGCTATGGTTCCCCAGGCTTTCAGCAATCACATGATGCTCTAGGAATGTACCACACAGATTGGTTAATCAATATACCATACAGACCTTGATGTTGAAGGAGTCACCACTCCACTCTTGCCTTCTACCACCAAGCTTGCTCCCTAGATGAATTTGGGTGGGGATGACCCATCTATTGGGAAGAATCCTTAACATCTTCCCAGGTAGAATTCTGGCCAGTCCAAAAGGGAGTAGGTCTCTTCCCACCTCTCTCTCTCTCTCTCTCTCTCTCTCTCTCTCTCTCTCTCTCTCTCTCTCTCTCTCTGTGTGTGTGTGTGTGTTTTAAAGAGATGTGGGAAACTAGACACAGAAACTTGGTTAGTATTGATTGACATTTGTTGGGAGCAAATTTAGCTCCAGGACCCACATGGTTGAGTGCAGGGGACATTTACCAATGACTCTTCATTAGATTCCTTTCATTAGAGCAACTTAGCTAAAGCTTCCAATTGTTGAGGCCAGTTCTGAGGTTGCATCCAGGCCTGTCTGTATTTCTATCTCTCTCACGTCAGGGAAAGTTTGTTTGAATTCTTCCTGCCATTGCTGTACCATTGCTCCTGTCTGTATTCTCACTTGTTCCTCACAGTGCCTCCTTTCCCTGTCTTGTCCCAACACTCTCTGCTTTGGTCCTCGTCCCTCTTGGTTGCAGTGGCTCTTTCATTTTCCTAAGTGTTTCCCAGTACCCCATGAAATACTATCTCACTAACATGGCCTAGTATTCCTGATGAGCTTCCTGCCCAGGTACAACAGCTTCTCATGGTCTACTGTAATGATACAGTCTGTTTGGCCCTAGCACGTCTCTAAGCCAGCATCTTCCTATGCATGGCATACTCACACTCAGGGGAGCCAGGTCATGCAAGTCTGGGTGACTGCTCACATTATGTGTGAAATCTCTACTTATTTTATAACCAGCTTCCCTTGAATTCCCTCTGTCTTCTTGTTGGCCCATGGGATCCACGATCAGAGGCTGAAAAAATGTGATTAGCCGTAATAAGCTTTCTTGCATCTGTCCAGAGTTTTTCAGGCAGCTGACTTCCCTGAGAACTCAATGATGCCTTTTCTAGAGGGCATTCCACAGTCATCTCAAATGACTAACAGCTCTCTCTCCTCCTGGCCAAACATGGAGAGAGCTTCTTCTAATTCTCAGTAGAGAAGATGTTGGATCATGAAGGATGAATTATGACAGATCAACAGTGAGCTGCCCAGTTCCATTTGGGCAATTTCTGCTAGAGTTCATTCTTCTCAACAGATAGAGCTAAATCTTTACCCTTAAGAAAAGAACTTTCCCTCTCATTCCATGTCTATTAGATAGTTTCCCTTTTTCTTTTTCAGTGATGCTGGTGGGGGGTAGGGGATAAGAAAATCATTCACAGTTGTTGGGTGAAGGTCTTCTGGTTTCCTGGGCTGCTTCTGCTCAGTACAAACTCTCATCTTGTTGGTTTGCTGTTTATCTGAAGGTATTGGCAGTGGGGTAGCAGCTACTGATGGCGAGAGGTTTTATTGCCTGGTGTCTTTGCACTCCTCTACTTACAGTTCTTTGAATACTGACTGAATATCAACGTAAAAGTCTTAGTCTATATAACACAATAGTTGCAACTTCCTCAAACTCCCACGATCAGATGAATGATCTTCTAAAAATAAGAAATATAGGGAACAAAACACATGATGTGAATGGTTTCTTTATGCTTAGTTGAGAATAATCACTGTTATTTAAAATGTAATATTTAAATAAATGTAGCAACTGAATGAAAATCTAGTATTCAATTTATTAGATTTATAATGACAAAGTGATTAAGAAAGTATTTAATAAGTAGAATGCTTACAAATCAAATGTATTAGATGTATAAGCCAAATTAAAATATTGGAAGAAACATATTAAGAACAAATAAGTTTGATTTGTTCAATTGCAGCTAATGATATACGAATTAAACATGCACAAAAAGCCAGACTGGTAGTATTGAACTCTGGGGTTGTCATCTATTGGCTCTGTGATCCTGTGTCAGTAACAAACGCCTTGTTATTCTGTTTCCTCATTTATAAAATGCAGATAATAATTGTCCTTCCAAGGATGTTAGACTGGAGTCTTCTGGTGGAAGCCCTCCAGATACACCTGCTGCTGTGAACAGCAGAGCAGCGATCGTAACCCTGTGCTTTGGTATTTTTCATTCTAGTGTAGTCCTTTCCTGTTCTCTTAGCCCTCCAGCCCTCCCCATCTCCCTCCTTCATCTCTTCTAGGAGAAGTGGCTGAAACAGAAAGCCATGTGCAGGGTTCCTGGAGACAGGCTGACTGTGAATGGCATGTGAAGGGGTGTACACGGAGGCGTAATTCTAGAGAATACAGTGCGGAGAGAGGTACGTTAGAGGATATCAATGCAATTTATTACAGAAAATGATCCCTGAGATGATGAGCAGTATGCAGAAAATGATGGGAAATTAGAAAAATTAAGCTTACATAAATTTATTTTAATAGAGAATAATAGATTTTTATAATTGAGAACTAACATTTTAAAAATAATTTTACCAGCTTCCAGAAAACATTTATTTGAAACATCAAATTTTATGAATCTTTCTATTCCTCCCCCCAAATTCTTAACAATTACATGAAAGTTGTTGCATTAAAACTGATTTTAGTATATAAAATGACATAATGAATTCTTCTGTTAACTTCTACTGCATTGGGTGTGTATCTTTTGTTATATGGGAAAGACACTATTGAAATTGTTACTTAAACCTAGGAAGTAGGCATCTTTCGAATTTGATCTGCCTCTGGTAGAAATTAATTTGAATATTTTACATGGGGTATATGTAATAGTTGCTAAATCTTTCTATATAGTCTTATTTACTCTGAGGTTCTTACAATTTCAAGGAGGCACACAATAATGCCTTTTTGCTACGGAGTCCAGAGAAGATCAACCTGTGGTTTAATGACTTTACAACTGTAATAGATTTTGTATTCAGTAAGTGTTTTTTTTTCCCTATAAATTTAAGTATTTCACATTACTGGATTTTCAACTCCTTTTGAAGAGTCACATGACCTGTCTATATGACCTGCATGAGGATGAACCTGAGCAGAATTTAGATGAAGAGTCAGTAGGAACATGAAACTTCCCACATGTGAGACCATAGAGGTGTCAAAGATAACTCTTATTTCTACAGCTGAGTATTTGTAGTGACATTTGCAGTTTAAATGCTATCACAGGACCAGTGAGATGCCTTTGCAGGTAAGAGTGCTTGCTGACAGACCTAACACCCTGAAGTTAATGCCTGTATCTCACATGGTATAAAGAGAGAACGATTCCCCCCCCCCCGATTCTTCTTACATTTCCACATGACTGCTATGCCACATGTGTATGAACACAGACACACAGACACACAGACACATACTCACAGTCTCTCTCTCACACACACACATGCACACACACACACACACACACAGAGAGAGAGAGAGAGAGAGAGAGAGAGAGAGAGAGAGAGAGAGAGTGCTAGAGAGAGAACAAACATAAAAAATCTTCAAAAAGTAAATACTATTTCAACAATAACAGAGATGAAAGTTTGGTGTGAGGAAAAAATAACATAGATTCAGTTTTGACTTGTTACACCTTTAACTTATAGTTTAAGGTTGGTGCATTTGAAAGGCAATAGGGTTGTTTAGCTTACAGTTGGAGGCTGAAAGTCCAAGATTTGATGGTCCTATCAAGGCTTGGTGAAGTTCTAATGGCAGGTGGCATCTCAAAGGTTGAAACATGTAGACGACATGAAGTAGGAAGCTAGAATGATTCAGAGGACAGAATTATATTCCTTATTTACACACACACACACACACACACACACACACACACACACACACACACACACACACACACGCATGCATGCGCGCACCTTCTGCAGGGTTCCCTGATCCTCGAGGGGAGGGATTTGATAGAGACATCCTCTTTAGGACTGAGTGTTACAAGGTCTCTTACTCTGCATATTGTACAGCTATGGTTCTCTGTATTTATCTCACCTACTGCAGGAGGAAGCTTATTCAGTGATGACTGAGCAGGACACTAATCTATGAGTATAGCAGAATGTCATTAGAAGTTGTTTTATGGTTACTTTCCTTTCACAGAACAATAGTATTTGGTTTTTCTCTAGGTCCCTGGCCTATCTGGTCTCAGGTTCTTGGCCACCTGTGCAGTGTAGTGGATGGGTTTCCTCTGACAGAGTGTCTTTACATTACAATCATATATTGATTGGTAACCATCACCCCCTTGCCCTTCATAAGTGTCCATTCTATTTCCTCTTCCGAGGGAGATCCAATTATTCCAACAGGTCTCTTACTCTATACATAACCTCTGTGATTATATGGATTGTTGATTGCTTATCAAAGACTTAACAGCTAACATCCTCATAACTGTCTTTCTGGAACTGTGTTATGTCACTTGAGAGGATTTTTTCTAGTGCTATGAATATTCCTGTGAATTCCATAATTTAATTGTGTTTAAACTACAGAGCAATATGCTATTGTGTAGATGTAACTCCTTTTTATCCATTCATCTGTTGGTAGACACCTAGGCCTAGGCTGTCTTCAATTTCTGGCTATTACAAATCGAGCAGCAATGAACACGGTTGAGCTGGTGTCTCTCTAGCAGGATGAAGCAGCCTTTGGCTACATGCCCTAGCTGGCTCTTCAGGTAGACTGATTCTTATGTTCCTGAGGAACGTCCACATTGGTTTTCATAGGGGCTGTACAAGCTTGCACTCTCAGCGTCAGTGGCTAAGTGTTCTCATTATTCCACATATTCCCCAGTATGAACTGTGACTTGCTTATGGATCTTGGCCATTCTGACAGATGTTAAGACGAAATCTTAAAGTAGATCTGATTTTTATTTCCCTGATCACTAAAGATATTGAACATTTCTTTAAGTGTTTCTCAGTCATTTGAGTTTCTTCTTTTGAGAATTCTGTTACAGCCAAATCCCAGTTTTTAATCATGTTTATTTGCTTTCTTGATTTCTAGTTTTTTTGTGTTCTTTATATATTTATGATATTGGTCTTCTGTCAGATGTGTAGTTGGTAAAAATTTTTCGTCAGTCTGTAGGCTGCCGCCTTGAACGATAGTGTCCTTTGCTATGCAGAAGCTGTTCAGTTTCATGAGGTCCCGCTCTTTTTTTTTTTTTTGGTTTTTCGAGACAGGGTTTCTCTGTGTAGCCCTGGCTGTCCTGGAACTCACTCTGTAGACCAGGCTGGCCTCGAACTCAGAAATCTGCCTGCCTCTGCCTCCCAAGTGCTGGGATTAAAGGCATGCGCCACCACTGCCCGGCGAGGTCCCATTTTTTAAATTGTTGATTTTAGTACCTATGCTAATGGTGTTCTGTTCAGAACATCTTTTCCTGTTCCAGTGAACTCAAGTCTATTCCTCATTTTCCCCTTCTCTACGATTCAGTGATCTGATATTATGTTGAGGTCTTTGTACCATTTGGAAATGAGTTTTGCACAGGATAATAGGTATTCTGCTCCAATTCCAGCCGTCTCTCCCTGCACTTTCTCCCTCCACCTCCACCCACATCTGAACCTTCTCAATCCTGTCTCCATCCACTTCTAGTCCACTATACAAAGTATTCTATTTTTCTTTCCCGGGGAGGTTTTTGAGTACCCCCATCCAGTTGTCAGATAGGATCCAGGGTGTTATTTTAATTTTCTTGTGTCTGTTGAAAGTTCTCTTTGTCATAGTATGTGGTCAGTTTTGGAGGAAGTTCCATGAGCAGATGAAATGAAGGTGTATTTTTTTGTGTTTGGGTTAAATGCTCTATAAATATCTGCAAGATCAATTTGGTTTATGAATGATGTCTGTTAGCTCCAGCATTTCTCTGCTTAGTTTTTGTCTGGATGACCTGTCTGGTGACAAAAGTGGGATATTGAAGGCACCAGCTATTAGAGTGTGAGAATCAATATGTGATTTTATCTGTAATCATGTTTCTTCTGTGAACTTGGGTAAATTTGAGTTTGGTACAATTCACTGTTTTGAATTGCAAAATCCTCTTGGATTTTTCCTTTGATGAGTATTCTCTTCTGATTAGGTTTGGTTTGAAATCTAAATAGCTACACTGATTTGCTTTTTGTGTTCATTTGCTTGGAATATCTTTTGCATCCTTTATCCTGATGTGATATCTATCCTTGACATTAAGGTGTGTTTCTTGGCTGCAGCAAAAGGACGGATCCTGCTTTTCCATCCATTTTGTTGTTCTCTGTCTTTTTATTGAGGGATTGAGACCATTGATGTTGAGAGATATCAATGTGCAGTGTTTGTTGATTCCTGTTATTTTGTTATTACAGTGTGAGGTCCTTTACCCTCATCTTGGATACAGATCTAATATTATTTATTTCTTGTGTTTTCTTGGGTGTAGTTAATGTCTTCAGGTTGCAGTTTTCCTTCCAGAGCCATCTGTAAAGCTGGGTTTGTAAATAGATACTGCTTAAATTTGGTTTTATCATGAAATGCCTTCTCCATGTAAGGTTAGTGAAAGTGGGTATAGTAGTCTGGGCTGGCATCTGTGTTCTCTTGGCGTTGGTAGAACATACATTAAAGCCCTCAGGATTTTAGGATCTCCACTGAAAAGTCAGGTGTTACTCCAGTAGTTCTGAATTTATATCTTATTTGGCCTCTTTCCCTGTGTAGCTTTTAATGTTCTTTCATTGCTCTGTATGTTTAGTGTTTTGGTTATTGTGGGTCATGAGGAATTTTTTTTTTATATACAGTCTGTTTGGTATTGTGTTCTTGTATCTTGATATGTACCACCTTCTTAAGTTTGGGAAATTTTCTTCTATGATTTTGTTGAAAATATTTTCTGTGCCTTTGAACTAGGTTTCTTTTCCTTCCTTTATTCCTATTGTTCTCAGATTTTGGTTCTTTCCTAGTGTCCCAGATTTCCTGAATATTTTGTGCATGGATTTTATTTGTTTTGTTTTAGATTTGACATTTTCTTTGGGAAGTATATATTTCTTCTATTTTTGTCTTCAATGCCTGACATTCTCTTTTTCATCTCGCATTCTGTTGCTGAGACTTGCCTCTGAGGTTCCTGTTTGACTTCCTAAATTTTTCCTTTCTAGTTTTCTCTCAGTTTGAGTTTTCTTTATTGATTCCATTTCCACTTTCATGTCTTGAATATTTTTTTTTCATTTCATTCACTGTTTATTTTATTTTCATAGATTTCATTAATGAATTTATTCATATACTCTTTAAGGTCCTTGAGCATATTCATGATAGCTATTTTGAAGTCTCTCTCTCTCTCTCTCTCTCTCTCTCTCTCTCTCTCTGTTTTAGCTATATTGCAGTTCTCAAGGCCTACTGTGGTAGAGTTGCTGGGTTTCTGTGAAACATACTGTCCTGGCTGTCACTGACTGTGTTTTTATGTGAGTGTCTGGGTTTGGAATGATTGTAATTCTAGGTGCTGAAAATCTGGTCTTTGTTAGGTAGGTGTTCCATTCCTTTGTTTGTGTTGCTCTTTCTGGTTTTTAAGAGAGGGAGCTGACTGTGGTTTGCCTGGTAGGGAATGCTTCTGAGATCACGTCAGATGTGGACACTGGGGGGCCTAGGTAGAAAGTGTTTCAGGGTCCTAGGAGCTGAGGAATGGGGATGGGCTAGAAGGGGGTGGCTGATAGAACCACAGGATGGAAAAAAGATGGGTGTGACATTAGGATCTGTACAGACATCTGGGAGTCAGGGTGGAGAGGAAGGAGAGGCCACAGTAGGTGGTCTGCAAGAAAGCTGAGGTTAAGACCATGAATTGGAATTGGAGGAGAATAGGGAGAGGAAAAATTGCCTGCCTGATTCCCTGGTAGGTATGGCTAGTGGGTTCCCATGGAGTGTCTGTGGAAGTTAGTGACCAAGACAAAGGGATAGGTGGTGGAGGAAGTCAGCTAGAAGATCTGCATGATCCCCTGGGAAGACTGGAGATGATGTCCCACTACAAATCCCCTGGGGATAAAACTTGGGGGAGTGGAATTGGAGGAGAAGGGGAGAGTTGAGATTGCCTACTTAGTTCCCTGACTGGTATGGCGAGCTTTTCCCAAGGAGTTCCTGTGGGAGTTGACAGACGAGACATTTAAGATTAGTATGATGTTGCTCAAAGTGACCTTCTGGGGCTTGGGCTGAGTCTGAATACGTGAATCCTCTTTGTACACTGAGTTCACTTGTGCTCCTACAGTTCCACATGGATGAAGTACAGAGTGGGGTGAACCTTTGAAGTACAAAATATTCTATTGCTTTTGACAAAATTGCTACAACAGCTATGTATTGGGTTAGCTAAATATTTTAGGGTTACAAATTGAGAATTTTATAAGAGAAGCTGGCAAGCTGGTAAAAGATAAATTCCTTTGTAAGAAATTGGTCATTTAGTAATTACAATGTGCATTACACTTGAAAGCAAACCTATTTGCCGAGTTTCTTTTTTTCTGCATTGCAATAAAATGTGTCTTCTATGTGAGTAATTAAACTTTACATTTTAAGGAAAATTAAAATTTCCCAAAGCTAGACCTGTTTAAAATTCATTTTGTTAAACATATTATTATTTTTGTATAAATACATAAAAATCATTTTTAAGCTTCATGTTTCTGTTTGTGTCATGTAAATACACATGAGTAGAGATGAGCAATGTACCGAAAATGCCCCACCCTCGACAGCCAGGCATTCAATCACCTGATGCTCCAATCTCCCTTAAGACACAGACATCCTTCTATTTTCAATTTCCCCACCTTTGATAGTTCGGATTTGCTTTCAAACTGAATGTAGAAAAATGCCAGATTACAGGGTGACTCAAAAATAATTAAAAGCAATGTACTTGCATGTTGATGTTATGCTTATTCTATTTTAAATCTGCAGTTAAATATCCGCATCTCACATACAGGAATCCAGTCAACCGAGTTTTTATTTTTTAACAAAGTGCTTTACTTTGAATGGCCCTTTCTGAAGGCTAGGTGTATGTGTTTTAAAAAAAACGATGTATAATACAACCGTCATACAGAACACTGCTTACTCCCTTCAGTCTGATGGATGAGGAGGTTATGCCTTTAAACTGTGAATTGCCAAGCCTCTCTGGAATAAACAATTTGACACAAGTGTGACATTTGAAAATGAAATTGCATCAATAATGTGGAGACTTCTCTGGTGTTGTTGGAGTCTCTGATAGTGATTTGGAGAAGAGTTGGGGCCCACTGTGTGCTGGCTTCAGTAACCACTGCTTCTTATCTGGCTTGGTGTCAAATAGACTCCTCGAGGATTTAAAGCCTTAGAGATAAGCCTGCAATTGAAAATGCGTTCCTATTATGTATTTAAAGCAAGGCGATGCTACCTGCTTTCTGAGCTGAGTTTTATATAGCTAGAGCCATTGGGAACTAATTTCCTGAATTGAATGCTAATTTGCCCTGATTATTCTTAGTACACTTCATTGTAATATTCCATTTTAAAACATAAATTTAGAGTCATTTAAAATGACTTTATGGTTAGGGATTATTAGTAAGAACCTGCACAGTGATGACTATAATAAGAGCTCTTTTCATGTTACTGTGCCTTCTTACCAACAAAGAATCAAGACATGGGGAAACACCTGGCCTCATTTGGCATGCCCACGATCAATTTATGGCTTACAACTAGGGGTGAAGGGTTTCCTAAGCAGCCATCTGCACTGTGTGCTGTATGTTCCTGCATATATGAAACCAATTTAGGTAGAAATGATGTATAGCATTCTTTTAGGCTCAGTTCTCTGAGAAACGATGTTAAAGGCAGACTTCAGTCTGGACTGTGGAGTCCTAGATAGCTACTTACGTGATTTGGGCAATCTTCTTGGGGCCTTGATTTCTTCTTTGCCAGTGTTTATAATAGCTCACAGAGTTATGTTTGATGAGAGAGTAGTGTATATATGAAATGATTGTTTCACAGATTATACTGACATACAAAGTGAGAATTGGATTGAGACTGTTTCTCAACCGAGATGCTTTGTAGAGGATATTTGACAGGCCAGGAGACATTTTTATTTTTTACAACCATGGGAGGTGAAGGATGTGTGCTGCTGGAGTCTAGTGAGAGGACTTCAGGGATGCCTCTCAGTTTCCAGCACTGAACAGGGCAACCTCTACTACAGAGTTGTCTGGTGCCAAATGTCAGTGCTGCTGCTGTTGCAAAACCTTGGGTTAAATGTAAAACTGTCAAGAATCTATATAATTCCACTGACATTACTTTCCTGTTTTTCAATTATCCCTTTAGTGTCTAGACATGCCATACTTATTTGTACTTCATTCTGAAAAATGCATGAAATAATAATACTAATGTATATCATTAAACTTTATACAGAGTATGATTGTTCTTCATAAATATAATCTTAAATTAATGTTTAAAGTTCTCATATTCATAGATATTTTAATCATCTCTTAAAGTATTATTAATAATATTTGAAATTATGTTTGCCCCTTGATCTATTATACAATAATCTTAGTCTAAATGTGTTTCTTAATTCAGATTTGTTTTGAAATTTAATAGTAAATTAATGTTCATTTTACATAATATATGCATTGAATGATATATAATACCACATAAGAACCAAGGAAAGTGTCCTATAATCAATAATTGCTATTTATTTTTAAAATGTTAAATAATCACACTAAATGGGTTAAAAAAGTCTCAGTCCAGGTTAAATTATGCTTAGTCATCAAATTAGGGGAGGTTTTGTAGTCAATGAATTGTAAAACAAAGTTGTTTTCTAGAAATTTTTTGAATTGTTGATATGCTAATACATGCATGTATGTTCTTATTAAGCAGAATGTCTCACATCTGTGAGACCATGTCATCACCTAAACAACAACAGAGTATAGCAATTTTTATTGCACTGAACAAAGGTAGACTCCCTTTCTATTTCATTTAGTAATTGTTGGAAAGGGCATGTATATCTGAAATATGTACTGCCTTAATTAATGTTGCAAGTTATGCCAGATTATACAAATAAGTGTCCCAGTTAATGAGCATTTGCATTCATTTTTCACTGTTGTAAGGAAAATACACCCTACGAAAATGAAAACATGCATACAAAGGATGCAATTTATAACACAAGATATTTACAGAACCATAATTGGATATATGTATTCTATGAGTAGAAGTATTAATGTCTGTTTTAATTAATAGTGAATACATATGCTAAAGACCTGACAGGGTTTCAGGACAGTGTCATTATGATGATATATAATTATATATCCCACTCTCACTGTATTCCCCTGTGAACTCTTAAAATAATGCTTATTTAAAGGGGGTGGTAGAGCTGCTTCATAAGTGACAGAATGAATTAGAAATGCAAGCGAATGCTTTTCTCTAAGATGGTGATTTCTGCACAAAGACTGTGGCCATTGCATGCATATAATTATCACTGAGATTTATATATGACTAGCATGCTTGGCTTTTGAAGGTTCTTTTCACTGAAGCATGCAAACCTGAAGGGATCCAGAACCACATACCTCATGCCTTCAGCAAACACTAGGCACATTAGCCTTGCCTCCTCCACATTCAAGTCAAATGTTTTTGTTGCAGATTCTTTTGGAATTGAAAATCATGTTTGACATTTTTGTTAAGTTTCTAGGAATGTGATAATAGCTAACCTGAAAATACTCCCAATTAGGAAATATTCATAAACACTGTAAAAAGCCATAAAAGTAAGCACATTTCAAATAGTTAAAAATAAGAGAAAAACCAACCCAGGAAGTACAGTTCTAAACTGGCTATGAATAAGCAACTTAGAAGTTAAGATCTGGTAAGAGGAGACAAAGCTATGAATGAAGGAGTGGATTTGGAATGGAATATATCCTCTTTTTCTCATCTCTCCATATCTATCTATCTATCTATCTATCTATTTTTCTAACTATTAGTTATAGTGTTATAAAATAGTGGAATAGGGAAACAGGTGATTGTGAAAGTGTGCTGGCCAAATGTGCTTTGATATCAAGTTGTAAATGAAAAAATGCACATTTCTTGAATTTTTCTATAATCAGGATGGCCTTTTATGGATTGGCTTCATAACTAGAGAAATAGAGCTTCATAATCTCTAATAATGATCGACTTAATGAACTAATGCTGTACTGTGTTCTTTAGGCTATAATACATGTATACAAAATTATCAGAGTAACTAGACACATATGTAGCAGAGGATGGCCTTGTCTGACATCAGTGAGAGGGGAGGCCCTTGGTCCTGTGGAGGATTGATGCCCCAGCATAGGGGGATACTGGAACGGTGGGATGGGAGAGAGAGAGTGGGTGGGGCAGCATCCTCATAGAGGCAAAAGGGAGGGAAGAGAGGGCAGTTGTGGGATGGGAGTTTCTGGAGGAGTCACTGGGAAGTGGGATAACATTTGAGATGTAAATGAACGAAATGATTAATAAAATAAATAAATAAGCCGGGCAGTGGTGGCACATGCCTTTAATCCCAGCACTTGGGAGACAGAGGCAGGTGGATTTCTGAGTTCGAGGCCAGCCTGGTCTACAGAGTGAGTTCCAGGACAGCCAGGGCTACACAGAGAAACCCTGTCTTGAAAAACCAAAAAAAAAAAAAAAACCAATAAATAAATAAATAAATAAATAATCAGAGTAATAAAAATAAAAACTATGTGCAAGGGTTAGAAACAAAAGTGGTTAAAAGTTTATTTTAAAAATGAATAACACCAACAAAGGGACTGAGTAGCAACCCAGGACAGGAGCCTTCCATTTCTGTCTGCAGCCTGGGACCTGAGCCTGTGCCACAGGGCTCCATACCCAAATAGAGCCAGGAGAGAGCTAGCCTCCCAGGAGTATGGACAAGCCTGTGAGCAGAGGTAAAGCCAGCAATTCTGCTCAGAGAGACCCTCCCAGAATCCTCAGGATAAAGCGACCTAGGAGCGGCCTGGGACAGGAGCCTTCTGGTTTCTGTCTGCAGCCAGGGACCTGAGCCTGTGCCACAGGCCTCCATACCCAAATAGCATAGGGAGAGAGCTAGCCTTCCAGGAGTACTGACACACCTTCGAGCGGAGGTAAGACCACCACTTCTGCTCAATATCCTGGCCCAAGAGGGACCCTTTCAGGGCCATCAGGACACAGGAACCAAGGAACAGCTGGGGGACAGGATCCTTCTGGTTTCTGCCTGTACCCCACAGCTGACCTGTACCACAGCTCTCCAAACCCAAATTCCTCTCATAGAGAGCTGGTCCCAGGAGTACTGACACAGAGGCTTGCAGGAGGGACAAGCGACAGTCAGAGAGAGCAAGACCAGCTAACACGAGGGATAACCAAATAACGAAAGGCAAGAGCAGGAATATAAAGAACAGAAACCAAGGCAACTTGGCATTATCAGAACCCAGTTCTCCCACCACAGCCAGCCCTGGTTATCCCAACACACCAGAAAAGCAAGACTCAGATTTAAAAATCACATCTCATGATGATGATAGAGGACTTTAAGAAGGACATAAATGACTCCCTCAAAGAAATACTAGAGAACACAGGTAAACAGGTAGAAGCCCTTACAGAGGAAACACAAAATTCCCTTAAAGAAATACAGGAAAACATAGTCAAACAGGTGAAGGAATTGAACAAAACCATCCAGGATCTAAAAGTGGAAATAGAAACAATAAAGAAATCACAAAGGGAGACAACCCTGGAGATAGAAAACCTAGGAAAGAGATCAGGAGTCATAGATGCAAGCATCTTCAACAGAATACAAGAGATAGAAGAGAGAATCTCAGGTGCAGAAGATACTATAGAAAACATTGACACAACAGTGAAAGAAAATGCAAAATGCAAAACGCTCCAAACACAAAACATCCAGGAAATCCAGGACACAATGAAAAGACCAAACGTAAGGATAATAGATATAGAAGAGAATGAAGATTCCCAACTTAAAGGGCCAGTAAATATCTTCAACAAAATTATAGAAGAAAGCTTCTCTAACCTAAAGAAAGAGATGACCATAAACATTCAAGAAGTCTACAGAACTTCAAATAGATTGGACTGGAAAAGAAATTCCTCCCAACACATAATAATCAAAACACCAAATGCACAAAGAAAGATTATTAAAAGCAGTAAAGGAAAAAGGTCAAATAACATATAAAGGCAGACCTATCAGAATTACACCAGACTTGTCAACGGGGACTGAAAGCTAGAAGATCCTGGACAGATCTCATACAGTCCCTAAGAAAACACAAATGCCAGCCCACAGATCTCATACAGTCCCTAAGAAAACACAAATGCCAGCCCAGGCTGCTATATCCAGCAAAACTCTCAATTACCATAGATGGTGAAACCAATATATTCCATGACAAAAGCAAATTTACACAATATCTTTCCACAAATCCAGCCCTACAAAGGATAATAGATGGAAAATGCCAACACAAGGAGGGAAACTACACCCTAGAAAAAGCAGGAAAGTAATCTTCTTTCAAAAAACCCAGAAGAAGATAGCCACACAAACATAAAAATAACATTGAAAATAATAAGAAGCAGCAATCACTATTCCTTAATATCTCTTAATATCAATGGACTCAATTCCCCCAAAAAAAGACATAGACTAACAGACTGGATACATAAACATGACTCAGCATTTTGCTGCATACAGGAAATGCACCTCAGTGTCAAAGACAAACACTACTTCAGAGTAAAGGGCTGGAAAACAATTCTCCAAGTAAATGGTTCCAAGAAACAAGTTGGAGTAGCCATTCTAATATCAGATAAAATCGACTTTCAACCAAAAGTCATCAAAAAAGATAAGGATGGTCACTTCATCCTCATCAAAGGAAAAATCTACCAAGAAGAACTTTCAATTCTGAACAAAAGAAACTTTACTAAAGCTCAAAGCACACATTGCACCTCACACAATAATAGTGGGAGACTTCAACACCCCACTCTCATTAATGGACAGATCTTGGAAACACAAACTAAACAGAGACACAGTGAAACTAACAGAAGTTATGGACCAAATGAATTTAACAGATATCTATAGAACATTTCATCCTAAATCAAAAGAATATACCTTCTTCTCAGCACCACATGGTACCTTCTCCATAATTGACCATATAATCAGTGACAAAAGAAACCTCCACAGATACAAGATGATTAATATAATCCCATGCCTCCTATCAGATTACTACGGATTAAGGCTGGTCTTCAACAGCAACAACAACAACAGAAAGCCCACATACTCATAGAAGCTGAACAACACTTTACTCAATGATAACTTGGTCAAGGAAGAATTAAAAAATGAAGATTTTTTAGAATTTAATGAAAATGAAGGTACAACATACCCAAACTTATAGGACACAATTAAAGCAGTGCTAAGAGGAAAACTCATAGCTCTGAGTGCCTCCAAAATGAAACTGGAGAGAGCATACACTAGTAGCTTAACAGTACACCTGAAGGTTCTAGAACAAAAAGAAGCTAATACACCCAAGAGGAGTAGACAGTGGGAAATAATCAAACTCAGGACTGAAATCAACCAAGTAGAAACAAAAAGAACTATACAAAGAATCAACAAAACCTGGAACTGGTTCTTTGAGAAAATCAACAAGATAGATAAACCCTTAGCCAGACTAACCAGAGGGCACAGAGACAGTATCCAAATTAACAAAATCAGAAATGAAAAGGGAAATATAACAACAGCAACTGAGGAAATTAAAAAAAATCATCAGATCCTACTACAAATACCTATACTCAACAAAATTGGAAAATCTGGATGAAATGGACAATTTTCTAGACAGATACCAAATTCCAAAGTTTAGTCAGGATCAGATAAACCATCTAAGCAGTCCTATAACCTCTAAAGAATAAAAGTAGTCATTAAAAAGTCTCCCAACCAAAAACACCCAGGACCAGATGGGTTTAGTGCAGAATTCTATCAGACCTTCAAAGAAGACCTAATTCCAATACTCTTCAAACTATTCCACAAAATAGAAACAGAAGGAACACTAACCAATTCTTACTATGAAGCCACAGTTACACTTATACCAAAACCTCACAAATACTCAACAAAGTAAGAGAACTTCAGACCAATTTCCTTTTTGAATATTGATGCAAAAATACTCAATAAAATCTTGCAAACTGAATCCAAGAACACATCAAAATGATCATTCACCACGATCAAGTAGGCTTCACTCCTGGGATGCTGGGATGATTCAATACCCGGAAATCCATCAATGTAATCCACTACATAAACAAACTCAAAGAAAAAAAACCACATGTTCATTTTGTTAGATGCTGAAAAAGCATTTGACAAAATTCAACATCCCTTCATGATTAAAGTCTTGGAAAGATCAGGAATTCAAAGCCCAGACCTAAACATAGTAAAAACAATATACAGCAAGCCAGCAGCCAACATCAAACTAAATGGAGAGAAATTTGAAGTAATCCCACTAAAATCAGGGACTAGACAAGGCTGCCCTCTCTCTCCCTCATCTATTCAATATAGTAATTGAAGTTCTAGCTAGAGCAATTAGACAACAAAAAGAAGTCAAAGAGATACAGGTTGGGAAGGAAGAAATCAAAATATCACTATTTGCAGATGATATGATTGTATACTTAAGTGACCCCAAAAACTCCACCAGAGAACTCCAGCAGCTGATAAACAACAGTAAAGTGGCTGGATATAAAATTAAGCAAACGAATCAGCAGCCTTCCTCTTCTCAAAGGATAAGCAGGCTGAGAAAGAAATTAGGGAAACAACACCCTTCACAATAGTCACAAACAATATAAAGTATTTTGGTGTGACTAACCAAACAAGTGAAAGATCTGTATGACAAGAACTTCAGGTCTCTGAAGAAAGCAATCAAAGAAGATCTCAGAAGATAGAAAGATCATAGATGCAGGGGGACAGGGGATGGGATAGCGGGTTTCTGAAAGGGATCCTGGAAAGGGAAAAACATTTGAAATGTAAATAATGTAAATATCCAATTAAAAAATACAAACATAACACCAATAGATATTAGGAAATACATTATGCCAGATATTGAGAACAAAAATGTTAGAAATCAAATTTGAGAGATGTAGCTAAAATAAATTTTAATAAAAATGCACCCCAAAATTTTTTATATTAGGAAATAGAAGGATGAAAATTAGTCACCTAAGCATTTAACTCTGGAGATAATAAAAACAAGTGGAAGAAAGTTATATTAAACATTACATAATAATAATTATAATAATAAGTAAATTGTAGAAATCAACTAAAATATAAGTTAATGTTCTGAAAATAGTAATAAAAGTCAAAACATTGTCAGATTTGAACAAGAATAAAAGTAAAAGGCAAAAGTTGACAACATTAATTACTGTATTTGATCAAGAACTATGATTACAACTAAAACAGAGAAAAAATTTGGAGAAAGGATTGTCAAAGAAGCAGAACATTAAGCCTAAAATAATTTGTTTCTCAAAAATACTTTATAGTCCGTACTGCAGGTGCATTAGCAATTTATGATCTCCCCTTCATTCTTAATACCTACATTCCAAGTTAGACATACATAGCTTTACTTGTGAGTTGTTTTAACATCAAAATAAAAAATTGCTTTCAATTTAACACTATATCAGAAAGCCATTATCAAACCTATCTTTTAAAAATGTATAGGGGCTGGAGAGATGGCTCAGTGGTTAAGATTACTTTTTGTTCTTCCAGAGGACCTGGGTTCAGCTTCTAGCACGTGGCAGTTCGCAACTCTCTGTAACTTTTGTTCCAGAGAATAGGATGTCCTCTTCTGGCATCTGTGGGTCCAATGCAAGTCGAGCACTCAAGGAAGCAAACTCTCATTCATACAATATATATATATATATATATATATATATATATATATATATATATATATATATAAATAAATAAATCTTTAAAAAGAACATTGCATGCAGATATTTAATTTTGTATTGTATGTTCATTTAATTTAGTTATATTTAGGTTCAGATCCTGTAGGAGGCTTTGAAATTTCTACTTCTAATCAGCAGTGGGTTGAAAAAGAAGTTAGAAACATATAGGAAGTTCTACTTATGAAGTATATGGAAATAGGATGATCCAATTTTAACTGTATTCACAATTCTTACAAATATTACTAGTGCTGGTCTTGATTTCTTCAGATGATGATTTTTTTTGTGATATTTCCTTTTAACCCCATTTTAAAAATTTATTTATGTCTTTATATTTAAACTACATTTAAAACATTTCATACCTAAGAGAACAGTGCAGAAGATGGGGAGGATAGATTTTAAGAGTCAGAGGATCAGGGACTCTTATCTCTGATAACATCAGACTCTGCACCCATAAGGGCTCATTGAACATGACTGCCCAAATGTGAGCTGAACAAGGAGGACACCAATGAACATGGCAAACTGAATGGCACAAAGCCAACAGGACCTCAACCCGACACAAAGAACTACAGATGACTGAGTAAGTGAGGGAGCTGGAGAGGGATGAGCACACAAACTGGTTGTCCAGTGTCAAATGGTCAGTGCTGAGAAGATACACACAACTGTACAGTCTGAATGTGCTGTATTTAGGAATATATATGTATATACAAACACACAGTGCGTTTAATAACAATTAGTGAGAAAAGAAGCCATGAGTTTGAAGAACAGTAGGGACGGGGTATATGGAAGGGTCTGTAGGGAGGAGGGGGAGGGAGAGAGAGGAAAGAAGGAAGGAAGGAAGGAAGGAAGGAAGGAAGGAAGGAAGGAAGGAAGGAAGGAAGGAAAAGGGGCTCTATCTTAAAGCTCACATGTGTAAATGGGACTTGGGAAATTATTTTATTATACTCCCAACCTTACAGGCATGCAGATAGGGTCCCGTTTAAGAATAATGAAAAGAAAATAAGAGTGGACATACATATTTAAAATAAATAAACTGTGTATATTATAACCAGACTTATAGTTAAGTATTACTTTTTACTTAATACTTCTGCCCTTTAATCAAGTGTTTAGGCCATTTACTATTAGTGTAGTTACTGATATAGTAGTATGTAAACTTGTCAGATTTTTCTCTGTGTGCCATTATTTTCTATTTGGGGTACTGATAACTTCACCTTCATGAGTTATTCTTTTTTAATCCTGGCTTCTATACTAGTTATTTTCTCATTATAGTGACAAAAGACTTACAACAGCAACTTAGGGAGGGAAGGGTCTATTTTGTCTCACAGTTTGAGAATGTGTGTAGCCCATCCTGGCAGCGAGGGCGTGGTATCCGGGGTGCAACATGCTAGACATATGGTGTATTCAGTCATAACACAGAGAGGGATGAAGGTTGGTCCTCTGCCTTTCTCCCCCTTTCCGCCCTCTTATCCAGTCTAGTCTATGAGGTGTGAATATGACGCTGCGTTTTCTTATTGACAGAGCTTTGATCCCTCCTGTCACTGTATCTTCTTTGCTATGACCAACACCAATATGTTTTCCTTTAAGCTGCCTCTTACCATGTACTTGTCCCAATGATGAGAGAAGAGCTGTACATATAGTTTATATCTCTGACATATGTATTCATTTCCTGGCAATTGTCTTTTCATGAATCGCCACTATTCTTACATGTAGTGGGGTATTTGGCCACCGCTGAGTGGATACAATTGTAGTCAACCCTTGCTGCACTTATCCATGCCTACTGAAATCAGCAAAGCTGATAAATTCTGCTTAAGTTCTCCTCTCTTATACTGCTTACACCTAATGCACGGTGCTAAGGAAATGCGTGGTGGTTCTCAGGCTCACTGCTCTAAATCTTGCAGAAACTATGGTCCTCCACTCTGTGTGGTCCGATCTAGTTCCCTGCCTGATGATAAAGAGTACTGATCTTCTTAGTACACTGGCTATTAAGAGAGAATTTGCTACTAGTCATTTCATTGTGACTGAACAAATAAATAAAATTAATTTCAATGTTTATTTTTGTTTTATGATTATCAGTGTGTATCTGTGTGGGGGTATATGCACATGAGTGTAGCTGTCCACAGAGGCCAGCAGTGGGTGTTGGGTCCTTTGGAGCTGGAATTATAGGCAGTCGTGAGCCATCCTACACAGGTGATGGGGACTGAACACTAGTCTTTTTCACAGGCACTAATCACTCAAACACCGAGCCATTTCTCCTGCTCCTAAAATTTTATTTCCTAACAACAAATACCCTTATTCTAATGTATACTTGTTGCAGATAAAGGTGAAATATAAATTATATGTCTTCTTAATTTTTGAGATAAATTTCAAAATATATATTATTATAATATGTGTTTTAAGCTACAAATTACATGGAAAAACAACTTGATAATTTAACTAGAAAGTATGGGGATTTTATTTTATTTTTTAAGCTGTTTTCAAAAGTCCTTAAAGTTGATGACATATCCGAAACAACAGCATAAGTCTTCAATCATTTTGGCACAAGAACTGTGAACTTTATGGATATAGTTCAAATTAATAACTGAACTATTTTGCAGAAGGCTCAATACTTCTTTTGTTTACTAGGGGTTATTCTAACTATAAACAAGGCCTTATTGGTTAAATCTTTTAATAATGTTATAGCAAATCTAAATTCTAAAATGCTATTGGAGTTAGACTAAACTTTTATATGAAGTTGGCTAGTATTCAGTCTCCAAAATAAGAATGTGAGGCAAACCAAATGAATAAAAGTTTAATTTTCTAAAATAAATTATTTGACAGGTGTAAACATTCAAAATACTAAAGAACTCAATCATATTTACATAGGTACATATATGAAGCCAAGGCACAGCTTCCTTGAAGTAGAATCAAACATATAAAGAAATGCCTATCTGCTCCAAGAAAAGAACACATCCAGCAAGTGTCTGGAGATGTAGCTCTTTCAAGAAGTGGAAAACTCACAGCAGAAGTGCTGCGAATGTCAAGGGCCAGCTGTTGCACGATCTCACCTCAGTGAAGAAGGCCTCGACAATTCTTCCTTCTTATCTAAACCACGTGTGTTTCAGTTGTTCTCAGGTGTAAGCTGCACCTGCCTCTCTCACTATTGTAAATTTCTTGGCTGTGATCCAAAAAAGGGGATAATTCTGAACTCACTGAAACTATTAAACCAATCGATGATAAAGGTTTTTTACATCAGCCGTGTGCATATATTCCTTTATATTACACATTTTAAAATAATTTAGTGCCAATAGTAAGTCAGCATTTACATGGAAACTATTCTGTATCTACTTTATGTCGTTATTTATGAGCTATGGTTAATTTCCATGTACAGGCTGATACTTTAGTTTCTAAACTTACTATAAGGACATATGATGACAGGACTATTTGCCATAAAAATATACTCCTGTTTAAATGATAGCCTCTCAGATTCAATTTCTTTATGTTAGTTATGCTGAACATTTCTTAGAACGATTTAAGACTTCAAAGATCTAGATGGGTATCCTTTTGCCTTTAGATTTGGTCTTTAAGTTAAATTTCTAATTATTTTTGTCCTTGTGATTTGTGGAGTCATTAATTTTAAAGTGGTTAAGGAGAAAGAATTCATTATGATGAACAATTCTTTAAAAAGTTATTTAGATTTCCCCATTTTCCAGTCATAAATCTTACTTGACAATGACACCGAGTTTTCGCAGCATATAAAAATTGTAAAATCCTCTTTAATATATATTAGTTAAAGTGAGCAGAAGCTAAGGATAACTCCCATTCTGAAATATAATCTCTGATATCTCTCCTTAACCTTTGCTTGTTCACTGGAGTGATTATTCATGTAAAAGACTGTTCTCACTTACAGACACTATGGCCATTACTCAAGCTAATGACAGTGGATCCTAAGGATTTGGAGTTGGATAAACCTGATGAATCCACTGACTTTTCTGAATGGACACGTTCATCACTCTCATCCACAAAACAGTCACAGCCACAGGGCCACTGAAGTCTCTCTTCCTGCAAGGATGTTGAAAATGGATGGCATGGAGTCCTTTTTGAGGACATTTGTTGTAACAGAATCTCACATGCTGTGTCATCTTCCAAGCACACTTTTATCACTGTGATGGCTCAAAGTCTGTAATTGCAGAGTGGCCAGCCGGATTTTACCTGTAACACTAAGAGGATATTCTTGAATGCTGCTGTTTTGACTACACGAAGGTGTTAAGACTCCTGTCCTTGAGTGTTAAAGAGCCAGAGGTTTTGGTATCAAAGGAAGGTCCCCATGACGGTGTAAGTGAGACTCTCAAAGATCCTAACAATTATGCCTGGAAAATTCCCTCTGGGAAATACAATAGCTTGCAATGGATCTGTGTGTTCCTGTTGTGGTACTATGATCCTCTGTGTTTTATACTTAAGATGAAGTGGACCTTCATCTTCTATTAAAAAGCCAGATCTTCAGCTTCCTGTGATCCTGTGGCTAAAAGAGATAAAAGGCCCTTTCCAATACGATTGTCTAACAGGCGTTGGCAACCTTTTCAAATCTCTCGTCAAGTGAGGCGGGGCATGCTGGAGGAGTAAGATATGTCCCTGCTGAGTAACCTTTACATGGGACCTGACATTTTAAGTGTCTCTTGTTCCACTCATGGGGTCTGTGCCTATTTTCAGAGTAGTGATGGAATTGGTTTGAAGAAAATGTACCTTAGACCCGGATGGGAAGATATAACCGACAGCAGAGGGTCAAGGGAGAGCTAGCGCACACCAGGGAGTCTTACTTTTACATGCTCTGATGTCTTCTCTTCGACAGGATATGTGAGACAAACCTGACTTGGGCCACTCCACCTGGGTCGTGCCCAGTTTCATTTCTAAAAGGTGTGGTGCTCTACCATCGATTTCATTTCTAAAACACAAGTATCCTTACTGTTATTTCATAGGTTCTAAATACTTAATACTTTTATTATCCATGCGAAAGAATAAATTCAGGCTCTCAAACTTATGCCAAGAGTTCCTTTATGATTAAACACTAATTGACTTTTTAAAACCTCTTTGCTGGTGCTTCACCCAGCACTGTGGTTTAGCCATAATAGAGTTTACAGTTAAATTTGTGGCAAATAAATCAGGGTCAAAGTCACTGGAATCTGCTATTCATTCCTGTACTTCCTTCAGATTCCCTTTAGCTCCATGCCTTCTTTGTCTTTGTAAGTTAGTCCACTTAATCTTTTATTTCTGGTCCCTTGGTCAGCAACGTGCTTCACATGACCTCGTGATTCTCATTGTTTCCTTGGTAATTTTCTCTGAGGTAAATGGCTATAGCCTCTGTACTTTAATATCTGCACCATTTTCTTTTCTCAAAAACATGACATATAGCAAAGGCATTGAAATTCCAGAGTCTGGAACCTGAGACCTTACTGAATCATCTTAGCTGCAGGCCCCGTGGTATTATCTCTTGGCATCCATGATGTGTCAGCGTATAGCACTGTCTGAAGAAAGAAAAGCCAAAGCAACGTACATGTGTTTTGTAGAATGTACTTAGCCTAATGATCAACAAAAATCACTGAGAACTATGACATAATGGTATGGTAATGGCCATTGACTGACACTGTATAGCACAATGTTCTGCATAGCTTTCATTGGGAAAAATGTTGACTATTTTTATTATTATTATTATTATTACTATTATTATTTATAGTCTTACCATTGCCTCTCTTCCTGATCCCCCTCCTACTCCTCCTCTCCCTTGCCTCCTCGAGGGTGCTCCCCTCGTCAACAGACCTCCCCTTTCCCTTGGGCCTCAAGTCTCTCAAGGGTTAGGTGCATCTTCTCCCACTGAGGCCAGACCAGGCAGTCCTCTGCTATATATGTGCCGGGGGCCTCAGACCAGCCCATGCATGCTGCCTGGTTGGTGGTTAAGTCTCTGGGAGCTCCCAGGGGTTCTTCCAGTGATAAGGATCAAGGACAAATATATTTAAATAACTTAGTTGTTAAGGGACCATCACTAAGCAAGATATCTGTGTTCTATATAGATAGGCCTATATAAATTTTTCAATGCATCTTTTTCTTTTACACTTTCAGGTTTTGTCCCATGCACCTTCCTTTGTCTGGGAGTTTCTTTCTCAACACAGTATCTGTATTTTCATTTTAGAATACCAGTCTAAAGCATTCTCTTTCTGTGAAATGTTTTTGGCTGCATTTCACCCTTGGCATTGGCCATATTTGTTGCTGCGTTTCTGTAGCCTTGAAGACTAATTTTTGTTTCACACATAATCCCGGGTTTTAAACCCCAGAGTGTGTTTAGGGTAATTATTAGTAATATATGTCTATTTCTAAGTTGTCATTCAATTATTAAAAGCTTCTTGAAGACAAGTAACCATTGAAATGTGAAAGTACCCTTCCAAGGAGCTTAACTTGATCAGATAATAATCAAAACCATTGTCAACTCATGTTTTAGATCCAGTCTTATTATTATGTTTTGTTTTTGTTTGTTTTCTGGAAGGTCTGGGAGTCTGCCATTAGACAAACAAGATATACTAATTTTCCCATGACTTCTGGGTTAGATAAAAAGGACATTTGGGAGGATTTCTGAATTTTAAAAATTATAGTCATGATATAGACTTTGTAGGCACTTTGCTTTAGAATCAACTTAAACTTGAGTTGAATCATGAAGGCAGAGTAGAGACTAAAAGCTTTTCATGGCCCTTAAAAATGTGGTAACTGAGCTTAAAACTGCTCTTTGTTGTGGCAGAATACATTTAATGCAATAGTTTACATATTGTTGGGGCACAAAAAATGTTTATTATTTTAGGTAATACTCATAACTAGAACTATTTCAATGCAGTAAATCAATGTCTGCTTCATTCTGCTGGAAGATAGTGATTGTCAGGGAGTTTTATTGGATGACATCACTTCAGTGGTGTTTTTCTTGGGTTGCAGTTGTATGGGGAAAGAGATGGCTGCCTATGAAAAAATATAATCAAATACAGAAATAGTTGGCTTTAAAAGGTTTTATTAGAGTTTAATTTATTGATCGAGCAAGGAAGCGTGTATGCTTTGGGGTCTTTCCTTCCTAATGTGAGCCAGGGAACAAGCGCTGACCATCACACTTGCCCCTAAGAACCTTTACCTGCTGAACCTTTTGCTGGCCCCACAAAAAGGTGTTTCTAAGAGTAGACAAAACAAAATAGAGAGAATATTTGTTGAATCAGGCATTTTCTCCAAAGTCTAAATTATATTTCATGTAATTTTGGCCTTGTTCACTATGGAAGAGGAGGAAATTAAAGCTCAGAAATACTGAACAATTCATTCAAGGCCGCACAGCTAGTAAGAACTATTGGGTGCCAAAATTTCTGACCATAATATCTTTCAGTAAAAAATAATAAAAAGAGGGGTTGGAAATATGCTCAGTTTATGGAATGTGTGCCTAGCATGCACAAAGCCCTGGATTTCAGCTGCAGCAACAAATAAACCAAGCACACACTTGGGAGGTTGATGCAATTGGATCAAAAATTTAATGCCATCCTTGTTTACATAAGCTACATAGTGAGTTCAAGGCCAGCCTAAAGCAACATGAGAGCCCATTAAAAAAAAGTAAATAGATTTTCAATACTTTAAACTTTCATAGTGACTCGCTTTCTGTTAATCTCAAAGCCACAGCCTGTCTCTATAAATGAGCATTATGAACAATAATATAAACACAAGAGGTTATAGCAGAGAAATGTCAACAAATTCTTGTTAGGGTACTTGTAAAGAATGTCTGTTCCCAGGTTCACCTTTTAAATGCAAGATACACGGACAACTTCTAAAGTGGCTAAGCTGCTGATGTGACTCTCAGGGCAATGCCCAAAGCTTCTGAGTGAGACTTCTCTCTTGCATGAAGTCTCTGCATGATGAAACATTTCACTGGGCCCTAAGTACCTGAGTGCTGTCATTCATCAGCAAATGTGTTCTGGGAAGAGTACAGCCTTGACTGTTGTACTTCAAGAGAGAAGTTTAATAGTTTAGGGAATCAACCGAACACTGGAACATTCAAGTTTACTAGGTTGTGATGGCAACATTTTTTTTTTTTCAAAAAAAAATTTGGTGATATTTAACCTTTAACTGAATGATATGGAAACTTTAAATTATCTAAGATTTTTGAAACAGAGTTGCACTAAAATATTGATTTTCAACTTAATCTTTAAAAAGGTTATTGAAGTAGATTAAACAGTGCTTCAGGAAGCAATTTGACATCATCCATGCTACCTTATAATAACATAATTGCTGTGGAGCTTTGACATTTAACCAGGGGTCTGCAGATGCAGATGTCTCAAGGTCAATTTTTCTTCCAAAGAAAACCAATAACATTACAAATTAGCTTTTTTTATGTGTGGCTTATATATTTAAATGAAAACCCTCTTTCATGGTCCCCGTGGAAGCATATGTTGTTTTTCAAAATCATATTATATTATGCACTTATATTAAAATATAATCTTTGTTGCATTCTATGTAATGGCACTAAAAGTGAAGGTGAGCTTTGTTATTCTTGTTGTTTTAGGGTTTTCCGCTTTGTCAGGAAATCCTATGGTTCTCGGAAGAGTCGTGTGCATGTGCATCTGTGTATGCCTGTGTGTGTGTGTGTGTGTGTGTGTGTGTGTGTGTGTGTGTGTTTCCTGGAATATATCTCTGCTGAGGCCTTCTTATAGGGCCAAGTGCTTTTAAAAGCAATTTGTAGGTTATTTTTATTTAATCTAAGATTGAAGAAAAAAAAAAAAAAGAAAAGAGAAACCAAGAATTACGTAACTATTTTAACAGAAGTCGCTCAGTCTACCAAATCAGTGTCTCGTTGTCAAAGAGTGCTCCAACTCAGCACACTTGTCTCCACAAATCTTGGGTTCAGAATGATGGGCTTCATTAAAATCAAATTATACTTAGCTGTTTCTGATATCATTTTAAATAATAATTTAAAATAATACTTTACTACCAACATTCTTTAACCATAATCAAATAAAGTTGATTTATTATCACCATCATTAGATAAAGTAGATGGCTAATGTCTTTAAATTCTTTAAGTATTACATTTCTTTAAATTATATTAAATTTTTAATTAATTAAAATTGGGTTTACCTCATAAAACCTTAAACAGCCTATGATTAAAACAATTTCTTTGAACTCTTCAAAATAAAAAAAATAATTTGTAGGAATAAACTCATTGGATTCTCCCTACAGTTTATGAAGTATGTACTATTTTCTTGACTTTATGACTGAAGAAACAGAGATCTGGGCTCTGTCATGCAACTGGTCTGTGAGAAACTAGGTTTTGCACTCTGTGGTCTGCCTAAGTAGGTCACTTCCTGTGGAGAGTTCAAGCTTCCCCTTTCCTGCCTCTGCTTTGGGATATGAAATTGAAGAGATGAGTGCATGTGGTGACAGTATCCCCCAAATGGCATCTCCTGTCCTGTCAGGAGCTGGGCACACGCATATACAATTGTTTGGGATTGTGTAGGAGGAAAAGGGGAAACATGAGGAAAGGGTGGCCCATACAGTGCCAGGTCAAAAGCAAGAAATATACCTTGGCTAAAAGGGCAAGCTTCTGGTATAGGCACGGCACAAAGAACAGAATCATAGCATACCTCCTTTAAGGAGACAGAAGAGCTGAAGAAACTTTCTTTAAAAGTTTGAGATTGTTCTGTTCATCAAATGGAACAGATTTCATGATTAAAATCATAATGGCTTGAAGTCATATTCCCTCTGTGTTGATAGCCAAAATAGAAGAACCTACAGAAACACAGTAGCAAGGAACATGTAACCTACTTTAGAAGTGGGCAATACATCCGCACAGACATTTCTCAAAACTAGCCAAAAGGAATGTTGAGGTACATATTCAAACTCTCACAAAGATATCACTTCCCTGCACTACAAATTGTGATTGTCAAAACAGTGAAAGTTAAAAAATAAGCATGAAAACAATGAAAGTAATAAAGGGTTCAGAGAAGGCATTCCAACTCTTAGTGTGAATCCAAAGTAGAATAACCATTATAGAAAACAGTATAGACATTTCATGAAAGAAGAAATATGTTACTTGTTTATATAGTCATCATGCTATATTAGACCATATTCATAAAAGCTGACTTTAAAACAGTGAACTGCATTACATAAGCTGTTTCACATGTTTCTAGTTACCATAACCCTTCACTGCACCAGAGGCCACGCTAAATGACTGATGAAAGATGTCTACGTTTGTATAAGCACACCCCATAATATTTACATATTAGTAAGTTATTCTCTGCTGGTAAAATGAACCAATTCAAGCCAAATTAAAGTATATAGAGGCAAATTTATTGAAAAGCCAAACTCAGATGGGAACACTAGTCCCAAGAAATGAGGCCAGGGAAGTCACCATGAGGAGTGAAACAGAGCAGAGGAAGAAGAAAAAGAGAGAAAGAACATACACACATAAACACAGTGAGAAAATGCAGAGAGACAGAAAGAGAGAAAGGAGACCAAAAAATGTCTGGATTATATAGGAAAGACTTTCTGGGGGAGACGAAGCCCAGTCCCTGGGCTAGAAAGTTCAGGATAGATGGCTGAGTATGCCAGCCATGCCCAGTAACAGGTAGGGACTGAGGGATGCTGGGAAAACCTGGAGGCCAGGTCCATTTGGTTTGTAAACTATGCTCCTCAGCCATTTGTCTAGGATCTGAATCCCAACACATATGACAAGTCACTCAGTGATGCATCTCTTACAAAATATTTTGTCTTTAAATGATGAGTGGCTATATTGATGTATCATGTCAATAATCATGTCAATCTATGTACTAATTTGTTATAGCACCCTAATATTTTAACCTTTTGTTTTAATAATTATACTTTCAATTGATATATACATGATTTTTCCAATCTTCTATAAATAGTTATCATAAACATCTGCTTAGATGCTGATTATCCAGAAAAAAAATCTGTCATGTTACGTTATAAGTAAGGGTAATGAAGGGTAGTCTGCTGGATTTATCCAAGAGAAACATGGATGCAGGCAAAGGACTATATAGCACTTAAGCAGCGATCCATCCACAAAATATTCTACTCTAACAATGTATTCTTAGCAGAACTATTTAATGTCTTTTCTCAATAGATTGCTTCAATAAAAGGTTTTCATAGGAGTCTTTCTCTCCTTGTGTTAGTCCAGGTTCACTGATAAATCAACACCAAGTCTTGATTAACTATGTAATGAATTTGTCAGATAAGATATCTGTGAGAGAAAATGGGGAGAAAGCTGGCTGAGAATGAGAGTGATGCTAGACAAATCTCAAATAAAAGAAAAGAGAGACAGAAGCAGGAATCAGGCAGAAGTGTGTTAGACTTCAACTAGTCCTAGGAAGACTGTGGTAGGCATACCAGGGAGTCTTTATCAAACTTGTCTTCTGGTGGTATCCACATCATCTGGGAGTACTCCTCATATAATCCCCCTGCCCAGACAACCAGTACCTAGGAGCCATGAGCATGGTTCAAACATGGTGATGGACTGTAGGGCAAAGAAGAGTCTGATGCCTTGGTCAATCGCACTGCACTCCCTGTTCTCAGAATATGAGAGGCTCATGCTCATCACTGCCACACTTCCACCAAGGCTTATTTGCTTTACCTCCAATGGCTATTCTATCAACACTCAGCCCACATGCTCATGTCATATCCTACTCCTCTCTGGCTGGATCTATCTATGGCAATACTCACCACAGTACAACATAACTGAGAATTTATCAAATCACGTTCTCCATTGGTTTATAAATCAACAAGGGGAATACTAAAATTTCTGATTCGCAGAGACCATGTAATATTAATTTTTATTCTTTTAAGATGCTAAATTTTGTGCTATATTTTACTCAGTAATAGATAAATCAGGAAAGGCTAGTATTAATTTATTAATCTAGTTCTAAGTGTATAGACTATTTTTTTTTTTTTTTTTTTTTGGTAAAGGAATGAATGAATTAGCTCTGTGTGCCTCTGCCCCGTTTGTGCAAGTTGCTATGATAGAAGTCAATTGGAAAAAAAAAATCAGAGGAAAGAGTCCAAAGACATCACAAGAAGAGAATATATTTCCTATAGACATTGATTCTTGCTCTTCAAAGACATCCCAAGGAAAACTATTAAGGAAGATGAGCCTAAAATATAGGAACTTTTGAGAAAGGTGTCACAAAACCTGTCAACAAGAGCATAGCGCAGTTCAAGAACAAGCCACAAGAGGGCAAAGGGACTAAGGACAAATTACAGGAGGCAGATAAATTCAACAAGAAGAAAAAAATCCAGTCAGACACTAAACAAAGGAGATGAATCAACAGTCAAGAAACCCAGATGGGACAGTTTCCAAACAGGGAAGAAAGAGCTGACACAGAGTGGGAGCTCAGCGATAAGACTAAGTATGACATCGTGGTTCATGCAACGGATTTGGGAGAAAAGCTTGTGTCAAAGGAAAAAAAAAAAAAGAGTGAGGTTGATGAGTGATTTGTAGAATTTGGTTCAAGGGGAAACTAAAACTATGCCTTTGTTCGTGACTCAACATGTGCGATCCTGTGCTTCATTCAGTACGTCAACAAAGAGCAGGGGATGCAGGCTTGGCTTTTGAAGAATTGTGAGATTTGGATGAATGGAATAAAACCAACTATTCCAGGAATATTGTTAAAAAATTCTACTATGTAGCAGTGAACCATAGCTTGTAGGAGTAATCAAATTTCAAAGGCCACGTGAGGAAGATGCTGAGGCACTCAGAGACACTTGCGTTGTGCCGTATGTGTACAATGATTAAGCCATTTGGACTAGAGGAATATGCTGACGGGGAGTTCTATGGAAACACATTCCAGCTTTATACAAGGCAGCAGATCACCCAACTCTGGACAAGGTGCTAGAGGTACATCCAGAAAATTAGAGCTCATTATGGATGAAATGAAGCAGACTCTGACTCCAATGGCCCCAAATTAAGGACACTCTGGTTCATAAAGGACTCTTTAACATTTTTTTAACCCATGCACTTCCCCAGAACTTCAATCAGAACTCATTGAAGTCATCCAGCAAGCAGTACTATACTTGGCCCCAAACACGATGGTGTGCTTGTTGCTGTCTGCTTTCTGTGGCGTGCACACCCAAGAGCAGGAAAGTGGCTGTGAGGACAGTGAAGAAGTCTGTTGAAAAGGTGACTAGTGGCCAGTACTCTCACTTAGTTTTACTGGTGGCATTTGATTGTACTGAGGATATTAAGCTTGTGAAGCATATAATTATATCAGAAATCACTAGTTCCTTATCCAACACAGTAAATGACAGCTAAATGACAAACATGGAAGTAAAGTCCTATCCTCCATATTGATTCCGAATTCCCATCCTATGTGGTACAAGAAATCATCGAGGGTCTACAGAAAGGTGATGATGATGCACACAGTGAGATATATACTGCAGTCCCCCACATGAGCTCTTAGAATCCATCTCAGCTTTGCTGAGCCACCTCCAAAGACATGCTCAGGAGGCGGTGCTGATAAGGCTGATTGTGTGCTGGTATTTGACATCCTGAGATCTGCTACTGGAGACATTCAGCCTGCCATGGATGCCATCACCATGTTGGCAGCAACAAAACTACATCCTGGTAGCAAGGATGGAGAGATTCATGTTGATAAGCATCCCCTGTGACATCTAGCTTTCAATTGGTTAAGAAAGCAAGATAAAAAGCTGACAAAAAGGAAGAGAAAGTTGCTCTGCAAAAATACGTATAAAACATGTTGGCATGAAAGCCCTGATGTCCTGAACCAGCATTCTCGCCAGCTTTCTTCAGTGTTGTGACCAGGAAGTTGTACACAAAGTCTAAGCTGTACCCAAATGAGAAAACAAACAATCAAACAAACAAGCAAGCAAGCAAAGGCATCAGCAGTAGAGTTGAAAGTCTGCATTGAAAGATGAGTGCATAGGTATGAACAGGATGATGGAGCTGGAACCCATTCCCCAGTGAATAGGGGTGGGATCCACCATACTCATAATATGGAAGCTCTATAATGTATTTCTTCTTTGTAAAAGAACCTATTAATATAAAATTATTTTCAGAGGTGGAAAAAAGAAATAAATGAAGTAATTGACTATTGATTGCACATCAGTTATGCAAAAGATTTATTTGTGCCATGCAACACTAGAGACAAATCCTATCATTTTTATAGGATATGAACTCTGCAGCTATGGCAGAGAACAGGCAGCAAATGTGAACACTGCATAGCCGAAGAGGGGGTATAGACTGAGGTAAGTAAGAACGTTATTTGTAGAACAGGTGTAAATTTGATACCTTACCTGCTAGAACAAAAACATTTCTTCTAACAAATGAGGTGTGTGTGTGTGTGTGTGTGTGTGTGTGTGTGTGTGAGAGAGAGAGAGAGAGAGAGAGAGAGAGAGAGAGAGAGAGAGAGAGAGAGGTTGTGAGAGGACTGACCATCTCAATGCCTGAAGGTTGTTGAATAGTCTCTGTATGGCCAATCCCTGGTCGCTAGTCACCAGCAGTATATTTACTCCTGATAGATTGAGCATCCCCAGAACTAAGGACTTCAACTGTGAAGGAGGGTGTTGTTCCCCTCAGTGACCAGGATGCTGAATGAGGGTAACTACTGGAAAAGCTAGTTATTTCCATGATTGTTAATTTCCTAGTAGACCTGGTTGCCTTATTCTTATTCTTGTCCTTGTTTCTAGTGTGAGGTCCTTTCACTCAATTACAAGAAAATGTCTTGGTTTTTGGCCCATGGTTTCTGACACTTTTGATGTCCAGATCTCCAACAATCGAAAGGTACTTTGTTGGAACCACCACAGAGGCAACTGGATCACCAATCTAAACTTTGAGTAACTGAAGTCAGTGTTCTTATGGGAAAGAGAGGTGGAAATACACTTTATTCAAAGAAAATACAGAGAAAGGAAAACCCACTACTTCCTGATGGAGGCCTTGCCTTTTGTTGACATGTCTGGAAAGAAACTACTGGGCTTTGATTTCCATTATAAGCTTAAATGTGATTATCATGGTTTAAATTACAAGGCTTTTATTGTGTCATTTTTAAGAAGAATGTGCTTTAAGATATACCATAGAACTTCTTATTTAGTGGTGGACTTTCTGACAACCTCCACCCTTGGGAAAGCAATCCACAGTCAGAAATTAAAAAAAAAAAATGTCTTTCAAGGTTAACATCATGGTTATAAAATCATGTACTTAACCCCTAGGGTCAGGGCTTTAATAAAATTTCTTATGACAATATTTTTAACAAGCATTGATATCCAATTTACCAACTCAAAGTAGGCAAAAAAAAAAAAAAAAAAAAAAGAATTTACAAACTGAAAAATAGGCAAAGGAAGTCTTGGAAGTGGCCATAAACATAGAAAGACTGACAGTCTGATGGAGGAAGCAGAGTCAAGGGAACCAAAAGGCATTTGCAGAGGATAGTTGCCACTCAGGACAAGAAGGCTCTTACAATATCATTAAATGGACAAGTTGTGTCCAGCATTGGCAGTTGAGGAGGCAATGTATATCAGTGTAATTCTTTGATATTAAAATGTGTTTGCTCCCAGTTCTTTCTGACTCATCATTGAAATTTCAGGGAATGCTGTCTATTTTGTTTTGCCATATCTGCAAGATAAAGTACTAAAAAAAGAAAAGTAAAAATTTTGGCATATACTTTTCAATCTCTATATCAGAGACTTAAACCAAAAAGTTGAAAAAAATATGGGTGGCTTCTAGAGAGGGGAACAGCAGGATACAGGCTGATAAGAAGTGGGACATAGAACATAGGAAAATGGGAAAGGCCACTTTAATTGGGAAGCAGGGAGGAAGAAGATTAACTAGAGAGAAGTTAGGAGGAGAGATAAAGAACACTAAGGATGTTTGAAAAAGCTGTAAGTATGTTATTTTATATTTACCTAAAATCAAAGTGTGTGTGTAAATATAGCCATTCTTGGGCTAACAATAATACCTTCAAGAGCCATAGACCATTTAACAAAAGTCCAGCACCAGGTATAAGAAACCTCCTTTTGAATTGTAGGTCAGGATAGTTCAAGGGAATCCCAAAACTATGTAGGTCATTGTTCCCTTGGTTGTCTCTTAGGGATTAAAGACAAATCCCTAGTACTGAAGATAATGGTACTGCATACATAGGATTCAATTTGCACTGAATCTGAGCTAAAAGCATAGTCCTTGAGGGTTAGCTTTCATAGTATCAGAATGTTCCATAAAATATGCCAAAGGGAGAAGCAATTAATAGTCTTACTAGACTGATTTGCTTAAGAACCACAAAAATATCTAACATGGCAAGATATTTTCAAAGGTGCTATAATGTCACTCATAGCTTGTTAGTAACCAATGGCTATCCAATTAGATTTAAGGCCCACTCAACAGGAGGGAAATCTGGTACTGGAAGTCTCGGTAGAGTGAGGTCATAAATCTTAGAAGAAAGCATACTATCACTCCTTTACTAGACTGGTATAGTTTCTAACTGCATTATAAATATTTATCCTTATCCAACAGATAAATGTGGCTCTCACCCTTCATCAAAAAAGCAACTCCTTTGCAGCAGATGAAGACCATAACTCAAAGTCAAAGCTGATCAAAATACAGAAAACAACTGATGGTAAGCTGCCCAGACCCAACAGATGCATCAGTAGCACAACTTCTGTATCTAAGGCTCAAGGAACATTTCAGAAAGGACCAGCGAGTCTTCTTTGAAATTTTCTCTTCCAGAATGACAGAGACGCTATCCTACAATATGGCTGCCTAAAGGAGAGTCAAACAACAATACTCCTAATGGACACCCTAATGTGGAAGGGGAAATCCCAAGCGGTTCCACCCCAAGACAAAGAACTACAGCCAGCTCTGAGAAAGGAAGAGTTAGTCTTTTCCAGGGATGAAGGTTATTCAATACTAAATTGAAAGTCCCCAAATCCATAATATACAGACTCTAAAAGTTTTATTTATTCATTTATATGTGTACATATTATTTATATCAATAATCAAAGGAAAAGAGGCCATGAATTATAGATGAAGCAAGGGGGGCCACCTTGGAGGGTTGATGGGAGGGGATATGGGAAGAGGGAGGGAGAAAAGGAAGGAGAGAAAATGACATAATTAAATTTTAATCAAAAATTTAAAAATTATTGAGAAAAATTAATAAAGTTAATGATGGGAAGTTAAAAGAAAGTCTCAGCTTTCAGTTGAAAGAGTCAGGGACTTAAGTCACAAAAAAATATTCGTTTCATGGATTTCCCAAAGCAGGACTTTACATAACAAGCCCTGAAGTACAAGAGTTGGAAAACATAACATGTGGACCATAGTGGCTATGATGAGATGCATTCCTGATGAAGTAAGCACTGGTTTTATGGTCAGAGAAGGTAAAATAATTGGAGGAAAATGTGACTGAAAGTCCCTAGAAAAGGCTCCATTCCTCTGATCACGGACAACCGTGTTGCAGGCATAGACATTGGTACATCAGGTGAATTAAAGGCATTAGAGAGCAGTGCATTTTCCCCAGAATGTAAAATAGAACTATTATGAGACTCCTAGGTAAATTATATGCTCAATGGGTTACCAGAATGATAAAATAGGAATACTCAGTGGGCTTTTCAAGGATATAAGCCTCTCAGAGTTGTCCAATTTAGTATAACGAACCAGCAGAGGGATTTCTTTGATCATACTTACTCTGTTCTCCCCTGAAATGACTAGGATGTACCTCCACTACCAACATAGTCCCTCACATCAGGAAGCAATGGCTGTGGTTCTGCCTGCCATAATCTAGGGCCGAGAGTGAGGTACTGGACATGGTCCATAGTTTAATGTATTAAACTATGTACATATTCTACAATATGTAGGTTTTATCATATCACACAGTGCCCCATAAATGTATGCAAAGTGAGAGTCAGGACATGAGATGGCATATATTTCTTCTCTGTAGTCCTCTCTGTCTGCAGCCCAAAAGTACCCCATGAGAAAGAAAGTCAGAGAGAGAGAGAGAGAGAGAGAGAGAGAGAGAGAGAGAGAGAGAGAGAGAGAGAACACTGAGTGAACAGAATAGTTGCTCAGAAGACACTGCATTTTGTCCTAGAAGGAAAATGAAATGAGGGTTCTTAGGTATGGGGAAGTGAAAAACATTCTAATCTTTCTGTACTCTGATTATATAATAACAAAGCTCAAAAAACATTTCACTTAAAAGGGTTTACACAAAAAACAAAGTGAAATATATAATAGATCTAAACTTCAGTTATGAGTATTTCACTTGCAGAAGTTCTCATCTTCTTGCTTTGTCACCAGTACTAGGGATAAAAGCGAAAGCATACTCTCCATGGCCTATGCCTTTTTAGAGTAATCTTTCTCCCTTCGCATGGAAAAACCAAAAGAACATTACTCTTAAAGCTCTTGTTTTTTGAGAACAGAAATACCCCTAGACCATAGATGGTTAAAAGCACCTGGAGAACAAGAATATATAAGATGAAAGTAGTGTGAATACTGATTGTGTCCCAGGATGGATGCAAGCTGTCACCCTCTTGCACGTGAAATTGCAGGGATATGCATCTCAGTCTATCGATCCTCTTTGCATGCATATTCCAGCAAGTCAATGCACTTTCTCACTTATCCATATATCTCTCCACTCTGTTCTGCTCAGCAGAAGTTTCCATACATATTAGTACTCAGGTAGCATCTTCAATGTTAACCTTGTGATGTCTGATAGGAAGGACAAAGATGGATACTACCTTGCTGAGATGGGTACACATAATCCATAATGAACAACTGCAGCTTCTTTCTGACCATGACCGGGCATCAAGGCAAAGTGCAGTCCAAACCTACCGAGGCACTGGGTCCTAAAGGAACACATTTTCACCATCTAGATAAGCATATAATTTAGCACACTCAGCCCAACATGGGCCTCTGGTTATTATTTCTATTCTGATCTTTTTCCCAAGAAGACTCAGCCCTGTTCTTCTGGGTCACTGATGTAGGTTACAGAGAATGCTACCCCTAGAAAGTTCATTAATTCAATGTGTTCTGTTATGACCCACAGAGCCTGGTCAGGTATCATTATGACCCTTTGTGTTCTACATTATTTCATAGATCTGAGCAGACCATGGGGTTTCAAATAGTAACCTTTGTGGGGAGTTAAATGATTGTGCTCTGGAGGCTTCAAACATCATTGCTGTTTTTCAAGAGGAAAAAAGTTAATCAGCTCTGAAAGCTGAATTTTAAGTGAACCCAATTTTATTTTTTGTCTAAAATAGAACTAAACAGGATTATAGTTAATTTCTCAAATTAATTTCATATTCCCCTATCTGTGCTACAATATTCAGTACTTTATGGGAAGCTGGATTTGCTTGTAATTTTAATGTAGTATCAGCAGTGATATATTCCTAGGTAGAGACCAATTTTTTGAGTGATAGCATTGAAGGTAATAGCATTGCTTCTTCTGACTCATGGATCTTCTTTCACACATTTTGAACACTAGTATGGAGATGTTCATGCACAGCTGTTGGGAGCTGAAGTGTACCCGGAGGAATATTTTGCAAACTCAATAGAGTTCTGAGTTTCTCATCTTTGCCTGTGCTCCTAATGTAGTCAATATGAATCAAAGCAAGAATAAAGTATCCTGTTATGCTACTAATATTAATGTGCAACGAGAACATTGTTCTGCTTCCATCAACAATGGTCTGATCCTAGTCCTACCTAGGATTATTTACTACTAGTGCATTGTGGTGTCTTGTAAAGCATAAAGCATTTCCCAGCAAGTACTTTAAAGTATGAATCAGAGTCAAAACGTAGACTCTGAATCATTACAGTAAGGTCATTGAGTAAGGTCTGTGATGTGTATTTCCAGAAGTTCCCAGGTAATGCTGCTGTTCTGTGAGCCACATCTTAGTTGCAAGGCTAAAAAATATTGTACCAGAAGAAAGACGAGGGAACTTCTGTGTTCCATATGCATATATACAATATTTTTGCTTTTTGTGGTAAGACATCTTCTTTATTTCTTCAAATCTCTCTCCATGAAGACACTATAATCCGCATTTCATTGCACATAATGGGTTCAGGACATGAATGGAACAGCTCCAATTCAGTTCTCACGAATGCTATGGTAATTTTGTAGGGTTCGCATAAACTCTTTATATCTACATAGAAATCTTTGCCTAGGACTGTAGTGGTTTGAATAAGATGGCCCCACAGGCTCATATTTTTAAATGCTTAGTCATAAGGAAGTGGAACTCTGGTAGGAAATGAAGAATTAGAAGGTGTGGCCTTGTTGGAGGAAGTATGCCCAGTGGGGGGTGGGCTTTGAGGTTTCAAAAGCCCATGCCAAAACCAGTCCCAGTCTCTCCCTCTCCCTCTCCCTCTCCCTCTCCCTCTCCCTCTCCCTCTCTCTCTCTCTCTCTCTCTCTCTCTCTCTCTCTCTCTCAAGGATGTCACTTTCAACTGCTTTTCTAACACCATGTCTGTGATGCCAGCTGCCATGCTTACCCAGCATGTTGATAATGTACTACACCTCGGAAACTGTAAGCCAGTCACCAATTAAAGGAGTTACCTCAGACATGGAGTCTGTTCATAGTAATAGAACAGTGACTAAGATACTTGGGATATGTTGTCTGTAATTCTTATTTCTCTGTCTGACATGCTTATTGATGTCCAGCATACTAAAATATTTTCCACAATTAGTGGAAACTATAAATGAAACTTTCAAGAAAATAGGAAATGAAAGAATAAGAACAACTTGCTGCCTCGACTCTGCCATCAGACTTACATTCTGGAACTCTAAGCCCAGAGTAGCTTCTTCTATAATAATAACAATAATTAATAAATAGTAATAAGAATAATCACATTCAGCTTACCAAATTCTTATTGACTATAGTCATATCAACCCTTTTATGAGGGGAAATGTTGTTTAGGAGTTGTTTAGGGCAAATGGTACATGTACTTACCTGATTTATACATCTAACAACTTCTAATATTCTTAGAACAAATACTGTCTGAATGTTATTTCAAAAAATTATTATTGGTTTTTAGTTTCCTAATCAGTCACTTGTGGGCAATTGAATTTTAAATTGATTAATGTGACTCAGCATATGAATTGAGCTATACTTTCTCTTTTCAGGAGTTGGCATCTGCTTCTTTTCTACAAAACCAGTCTTTTTTTTTTTTTTTAAAGATTTATTTATTTCATTTATACAAGTACACTGTAGCTGTCTTTAGACACACCAGAAGAGGGCATCAAATCCCATTACAGATGGTTGTGAGCCATGGTTGCTGGGAATTGAACTCTGGACTCTGGAAGAGTAAGCAGTGCTTTTAACCACTGAGCCATGTCTCCAGCCCCCTATAAAACCAGTCTTAACTTTCTCTCATTTTATTATCTATCAGACATACATGTGTTCATGTATATGCTGATGGGAACATTTGTGCACTAGCAAAAAACTAAGGGTATATATATATATATATATATATATATATATATATATATATATATATATTACCAACCAAATAAAAAAAATAACAGTAAGGGGGAATGACAAGATTGAGACTGCACAATGTTTGATATTACTTTATTTTCTACAGATTAGTCCTCGGTGAGTCATGTGACAGTCCTTGACAGTCACTAATACTTTGTAGTGATATTTTTCAATGCTTTCAAGGGGAAGACAGTCACATTGATATTAATAATCAACATTTAAAACATTTTTGAGATAAATTCAATATTAGTAAAATATATTCTTGAATACCTTCCATAGAAGAGCTGGGGTGGAATATAAGTCAACACAGTAATTTATTAATGTACTGGCAGAAGTTCCTTTAAAAAAAACAAGCAAAAATAAACAAACAAAACTTGAGAAGGCATGTTTCACTTCTCCAAAGCAAAGAATTCAGTGACAAAACTATTTTAAGACATAACAGGCAAATAAAAGAGATGAAGAGTTTGTTAATGAGAATCTATAGAGATGGAGAGAGACATCACTAGGATTAAAATGATTAATCTGGTAAATGGTACGCATTTTCTATAAGTCAGATGAAGGCAGAGAAAACATGATAAGCTTGGTAAGAGGAAAGAAGACAGAAAGTAAAGCAAAGTAAATTGCAAAGAAAGAATCGACAGTGATTGAGATTCTCGAATGTGAGTCTATGATAGGATATGATACTAGGATTTTTGTAAGAATTCTGAAGTAGATGTTGCTAGAATCAAATAAATTAAGAGTCATAAAAAAATCCACAAGTCATGAATTTGACAGAATGTTGACATCCAGAGTATAAAGTCCTCCAAATAAGTAACTAACCCAATTAAAAATGGGCAATGATAAAGAGGCATTTCTTTAAAGAAGACATACAAATGATTAATGTGTGTGTAAAAAAGTTTACATTAACAATATCAGCTAAGTATAAGTGCTGCTCAAGGTATGAAGAAATGGGAATACAAATCACCGCAGCCTAATTTACTAATATATCAATGGATAATCCTCAAAAAGTTGAAACTTGAACTATCATATTATTTATCTGTTTTATTCCTGAATATCTATCACAAAGAAATATCAATATGTTGAGGAGATATCTCCACTATCATGTTCATTGCAGAGGTATTGTCAATTTTAATTACAGAGGTACAACATAGATATACATGAATTGGTGCATGGATAAATGATATGAAGCATACACGCAGACATAAAATGAATGTTATCACTTGTGACAGCATGAATGGAGGCCTATAATGGTTTATACCAGGAGTTCTTCTCCATGCTAATGTGATATCTAGATAGCCTTGAGCCTTCAGCCAATGAGCTTCCATTCCTGGGTATTCCTCCCCCACCCAAAGATATATAATCCATAATTCGCCCTGAATAAAACATTTACATCTACCATCAAATAAAACAATATGAACAAGTAAGGATCATCTCAGATTGCTGCTTCATTAAGTATTACCATGGGAAAGATGTTCGACTAGAGAACCTTGCCTAAGCTTTCCCAAGGAAAGCTTTCTTTCTTCCAGCTCCTCCAATACACTTGGCACTCACTCCCAATCAAACCAGATTCTGATAGTTCCAGGCTCTACTTCCCCCTTTCTGTCAGGCAGATGGGCACACTGAGGGGAAAGATAGTCCTTCCTCCCCTGCTAGGAATCCCACATGAAGGCCCAGCTACACAACTGCTACATATGTGCAGAAGGCTCAGGTCTGTCCTATGCTCTCTGGTTGACAGTTCATTCTCTGTTAGCCTCTATGGCCCAGCTTAGTTGATTCTATATGTTTTCTTGTGGTGTCCTTGACCTCTCTGGCTCCTTCAATCCTTCCTCTCTCTCTTCTACAGGATTCCCCATGCTCTGCCTAATGTTTGGCTTGGGTCTCTGCCTCTGTTTCCATCTGTTGCTTGATGAAGCCTTTCTGGTGTCAGTTATGCTAGCTTCCTGTCTGCAAGTATAGCAGAATATTATTAACAGTGCCAGGGGTTGTCTCCCTCTCATGGCATGGGTTTCAAGCTGTGCCAGTCCTTGGATGGCCCTTTCCTCAATTTCTGCTTAATCTTTCCCATCTGCACTTCTTGTAGGCAGGACAAATTGTGGGTCTAAGCTTTTGTGGTTGGGTTGGTGTCCCAGTCCCTCCATGGGAAGTATTGCCTAGTTACAGGAGATTGCCATTTTGGGGCTCAATATCCCCAATTGCTGAGTCTTAGCTAGGGTTACCCTTATAGATTCCTGGGAGTTTCCAATGCTCTAGGTTTCTAGTTCATCCCAGAAATGAGCCCCCCTTCCAGTTGTCTCTCCCAGTTTTCTCTCTCTCTCTCTCTTTCCTCCTCAAACCTGGTCCCTCCTGTTCCCATCCCTACCCCTTCCCCAACCAAATCCTCTCCCTCCATTCATCCCTCCATCCCCTGATAGCTAATCTATTTCCTCTTCTCAGTGAGAATCAAGAGTCCTTTCTTGGGGCCTCCTCGTTTTGTCGCTTCTTTGGGTCTGTGGATTGTAGTATGACTCTGCTGTACCTTTTCACTAATATCCACTTATAAGTGAGTACATACAATGCTTTCTTTCTGAATCTGGGTTACCTCACTCGGGATGAACTTTTCTGGATCCATCTGTTCACTTGCAAATTTCATGATGCCTTTGCTTTTAATGGCTGAGTTAATGTACCACATTTTCTTTAAAAATTCTTCAGTTGAGGGACATCTAGGTTGTTACCAGTTTCTGGCTATTAAAAATAAAGCTGTTAGGGACATAGTTGAGCATGTGTCCTTATGGTATGATGGAGTTTCTTTTGGGTATATGCCCAGGAGTGGTACAGCTGGGTCTTGAGGTATAACTATTCCCAATTTTCTGAGAAACCAACAAATTGATTTCCAGAGTGTATGTACAAGTTTGCACTCCCACCAGCAATGGAGAAGTGTTCCCCTTGCTCTCCATTCTCACCAGCATGAGCTGTTATTTGAGTTTTTGATCTTAGCCTTTCTGATGGGTGGAGTTATTTTCATTTGCATTTTCCTGATGACTAAGAATGTTGAACATTTCTTTAAGTGCTTCTTAGCCTTTAGAGATTCCTCTATCAACAAATCTCTGTTTAGATCTGTACTCCATTTTTTAATGGGATTATTTGGTTTGTTAATGTCTAGTTTCATGAGTTTTTTTTTTAATATATTTTGGATGTCAGCCCTCTGTCAGATGTGGAGTTGTTAAAAATCTTTTCCCATTCTGAAGTCTGCTGTTTTGTCATTTTGACGGTGTCCTTTGTCTTACTGAAGCTTTTCAGTTTCATGAAGTCCCATTTATTAATTGTTGATCATTTTTTATCATTTAAAATTTTTTTTATTCACTTTACATCCCAATTGCTGCCCTCCTATCCCACTTCACATAGTGCCTCCCCCCTCCCCTTCTCCTCTGGAAGGGTGGAGGTTCTTCCTGAGTATCTCCCCGCACCCTGGCACATCAACTCTCTTCAGGGCTAGGCACATCCTTTCCCACTGAGGCCAGACAAGGCAGGCCAGTTAGAGAAATATATTCCACAGACAAATCTTTAGAGATAGGCCCTGCTCTAGTTGTTGGGGGACCCACATGAAGACCAAGCTACATATCTGCTACATATGTGAGGAGAGGCCTAAGACCAGCCCACATATATTCTTTGGTTAGTGGTTCAGTCTCTGAGAGCCCCAAAGGGTCTGGATTACTTGACTGTGTTGGTCTTCCTGTGGAGTTCCTATCACATTCAGGGCCCTCGATTCTTCCCACAACTCTTCCATAGGAGTCCTTGAACTCCATCCAATGTTGGCTGTGGGTTGATGCATCTGTTACAGTCAGCTGATGGGTGGAGTCTCTCAGAGGACAGTTATACTAGGCTGCTGTCTGCAAACATAATAGAGTATCAGGAATTGTTGCTTTCTCATTGGGATGGCTCTCAAGTTGGGCTGGTTATTGATTGGCCATTCCTTAGGTCTCTGTTCCATCTCCCTTCCCTGTATTTCATGTACACAGGATAAATTTTGGGTTGAAAGTTTTGTGGCTAGGTTTTGGTGTCCTTATCGCTCCACTGGAATTCCTGTTGGGCTACAAAAGGTTAACTTTTCTGGTTCCAAATCTTCACTGCTGTAAGTCTTAGATAAGGTCACTCCCATTGGTTCCAGGGAGCTTCTACCATCCCAGGTCTCTGGCATGTTCTCAAGATGCCCCCCCCACCCCTACCCCTGCCAGCTGCAGATTTCCATTCATTCTCCTGGCCCTTTCTTGAACCCTCCCCCATTCCTCTATCCATCCTCTCTCCTACCCAGGTCCCTTCCCACATCTGCATTCTATGACTATTTTATTCCCCTTTCTAAGTGAGATTCAAGTGTCTTCAATTGTGCCTACCTTCTTGTTTAGCTTCTTTGGGTCTGTGGAGTGTAGCCTGGGTACTTTATGGCTAATTAGCCTGTACTTTATGGCTAATATCCACTTATCAGTGAGTACATACCATTCATGTCCTTTTGGGTCTGGGTTACGTACTTAGGATTATATTCTCTAGTTCTATCCATTTGCCTGCATAATTCATAATGTCTTTGTTTTTAATGGCTGAATCACATACCATTGCTTAGATGTACTACATTTTTTTTTTTTTTTATCCATTCTTCGGTTGAGGGATACCTTGGTTGTTTTTAGTTTATGTCTATTATGAATAAAGCTGCTATGAACATAGTTGAGCAAGGGTACCAGTGGTATAGTGGGTCATCTTTTGGGTATATGACCAGGAGTGGTATTGCTGGGCCTTGGGTAGAACTATACCCAGTATGAAAAATCTCCATATTGATTTCCAAAGTACAAGTTTGCACTCCCACCAGCAATGGAGGAGTGTTCTCCTTGCTCCACATCCTTGCCAGCATCTGCTATCACTTGAGTTTTTGATCTTGGCCATTCTGATAGGTGCAAGATAGACTCTCAGAGCCGTTTTGATTTGTATTTTCTTGATGATTAAGGAGGTTGAAAATTTCTTTAAGTCTTTTTTAACATTAGAGATTCCTCTGTTGAAAATTCTCTGTTTAGCTCTGAACCCTATTTTTAAAAAATTGGGCTATTTGGGTTGTTGGTGTCTAACTTCTTGAGTTCTTTATATATTTTGCATATTAGTCCTCTGTCAGATGTAAGGATGGTTAAGATCTACTTCCATTCTGTAGGCTTGTATTTTGTCCTATTAATGGTATCCTTTGCCTTACAGAAGCTTTTCAATTTCATGAGGTTCCATTTATTAATTGTTGATCTTAGTGCCTGAGCTGTTGGTTTTCTGTAAGGAAGTTGTTTCCTGTGCCAATGCATCCAAGGTTATTTGCCACTTTCTTATCTATCAGATTTAGTGCATCCAGTTTTAGCTTTCAGTCTTCCATCCACTTGGACTTCAGTTTTGTGCAGGGTGTCTGGTGCTGTGTCCCTTTTTTCATTTCTGATTTTGTTAATTTGTATATTCTATCTTTGCCTTTCAGTTAATTTGGCTAAAAGTTTCCCTATCTTGATTTTTTCCAAATATCCAGTTCTTTGTTTCATTTATTCTTTGTAATCTTTTCTGTTTCTACTTTATTGATTTCGGCCCTGACTTTGATTATTTCCTGCCATTTATTCCTCTTGGTTATGTTTGCTTCTTTTTGTTCTAGAGCTTTCATGTGCTCTGTTTAGTCACTAGTATGAGATCTGACTAATTTCTTTATAAACACACTCAATGCTATGAACTTTCCTCTTAGCACTGCTTTCATTGTGTCTCATAGGTTTGAATATGTTGTACATTCATTTTCACTGAATTCTAGAAAGTCTTTATTTTCTTTTCTTCTTTCCTTCTTTCCTTCTTTCCTTCTTTCCTTCTTTCTTTCTTTCCTTCCATCCTTCCTTCCTTCCTTCCTTCCTTCCTTCCTTCCTTCCTTCCTTCCTTCCTTCCTTCCTCTCTCTCTCTCTCTCTCTCTCTCTCTCTCTCTTTCTTTCTTTCTTTCTTTCTTTCTTTCTTTCACAAGTGGCTTTTGAGTAGAGAGTTGTTCAGTTTCCATGAGTTTGTAGGCTTTCTGTTGTTTCTGTCATTGCTGAAGTCCAGTATTAATCTATGGTGGTCTGATAAGATACATGGGATTATTTCAATTTTCTTATATCTGCTGAGACTGACTTTGTGATTGAGTATAATGTTAGTTTTTTTGAGAAAACTGCATAAGGTGGTTTTTTTTTTTTTAAATTTAGGTGAAACATTCTGTAGATATTTGTTAGGTTCATTTGATTCATAATGCTGGTTGGTTTCATTATTTCTCTGTTTGATGTATGTCTGGATGAACTGTCCATTGCTGAGAGTGAGGTCTTGAAGACTTCCACCATTAATGTGGTGTTCATTGTTTGATTTAAGCTTTAGTAATCTTTCTTTTACAAATGTAGGTTTCTTTGCATTTGTGGCATAAATATTCAGAATTGAGACATCATTTTGGTGAATTTTTTCCATTGATGAATATGAAGTGTCCTTCTGTATCGCTTTTAATTAATTTCAGTTAAAAGCCTATTTTATCAGATACTAGAATGTCCACTCCAGCTTGCTCTTTGGTCCATTTGCTTGGGAAATCTTTTTCCAGCCTTGTATACCAAGACGTCTCTTAATGCCTCTTAATTATTTTGAAGTGTCTTTCTTGTATGTAGTAGAATGATGGATTCCTTTTTCATCCACTGATGTTGAGAGATATTAATGACCAATGATTGTTAAGTCCTGTTACTTTGATTTTGTTGGTGGTAGGGTATGTGTGTTTCCCTTCTTTTGTCTTTTCTAGTATAAATTTATTTATTTCCTGTGTTTTCTTGGGTGTATTTAACCTTTCTGGTTGGAGTTTTCCTTCTAGTAACCTCTGTAGGGCTGTTTTTTGAGTAGATATTGTTTAAATTTGGTTTTATCATGGAATATATTGTTTTCTCCCTCTATGGTGATTGAGAGGTTTGCTGGGTATAGTAGTCTGTGCTGACATCTATGGTCTCTTAGAGACTGCAAGATGTCTATCTGCCCAGACTCTTTCTGGTTTTTAGAGTCTCTGTTGAGATGTGGGTATAAATCTAATAGGCCTGCCTTTATATGTTACTTGGCCTTTATCCCTTGCAAGAGAATTTTCTTTTTTGAGCCAATCTACTTGGTGTTCGGTAAGCTTTTTGTAGGTTTATTTACTTCTCTTTCTTTAGATTGGGTAGATTTTCTTCTATGATTTTGTTGAAAATTTTCCCTTCTATTCTTATTATTTTTAGATTTTGTCTTTTGACAGTGTCCCAGATTTCCTGGATGTTTTGTGTCAGAAACTTTTTAGATTTAATATTTGCATTGATCACTGTATTAATTTCTTCTAGCATATCTTCTATGCCTGAGATTCCCTCTTTCATCTCTTGCATTCTGTTGGTGATGCTTGCATCTGTAGTTTCTGTTCTCTACCTAGGTTTTCTATCTTCATGATGCCTTCAAATTATGCTTTCCTTATTGCTTCTATTTTCATATTTAGATCTTGAACAGTTTTACTTCTTTCCTTCACCTCTTTGATTGTATTTTCCTATCTTTGATGAATTTATTTGTTTGTGTCTACCTGTTTGATTGTATTTTCCTGTATTTCTTAAAGGGATTTACTCATTTCCTTTTGAAAGGCCACTATCATCTTCATAAGATTGGATTTAAGGTCATTTCCTTGTGCTTCAGTTATGTTAGAATATTCAGGGCTTGCTGTAGTAGGATAGCTTGGCTCTAGTGGTGCCATATTGTCTTGGCTGTTGTTGATTTTGTTCTTATGTTGGCCTCTAGCCATCTGGATGTTGTAGTTATTATAGGTTTAGATGCCCATTTCTCACTTTATTTTTGTTGGATGAGTGGGGTTTTTTTTTGAATTTTTTCCCTCTTGGTTTCTCTTTCCTCTCAGTTTTAAGGCCTAAGTAGAGTGGGATTCTGGTAACTAGTGATTCTTGAGGTCCAGTAGGGTGTTTCTACTGGGATTTCGTGGCCTGCATGGCCTCTGAGGTTTTGGGTGCTAACCTTGCCCCTGGGGTCCCTAGTACCAGTATGGTCTTTGGAACCTGGTACCAGCATGGTCTCCTGGTGTCTCTGGTGCTTTCTAGTGTCTGAGAAAGCTGGCAGAGTTGTAGGCCAGAAAATTGAATGCAGGGGATAGGGTATGGTTTCCAGCTGTTGGTTATGCTTTAAGGGGTCTTAGTGGGCAAGGGCTTGGGAATGGGTCTTACCTGATGTCTCTGGTGCCTGTGGACCTCCTGAAAAGCAGGCATTGTGGGCCAGAAAATGGAACCCAGTGGATGGTGTACAGTTTACAGCTGTTGGGTATCCTTTAAGGGAATTTGATGGGTAAGAGTTTGAGGTAGGGTTTTACCATGTGTCCCTGGTGTCCATGGGCCTACGGGAAAGCAGGCAGAGCTGTGGGCCAGAAAATGGAGCTTAGAGGATAAAGTGTCTTTTCTTTTTCTTAAAAAAATTTAATAACTATATTAATGGCTCCAAGGGATTTATCTTCATATTTTTTGTCCTGCATTTCCTTAAGGCTTTGTCTTAGTCAGGGTTTCTATTCCTGCACAAACATCATGACCAAGAAGCAAGTTGGGAAGGAAAGGGTTTATTCAGCTTACTCTTCCATGTTGCTGTTCATCACTAAAGGAAGTCAGGACTGGAACTCAAGGAGGTCAGGAAGCAGGAGCTGATGCAGAGGCCATGGAGGGATGTTCCTTACTGGCTTGCTTGCTTCTCCTGGCTTGCTCAGCTGGCTTTCTTATAGAGCCCAAGACTACCAGCCCAGGGATGGTACCAACCACAAGGGGCCCTACCCCCTCGATTACTAATTGAGAAAATGCCTTACAGCTGGATCTCATGGAGGCATTTTCTCAACTGAAACTCCTTTCTCTGTGATAACTTCAGCTTGTGTCAAGTTGACACACAAAAATAGCCAGTACAATTGACCCCTTGTCAACTTAACACACAAACACATCACTATTTTGCCTTGACCCTTACTTTCTTATTCATCCCCAAGATCTAAATAACTTTAAACTGGTCCTACAGTCTTTGCAAATTCTTACATATTAACATTTCAGTCCCTTTTAAACATCCAATCTCTTAAAATTCAAAGACTTTTAAAAATTCAAAGTCTCTTAACTGTGGGCTCCACTAAAATATCTTCTTCCTTAAAGAGGGAAAATATATCAGGGCACAGTTACAATCAAAAGCAAAATCAAACTCCAACCGTCCAATGTCTGGGATCCACTCATGATCTTCAGGATTCCTCCAAGGGCTTGAGTCACTTCTCCAGCTCTGCCTTTTGTAGCACACACCTTGTCTTCTAGGCTCCAGATGCCTATACTCTACTGCTGCTGTTGTACTTGGTGGTCATCTCATGGTACTGGCATCTCCAAAACACTGTTGTCTTCCATTGCAACTAGGCTTTACCAACAGCCTCTCATAGGCTCTCTTCATGGTGCCAAGCCTCACCTCCTTTGCATGACCCCTTCAGTCCTGGGCCATCAATTGCAACTGAGGCTGTACCTTCACCAATGACCTTTCTTGGCCTCTTACCATGCCAAGGCATCAGCTGCTCTTCATGACTCCTTCATGCCTTCAAAACCAGTACCACCTGCGTGACTCTTATACATTACCAAGTCTAGTCACAGCACAAGGTACAACCCTGGCTATCTCTAGAACACAGCCTCTGTGCTCTCAGAAAACACTTCTCAGAAGATTTTCCTCCAATGATGCTGGTCTCCTCTCAATCACCGCCAATTTCCCAGCTTCAGCCAACCAGCATCAATAGTCCCAGCAATGCAATAGTTTTGCTTTAGTAGTTCTGGTATCTTGTAATTCACAGCTGATCCTTCAGCCCCAGCTAACCAAAACCACAGAATCTTCACAGTCAAAATAGCAACGGCCCTGATCAGAGTCTTTAATCTTCCCTCTGAAATTTCACAAGCCAGGCCTCCATCTTCTGCACTGTTCTCAACATTATCTTCCAAGCTCCTACACAACATCCCACAGAACTCTTTTTTTTTTTTTTTTTTTTTCGAGACAGGGTTTCTCTGTGTAGCCCTGGCTGTTCTGGAACTCACTCTGTAGATCAGGCTGGCCTCGAACTCAGAAATCCGCCTGCCTCTGCCTCCCAAGTGCTGGGATTAAAGGCATGCGCCATCACTGCCCAGTTTCCCACAGAACTCTTAACACCCAATGGATCTTCTAGTCCGAAGTTCCAAAGGCCTTCCACAGTCCTCCCCAAAACATGGTCAGGTTGTCACAGGAGTACTCCACTATGCGGGTCTTAGTCAGGATTTCTATTCCTGCACAAACATTGTGACCAAGAAGCAAGTTGGGGAGGAAAGGGTTTATTCAGCTTACTCTTCCATGCTGCTGTTCATCACTAAAGGAAGTCAGGACTGGAACTCAAGCAGGTTAGGAAGCAGGAGCTGATGCAGAAGCCATGGAGGGATGTTCCTTACTGGCTTGCTTCTCCTGGCTTGCTCAGCTGGCTTTCTTATAGAGCCGAAGACTACCAGCCCAGGGATGGCCCTACCCCCTCGATTACTAATTGAGAAAATGCCTTACAGCTGGATCTCATGGAGGCATTTTCTCAACTGAAACTTCTTTCTCTGTGATAACTTCAGCTTGTGTCAAGTTGACACACAAAAATAGCCAGTACAGGCTTTGTGAGTTGGATAAATTTAATACGCTTGTCAGTTGTTTATATAGTATTTTGGGAAGATTTCTGTTTAAGTCCTGTGAACATTTCTTAATTACTTGTTTTTGTTGATTTATGGTGTTCTTTATGTATTTTGAATATTTACTTTTATTATATATTACAAATATTTTCTTTTGCTTGAAAGATTTTCTTTACATTGTTGATGGTTTTTTTCTGAATAAAATTTTAAGTTTGATATATATATCAAATATATATATATATATTTAAGTTTGATATATATATATATACACACACACACACACAGAGACATATGTCGTTGTGGCTTATGTTTTTTTGCATATTATGTAGTGAAAAGTGAAATCTGTGATGGCATTGGACATTTAAGACAGATTACTAATGCTGAGGTCTGGCATTTTGTCACCATTTTGGAGTTACATGTTTAATTTTCCTTAGTGAGAGCTAGTTTGTCCACTATAATTTTTTTGTAAAATATTTGGAAGGCTTTTTCTGTTTATTCATTAAGGTGGGTCATGTCTGTGATGAGCACAGCATTGCCAGTTAAAACTGGTCTAGAAGAATGCAATTAATGTTTCTTTTAGCTATAACACCTTCTTGTTCCCTTGTATAGATAGCAGTAACAGTCAATCCTAAGAACATCTTATCAAGACAATTAATGCGCAAAGGCAGAGAGTCTGGACATCACCGTGGAGCTGCACACTGCCCCTCTATTGAGTAGAGCTAGAAACAAAGCTGTATGACACAGCTCAGAACTTGTCATTGAAGGCAGGGTTTTGCTCACTTTGCTAAATGATTGGCCGTAGGATATAAACAAATCCTTTGCAAACAGATTTAAATGCATTGCAATTACAAAATGGCCATCCAGTTTCCCCTCTAATCTCAGGAGGGAGGAGTAATAGCTGGTGCTGGATTTCACCTCAAGGAAGGAGTCAAAAAGCAGTACCTCTGTGTCTCCTGTGTCACCCATTCCCTCTTGTAAAGCGTTGCTCCTGCCTCTCGTTAGTTGATTGGCATGGAAGGCTGGGATCACTGCTGACTGCCCTTATCATTTCTCAATGAAAATAATTTAGAGCTCTGAGAATCAATCTCTCTCTAGTTAGTCCTTTACATGATTCAGATGCATCCAGCAGGTTGGCCATCTACCCTTCTATGTCTCAAGTGTCCTAGAAGACGAATCTATAAAAAATTGATCATACTCAAATGCTAGTAAAAGACCTTGGTTTCAACTTGGAAGTCCTGGCTATAATATTGTTCTAGTCAATTTTGCAGTAAAATCGTGGACTTCACTTTTCCTTTAATTGGTTACTAGAAAAAAAAATTGGTCACATACCTCTAGGCATTCTTTTAGAAAGTGCATCTTTAATTGGACCCCACACTTGTACAGCAAAAGCTTCCTCAATCTGATCTCAGTCACAGAGGTTCTATTGCCCTGAAATCCTTCTTCCGACTTCCTGTGTCATCTGACTGCTTACATCTTTTTCAAAGTCCATTGGTAAATTAGATATATGGTTTTTAGACAGTCCCAAGTTTCCTTGTTTATGGGATCATGGAGAGTAGGTGGAGAGCATGTTCTAGTTATTTAGATTAGGATATTACCATGTCCCACATACCTCCTCCTATGTGCCTCTAAAATACAACCCAAGAAGAACAGTAAGCAATTATTTCACAAGAAACAAACAAACAAACACAAACAAATAAAAAATACCTGGAAGCTTGATGATAGCACATAAAAAGATAGATTACATTTTCCCATTCTACTGTTAGAAGACATTAGATTCGTTCTTGTGATACAAAGGAAAAGTCATATTTTACTGGGAAGATAAATGTCACTTAGAAAATATGACTGGAGGAAATATTTAGTCCTTGTTACAAAGAAAGTCACTTTTCTGATGATGAAAAAGAGCAGCTTGGTGAAATAGGAGCACAGACAAATCTGTACTGAGCTCTATTACAAGACAAAGTCTGGCTGGCTGGTTGTCTTACAACCACCAAAAGTGCAGTTTCCTTGTCCCTTACAATACTGCCTGAATGCTTCTGCTCTAAATAGCCCCCGAAAGTGTCTACAGGGGCTGTCAGGAGATCCATGCCTCACAACTCACAGCCCTTAAGGCCAGGTATCAGTTGCTAACTTATGAGTTAAGTTTAATTTTATGAAAATTCTCTCTTGGAAACTGTCTTATTTTTCTAACTTTTAAAAAAAATTATAGATTTATAGACAGTTGCAGATAAATGAACCTCCCTAAGTGGTAATTAACATTTTACCTAATATCCAAACCTAGTCACTAGCATGGGTATGTTATATATAGCTGATTTAGATTTCATGAGTTATGTGTTCATTGAGATATAGTACTTTAAAATTATTATGATTATTTCACAGTCTAGATCTAGAGTTCTGAAATTTAATCATCAGGTCACTGTTTGTTGTCTCGAAAGAAGCTGCACACACCGTGAACGTTGCCTCACAGTGTCTATCTCTTGCCAAATCCTCCCTCAGAATGGACTGCCAGCTAGGCTTCCCTGATTCTATGCTGAATGGTGGCCAAGGTTGTAATAGCATCCTGCTATTCATTAGACTAAGTTAGTTTTAATCAAAAAGGGAAAAAGACAAGCAGTTAACCTGCTTAGGTTTTCTCTCTCTTTTTTTCAAATGAAATTATTTGGCCTCTTGGTAAGGTGTTATGTCATTTAGTTTATTTAAATGTGTTTTGGCTGCTAATGTTCTGTCTTGAGGCTTTGTATAATCTTGTGTGTGCTTTGTCTGTCCTCCGAGGTCCTATAAATGATATCCTAACATATAGTAAGAGAGCTGTATTATTTTTGGAAGGTGAGTGAAACACTTTTTAATTCGCTCTCAGTACCAAATTCTTATTTTTTCCCTTCCCTGGGATAGCTGCAGTTGATGCAGAGCACAGGCATGGAAGGAAGTCCTGTTATAGAAGACACAAAGAAGCCCTGTGTTCTTCCTAAAGCAAAGAATCTTAGCAAACATCACAGAAGGGAAGGCATGCAGCTCATGAGAGAATGCTTTGATTATTCATGGGCTCACTTACTTGGCCTTCCCTGCTAAATATCCTGTTGCGATAGTTTAAAAACATTTATTGGCAGGGTCTCACTCTGAAGTTCAGGCTGGTCTAGAACCTCTATATGTATTTTAATTAGGCTGAATTTATTCCTCAGCTTCCCAAATGTTGGGCTTATAGGAGTTAGCCACCATGCCTGTCTAATATTACAGGCCTTATGAGGCTTTGGGCTTTCTTCTTTAGAGTTTTCTCATGTAAAATGAGAGACCAGGCTAGATCATTTGAACTTTCCATTCTACTTGTCCTATTCTAAATATTGGTAAAGTTTCTAGCATTAATCTGAAATTGTTTCTATTTAGAATAGATCTGTAAACATGTCACAGTAATGTATCTTTTTCACAAAAAATCAAATCATGGTTTACATTTTTGTTTTGCCATGAAATCTTCCCTTAATGAGAGTTACAGATATTGCTGGGAAATGAGGTATAATGACTGGTGGCGAGAAAATAAACATTTCAAGTTTGGACAAGAATCTTGGTCAACAAAGCAAAGAAAAATGAATAGAAAATCCAATGACAGCTGGAGATGTTTTCTTTGTAGACTAAGAATAAGGTAGAGACTGAGCAAGAGGACAGATGGAACAAGCCTAAAGCTTGAGTTGCTTCCTTTGAACTTAGGAGTATAAGCAAATAGAAAGCAATAACTGCTTCACAGCGACAACAGTACCTAAGTTCTCTTCTAAGGTTACAGGCTTAGCAGTGCTAAGAGTTTCTCACTGTGCTGAGTCTGTGATTACAGTAATCCTGGCCACATCTCTCTGTAGAGCTCTGTCATTAAATCTTCGATGGAACCATATTCGGTGAATTCTCTTTGACTCCAGGATTCCAAATAATAGTCTCACATGTGTGCACACATACACACACACACACACAAAACAAAACAAAACAAGACTTTTTATATGGATTCAGCACCCTAGCAGACACTAAAGTTCAGTAGGGTCACACATAGCTTCTAACTCTAGGTCCATTTAGTTCTATGGATATGTGAATGAATGTACAACAGAGCAGGTTGATGAGCACTGAGTTATTTTTAGGTTTTGTCCTGAAAGATATTGTTGATAAAAATTAAAAATGCATTAACCTGGTTAGGTGTGTGTGTGTGTGTGTGTGTGTGTGTGTGTGTGTGTGTGTACTTGACATGAGTTAGAGTCAAATAAGAAGAGAGAACCTTGATTGAGAAAATGCTATTACCAGATTGACTTGTGGACAAGACTGTGAGCATTGTCTTGATCAGTGATTGATGTGGGAGGGCCCAGACCACTGCTGGTGGTGCTTGCCCTGGTAAGGGTATCTTAAGTTGTAGAAGAGGGCAGGCTGAACAAGCAAGAAAGAGTAGGCCAGCAAACCACGTTTCCCATGGCTTCTACACCACTTCTCGCTTGGAGTTCCTCCCCTGACGTATTACCCACATTGCTTTTGGTAGTGGTGCTTTATCACAGCAACAGAAACTTTAACTAAGTTAGAAATTGATACCAAGTCATGGGGTGTTGGCGACCATGTGATTTGAGGAACGTTTGGATGGCATTTGGAACTTTGACCTAGAAAAGCTGGTGAATGCTCAGAGCTTAATGAGCTGTTGTAGGAACTTAGTGATTGCTATTGCAGTGGACACCCCAGCATTATTGAATAAGAACACAGGACAGCTGCAGAAGGGAGTGGAACCAGCATGAGTCTAGCAGATAAGCTCTTTATTTGCAAAGGACAGATTTAGAGAACTAGTCTAGGCCCTTGGGAGCACAGATCATGATTGGGTCACACACATCAAGCATTGACTTTTTCACATTGTTGAATATTGGTTTTGCCTTGATTTTACTGTAAAGAATAACTGTACCCTAGTTATTATTTCTTGAAGAAAGAGCATATTTAATTTGCTTTTTGATTTTTTTCAGTATCACACTATAAAGAGACTTCAGAAATCTATCTTTGAAAGAGATTTGGGGTATTTTATAGAGACTGAACTTTTTATAGTATTGCCATTTTTCATTAATAATTTTATACTTTTACATTTCAAATGATATCTGCCTTCCCAGTTACCCATCCACAACCTCCCCATTCTATCCCCTGTCCCCCCTCCTCCTTCCCCTGCCTCTATGAGGGTGCTCCTCCACCACTCCTGCCTCACCACTGAGGCATCCCCCTACGCTGGGGCATCAGGCCTCCACAGGACCAAAGGCCTCCCCTTGCATTGATGTCAGATAAGGCTATCTTCTGCTACATACATATCTGGAGCCATGGATATCTCCATTTATGTTCTTTGATTAGTGGTTTAGTCTCTGGGAGCTCTGGGTAGTCTGGTTAGCTGATATTGTTTTCCTATGGGGTTGAAATCGCCTTCAGTTCCTTCTGTCCTTCCCCTACCTCTTCCATTTGGGTCTCCATGCTCAGTCCAATGGTTGACTGTGAGTATCTGCCAACAGTATTGGTCATGTGCTGGTAGAACCTCTCAGGGAACAGCCATACCAGGCTCCTGTCAGAAAGCACTTCTAGGCATCAGCAATAGTGTTGGGGTTTGGTGTGTGTAGATGGGATGGATTCTTAGGTGGGGCAGTCTCTGGATGGCCTTTCCTTCAGTCTCTGTTCCATTTTTTGTCCCTGTTTCTCCTTTGAACATGAGCATTTCTGGGTTAAAAATTTTGAGATGGGTGGGTGACCCCATTCATCAACTGGGGGCCGTGCCTAACTATTGGAGGTGGTCTCTATAGGTTCTATCTCCCCTTTGTTGCATAGTTCAGAAATTTCTAAAGACTGTGAGACTTTTAAAAGTCGGTAAGTTTCATATTAAGATATTAATATTAATATTAAGAGAAAAGAAAAGGTTATGGTTTGACAGTAATGCATGATGTGTTATCCTGACAAGTAGTCAATTGTCCTGGTTAGTTTTCTTATCAACTTTATACAAGCTAGAGTCTTTTGGAAAAAGGGACCCTTAATTCAGAAAATGCTCACTAGATTGGACTGTGGGCATACCTGAGTGGGAATTTTCTTGATTAGTGATTGGTATTAGAGTGCCCACCTGACTGTGGGCACTGCCATCTTTGGACAGGTAATTCTGATTTGTATAAGAAATCAGTATGAGCAAACAAGGAGGAGCAAGCCAGTAAGTGGCATTTCTGTATGGATTCTGCTTCAGTTCCTGCCCTGAGTTCCTCCCCTGACTTCCCTCAGTGATGGAGTATGATCTTAGAATTATGGACCTTTTTCCCCAACATTGCTTTTGGTAATGATATTTGGTAATGATATGGCATAGAAGCCATAATTAAGACCCTTTGGAAGAAACTGGCCCTGGTATTTAAAGAAAATGAAAAGACTTTTTGTTATTGAGTTGTTAAAAATGAGTTGAAAGCAGAGTTGGATTGAGAGGTAGAAGGAAATCTAATGTTCATGTCCATCAAAAATATTTTTATTGTTTTGGTGTACTCTAAACTGAAGGCATGGGTAGTTCCTTGAGGCTTGATATAAAGTGATAGATAGTTAGGGCAGCCATTTTCAAAGTCAACCTAGAAGAGATAAATAGACTGTGAATATTAATGACCATAACCCGAGGTCATAAATCTCCTCCAGGTAATGATCAGTTCATAATCTGATAGATTATCTCCAGTTTGTTTTGACATTTCTAGCACAGCCCACTCTTTGAAGAAGTCATTCATTTAACAAATACTTACTCAGCATTTACTGTAGGCTAGGGACTAAAACAACAACTATCATTAATCAGTCAGTGACTAGGTGCTAAGAACCTTTTTCTGTTATGTGTTGCGCGCCTCTCGCCTCTCGCCGGCAAGAAGACATGCGACACGCAGTAGGCTCCGTCCGCAGTTCAGCTTTATTTAGCCGTTGATGGAGGAAGAACCCGGGGCCCCAGAATGGCGCTGCTTATATAGCCCTGAGGCAGCGTGTCCTCCATTGATTGGCGCGCCCCGGGAGTGGGCGGTGATTAGTCATGTACACCCTTAATGCGCAGGCGCTTCGGGCGAGCCACCCCACGCTAACCACAAGCTTCCTTAAAGTGACAGCGCCATCTGGTAATGGCGAATACTCTAACCGC
>CM052705.1:73493393-73517796 GCA_028551405.1 Uromys caudimaculatus | reverse complement strand
GAACCCGGGGCCCCAGAATGGCGCTGCTTATATAGCCCTGAGGCAGCGTGTCCTCCATTGATTGGCGCGCCCCGGGAGTGGGCGGTGATTAGTCATGTACACCCTTAATGCGCAGGCGCTTCGGGCGAGCCACCCCACGCTAACCACAAGCTTCCTTAAAGTGACAGCGCCATCTGGTAATGGCGAATACTCTAACCGCTCCTTACATGTTATGAATCTAAAAACTTTTGCGAAAGGGACAGCTTTCTTTTCCTATTTCCAATGAGGAGCCATTGAAGTTAAAGAAACTAGGATCAACAAACTACGAATTAGCAAAATATCACTTTCACTCGGGTTGTGAGCTACAAACCTTTGTCATTAATGTTTATGATGTTGTCTCCCACCCCAGGGGAGAATGAACAAACTTCCTCCCCATGTTCATGAGAATTTATAGTTTGGACTGAAAATAACACATGTACACAGGGAAAGTAATTCCAAATTGTAGGGGATGCTAAGAAGGAAACAACCAGGTTGGTCATCTAACGATAAAGGGGCAGAATGAACTTGAGGCATAGACAGGGAGTCTGCTTTAGAGACAGTTGTCAAGGCAACCTCTCCAAGGAGGAACTTGAGGATTGAGATGGAGCTAGCCAAGTGAAAAACTAGACACCAAACATTTTAGGCAAAATAAAGAAAAGAATAATTGGAGAAGCTAGGAGAGTGAGCTTGCTGTTTCTAAGGACTTAAAAGAAGGCAAGAACTTGACAAGAATGGGAAACAGAAAGTAAGAATGAGAGTGTAAGGCCCTCCTGTTCAGCACAGAGCCTATATACTTCAGTACAGGTTAGGAGCATGGTAGCTTGTAAGAACATGGGGGAAAGACATTGGGCTTTGGTGACCACACATTTAAATTCCAAATACAATTTGAATTATATTCGACAAAGGTACATTTCCATTAGAATTTAATTTTACTAGATTTGGGGCATCTTAAACCTAAATTCTATCTTAAAATACTGTCATTTATATATTTTAAAAGATTCCTTTACCTTAAACCATTTTATTAATTAAAAACAAAAACCAAACAAGGCAAGATCAAGGGCACATTAATTTACATAGCACTTAGAAGATGTCATAGATAGGTTTCTATTACTGTGACAAAAACTGTGACCAAAGGCAAGGTGAGGAATGAAGAGTGTATTTGACTTACATGTCTAGATCATAGTTCATCACTGAGGGAAACAAAGGCAGAAACTGAAGGACAGACTGGGAAAGGCAATGATTTTTGGCTTACCCTCCATGGCTTGTTGTTCTTTCTCATACAACCCAGAACAACTTGCCCAAGGATGAGGACATCTACAGTGGGCTGGATCCTTTTACATCAATTATTAATCAAGAAAATGCCCCACCTACTTGCCTGCAGGCCAATCTCATGAAAGCAGTTACTCAACTCAGACTTAGTCTTTGAAAATTTATTTAAGTTTGTGTTAAGTTGATAAAATTAACCAGAATATGGGGATAATAAATTACTTAATATCAAAGTAATTTATTTAGTTCTGACTCCATCCATGTACTATCAAGCTTATTACTTTCCTAGTCTTCTTATTTTAGTAAATTAGTTGCCATCTTATGTAGCTGCTCAAGACATCAACCTTTGACTTATTTTTAATTATTTTTATCTCTTTTATTTCAATTATATTAATACATCCTCCAAAACACACTGTCCTAGGTTCAGTTTCCCCATCTCCAAAGCATTGCCCTACTCTGAGCTACTGAAGCTGTTCTTTCCTGGTCATGTTCCTCCTGGCTAGCACTGTGTATCTGACATAGTAACACCACCATCTACCTGTGTATGTCACCGCCCTGCTTTAAATCCTCACCCGATGTCTCTTCACCTTACTTAGGATGAGATCCAAAGTCCATCCTGTGCCTTGAGGTCCTCCATGATCTGACTTTTCATTTTCCCTTCTCGAATAAACCACGCTTATTTCATTCCATATTTATCTTCATTTCTTTCCTTTGTCTGTGACTGTCTTTCTCCCTGCTCACATAGGCATCCATGTGAAGCCTCAAGTATCAGATCCAGTGTGACCTCTCTCTGCATAGCCCATCTCATCACTTTGTTGAATTCTTTATATCACTTATTTGTATGTATAATTATTATTTTTCTTTTTTATTATCTGAACTCTTCTCTAGCTACAAGGCCTTTTGAGATCTTTCCTATTTAAGATATCATTTCACCCCTAGTATATAAGTAAATAATAGCTACTTAGCAATTCTATTAAACAGATTACAAACTTATTTTATTAATGGCCAGCTCTTTTTCTTTCATTTTGAACATAGACATATTAATTTGTCAAAACTGATATTCAATACAATACATCATTATCCCTATTATTAGATCTACTGGTCACCAGCCTTGATAAGAAAGTAATAAAGAGTATTTTTCAGTTGTAGTCATGGGGACTGAATCTGTACTAAGTATAGCTTATATGAAAATCATATTTGCCATCTCCAGTGATGCAGCAGCTTTCTCTTCTGCAGTTGTCTAACAGTTACTCACAGGAATTTGTCAACCTCAAATGGAAGTTTGCTCAGTTACCTGAAATAGAATCATCAGGTCAAGAGATGTGAACTTGTTTATAGACCATTGATGTTCTCTCAGAAACTCTTCCCTTGTTTGGAGCTTCAATTCCCACCTCACCAGTGTTTGTTCTATGCACTTCAGTCAAAATATCTTTCCCCTTGACTGTGAGGACAAAAGCTAGGGAAGAATGGAGGAGTTCATGCTTCGTTTTGTTATCTGTGAACACTACACTATGAACTTCAAGCAGCAGGTGTGCTCTTTCTCTCTGAGACAGTTTCTTTCTTTGCAAATCTAGCAGAGCTACCAAGAAGACTATGAATGAGGTTAAAAGAAGACCCACAGAAGGGTTGCTGTTGGCAGTAAATAACATGGGGACAAACAAATCAGTGGATGTCTTTACATTTTTTTTTTTTTAACATTGGTCACAGACCTAGAACAAGAGACAAGTTAAGATACTATGTGTGTGTGTGTGTGTGTGTGTGTGTGTGTGTGTGTTTGTGTGTGTGTGTGTATGTATGTATGTATTGTGTGTGTCCTTTAGTCACTCACATTCAAGCCCCTTCAAGTATTATTATTTATTGCCAGCAATTTAACACTAGCTATCACCTCTTTTTAGATTGCAAAGTGCCTGACAAACTTGGAAAGAAAGCTCAGAGGGCTCAGAAAACAGTCTGACTTTCCCTGGTCTATGTTCTTTGTAGACTTCATAGTGGATAATTCTGCCTTTTTAGGAGATACTTTTAGTTTTCAAAGGCACATGTTTGATTATATTTACTTCTTTTCAACTGCTTACTGCTTCTTTGGCACTGCTTCTACAAAGCTGAGGGGATGAATGTAACTCAGAGGTATCAGCAGGTGGATTGAAGTCTGGTGAGAAGTGGGGAAAAACTTCAATGTTAGGTGGGGTGGGTAGTAGGAGTGTACTAGTGCCCCTAGTAAACGCTCTTTAGTGGGTACTTCTGGGAAGGATCTGCAATGCTTTGCTAAACTTTGCTACATTATGTCTAAGAGTTGGTCAGTTTGAATGGAACAAAGACAAGAATTTAGGAATTCTGTAAAACTGAGAATGAGAAATAAGCTGAACTGTAACTGTATTTCCTTTCTTAAGTTCTGTTCTGTTTTGTTTTGAGTTGAGAAAGCACCTTAACTGTACAATACAGGCTGCCCTAGAACTTGTGATCCCTCTGCTTCTGCCTCTTAAGTGCTTGGATTAAATGTTCTTGCCTGAGTTTAATTTACTTTTTAAACTGACACATAAAAACACGTGTTGTATATATTAATGGGGTAACCTGCAACATTCAATACATGTATGTATTGCATAACCTTGTTCTTAGCACATTTCACAAATACATCTACATTTGCAGTCATTGAATGAATGGAAGGAAATTCATTTCATCACAGGTTTCTTCTATATTGCACTGGTTTTATGGAGGGTTTGTGTATTTCAAGGTACTTGATAATGGCTAAATAAGGAAAGGGGGTGTTGTTTGGAAGTTTTATTATTCTGAGAGCAAATAAGGTCATAGAGGTAGTGTCACAGGATTTTCCCTGTCCAATTACATTAAGGCATCGGGAGGCCTGTGATTGGACAGAGAAAAGGGAGGTGGAGCTAAGAGTTGCAGAGACAGGGAGAGCATCTCAGGACGAGAGAGCAGGGAGAAAGGAAGATGGCAGCGGACATGAACCATTGTGGCTATGACCAGCCTCAGGTTGTTATGATATCATAAAGGTTAGAATATTGGGATAATTTGTCTAATCTAGATGGGCACTTTTATCATTATCAACTGGTTCTGAAATTATTGTATTGGCATCCTGTGTATTGAGAATTTACTGATATATAAATCTGATTGGTTAACTATAAACATTAAGAGTCATGTTTTTACCAGGTTACTGGGTATTGTGATATAGAACTGTGAGGTTGGCAGATCAATTTAGTTACTGGAATGTGGGACAGAGCTGGCGGGGGCTATCTGGAGATATTACAGAAGAAAAAAAGTTTAGGGCTGGGGCCATGGCTCAATTGGTGAACTACTGACCTCAGTCATGTCAACTTCAATTTGGATGCTTCATATGCCTATGAAACAAACAAGCAAGCAAGCAAGCAAGTAAACAAACAAACAAGAACTAAAAGGCACATATAGGAGTATGTGCATGTAATTCTAGCTCTCTAGACAGAAGTAAAACAAAGACAGGGAAAAATTAAGGCATATTGGTTGGGCAGCTTAGCTGAACAGGTGAGTTTTGGGTTTAGTTGAGAAATACTATCTCAAATAAATAAGATGACTAAGCAAATACAGGCAGGTCCCCAAAGTCAACCTCTGACCTTCACACACATGTACACACACACACATACACATTAATTCTAGGTTATTTGTTGAGATTTAATAGATATATTTTGTATATGACCCTTTGGAAGGTGAGACCTATGGATAGGCCTATTTTAGAATTTAGAATTTATCATTAGATAATATGGCAATTTGCATACACAAAGATATGCATAGACTCATTTGCTTTCCTGCTTCCCCTTTGGAGTCTCTGTGATTTTCATAAACATGTTTCCCCCAAAGAGCTTAAAATGAATTTTATAGGAGTCTGCAGTGAGAACCATTAACACACTTCAGAATCCAAGTGAATTTGGCACCTGTAATAAATTTCCAGTGTCATTCTCTGAACCTGATAGACCTTGCTAGAATTTTAATAGCTTCTTCACATACCTGAAAATACAGCTACAGTGTCTGTCACCTTTAGAAAATAATCATTCTGACATGCTTTATTCACTTACAACTCACCTGACACATTTTCAGTTACATTTAAATGTGAGCTTCATTTACTCCCTCCTTTTGCATTGCAAAGGTTAGATATTCATTACAGGAGTTGTTTGCAGACACAGAGAGACCCAGGTCAACAAAAATTAGAATGTAATGTGCACATGGTGTTCTTGCTAAATCTTTTGTGCACAAAATATATTTCCAATTAATTACAGATGTCTTTAATGTGACTTCAAGCTAATGGAAATATCAACATTAACTGTGCCATTACTTGTCTGCATTTCTCTTTTAGAAAAGAGTCATTTCTTTTGCTTATTAAGAGCTTTTTTTTTTTACTTGAAAACTTTTGGTTTGCTGATGGAAGAAGAGTACCAAGTCATTATTCAGATATTGCATTTGAAATTTTCAATCTGAAGGTTTTTTTCTCTCCCTTTCCATTTCAATTTGGGCAGACACAGAAATATTTCACATTCTGGGAACATTAGCTAATTCATTTCAAAGCTAGAATGATTTGGCAGTCTATTGAAGACACAGGTGGACTAAGAACTACATTTTCATGTTTTTTTTAAAAAAGTGAATCTGAGGCTGAGCAAAACCCAGGAAGAAGACAAAAGCTCAAGAGTTGGAAACTCAAACAAAAAATAAAAACAGGACAGCTTTTCACTTAGTGATTAGACTTTTACTGCCAAACTCTAGTGCACAGGACTAATATGGCCTCCTGCAGCCAGCCTCTTGGTGTATTTCCTGGCAGGAAACTTGGCTGATGTGGTGTTGATATCTTCTTAGTAGGTAGTTTTATGGTCTGAGATTGTGTCTGACATTTAATTTTGAGTTTGGAACTGGAAGCAAAGGACATTTTAGGCTTCTTCGGGTAGAACATGGCGTGTTACAGAGGCTTCAGAATGAGTTTCTCTACTGTTCTCTCTACACTGAGTGTTTTCTGGACTGATCTGTACATAGTTTTTCTTTATGGCTTCATGTAGACCATCACAAAGAGAGAAGAGGAGCTGAAGGCTGGTGGATTCTCAATCTTTTCAAGTTGCTTTGCAGGGTATGCCAGTCAGAGTCCTGGGGTACATGTAGGCATGCTAGTACTTTCTAGAATGGATGTTTGTACAATGAAAGGTTCTCCACAAAGTAAGGGAATGATTTATAAGATTGTTCGTTATACACTAGTGCTTTTTAAAATCACATTTGTACTGGTTTTGGTTTTCTCAAAAGTGGCTTAATTTTTTCTCCTCTAAGAGGGCCCTGTAAACTAGTAGTTTAATCATGATTTTTTTTTGTTGTTGTTGGTATTCAGTGGTGATTCTGAAACTACAAAGGAGACCTTATGAATCTTGTTTACATGGCTTTTCCAGAAGACCTATGAAGACAGTGATGAAATGAGTCATACTGAGCACAGCAGGATGGCATCATTATTTTCTTTATCTAAAATAAAGCCTTTCGCCTCTTACTTCTTTGACCACCCTCACTGGCATGCCACCTTTGACTCCAACTCAGACAAATATCTCAGCAAGGAATATGAAACAACTGGACACCAAGCCATAAACCTCTCTAAAATTCACTCAGAAGGGTTCGTAGACCTAAACATGAAATACTCAGCTATAAAACTTTCAGCAGAACATTTGTTGTTTTGAGTTGAATATTAACTTCAAGACAAAATTCTAAAAGCCATTTCTGTGGGAAAAATTGGTGAGGAATTATTATATAAACTTACAACTTTGTTCTGAGAATGATACTGTCTAAAAAATAAAAAGGGAAGCCACTGGATGGGAGAAAGTACTTATGTCATCTATTTTATGAAAGATTTACTCCAAATACTTTAATCATATGGAAATTAATAAATAAGAAACCCAATTAAAATTGGCAAAAGATCTGCACAGATGCCTCTACCAAAACAAACAAACAAACAAAAAACAAAAACTATCCAAATCTGTTCTACTAAGCACATAAAAGACTTCTCTTTATTTGTGTGTATAAAGAACAGAGATGCCATGGCACTTGCAGTAGAATGGGTAAAATCCACAAACACCTGACAGTGTCAGTTGCTCACTGACAAAAACACAGGACAGGACAGGAACTCTCCTTTGCTGCTAGTGTGCCTGCAAGGTCAACGCCAGCAACAATAAGTCAGGTTGACAGTGTGCATCTTTGCTATGATGTGACAAGAATGGCATTTTTTCTCTGTGGTTCCTTCTTAAACCCTTCCAAACCAGTCATGGGGAAAACATTAGGAATCTCAACGGAAAGACATTCTACTGCATACCTGATCAATAAATAGTCCTGGTCTGGTGAATGAAGAGATGCCTCAGCCATTAAAGACACTTGTTACTCTTGCAAAAAACCCAAGTTTGGTTCCCACTATCCCTGTTAGATAAATTACTACTGCCAGCAACTCCAGTCTAATGTCCTGTTCTGGCCTCACATGCACCTGCATTCATGAGAACTTATAAACAGACATACACATAAATAAAAATTATATCTTAAAAAGTAAAAGGTTTATTTTAATCATGATTTGTCTATATATTCTATCATGGTGGAAAGGTGTTGGCAAGCATGGTGGGAAGGCAGCTTTGATGACAGGAATTTGCTTACATTTTGGCAAATCAGAAAACAAAGAAAAGGAAATAGTGACCATTAGCTAGACTCCTCCTTTTCCCATTTTTATTTAGTCTGGGACTTCATCACCATAGACTACTGATACCCAAATTTAAGGTGGTCTTATATCCTCAGATAATCCTTTATGAAAACTCCTCAGACATGTTCAATTTGATACTTTAATACATAATTTTTAACCGTAACTTTCTACTCCCTATCCTTAAAAGGTCATGGTCATCTCATGATGTAGAATATATTTGCCTTATCTATTATTATAGATAAATTTTGCAAGCTCTAGGAGTTCTACACTAAACAGCTCCAAATTCAGTCTCTTTTGAGTCTCAAGGTAAACTGTTTGTGAGTCTCTATAAACAAACAAATAAATAAAAATTAAGTTACATAATTCCACTATATAACAGAACAGAATAACTATTCTTGCTTCAAGATGGAGGGATAGAGAACCGTAAGAAAAGACTAAAACACAACAGGCCATACATCTACGTTCCATTTCTGACATCTGGGGCTTATGGTGACTTAAGAAGCCCTGTCCTTCCAATTTTGCATAGTATCTCTCTTGAGTCAATACCACTCCATGCCTGTAGCTTTCTTTACTGGACGCCCTATTGTTCAGGCATCCCCAACATTTGGGGTCTCCAATGCAAATTAGGCTTTACTTAGATTCCCTCAGTGGTCTCTTGGGGCCATCTTGTTAGAAAACCTGGACCTTCTATGCATTGTTTTGCTTCAGCAGCTTTCTGGGACCTCAAGTCAGCCTCCTTAACCTAGTAACTCATGTTTTGTATTCTTGCAAGACCAGTTCTCAGCACAAAGGCAACAAGTGTTTATTATAATGTAAAATTAAGTGACTATAGCCCGGGAACATGAACTCACATTGGCCTAAATTACATGTTGCAATGTGGCGAAGGTTTCATGAGTTTTTATGGTTGCAGAATGAAAGAAATTCACAAATCAAGGCACTTTTCAAATACATTGGCAGGTGTATCAGGTAGGTGAGTTACAGAAAAAACGAGGAAGTCTCAGATAGTATCTGATGACATAGACCATGCTGCTAAATTCTGCTGCCAGCTTGTAGCTTGGACCCATTCTGTCACAGGTGTGAGGGAAGGCACAGTTGTTTTTGAGCATAGACCACCATTGGTGGCATTCTGTGTTTAATCTTTGTTTTTTAAAATGATTTGCATTTCATATGTTGGCTCCTTTAGTGGGTGGAGCACCTCTCCTCTTGTCTGAGTGCAGAGCATGGGAGACAGTAGGAATGTAGAGAGTAGGAACCTGGATTATATGGTTTCAGAGGAGAAAAACAGCAGGACTAATGGGCACTTGGGTAGGGGCCATTCATGTCAGATCTAGCAAAGAATCTGCCAAAGAATACTCTGCCCATGTCCTGAAATTTTGAATGAGGCTGAGTTCAAAAGTAATAGATTAAGTTGTTGATTTCTCTTTAAGTGCATGAAGTAATTATGGCTGCTCTCTCCTTATCCGCCTTTTCTGCAACATCAAGCTCATATTGTTTTCTTCACTAAATGGAACATTTTTATATTTTTCTGTTCATTCTATATGAAAATTTGAATGACAGTAAAAACTAACAGCACCAAAGCTTGAATGTTAAAATGTCTTGAAATTTCCTCCACCAAACAACTTATTCTTCCTGCAAACCAGTTCCAAATACCAATAAACCAGACAGACATGTTTATTACAACAGCCCCAGATCTGAATTTGGATCGAGTTGTCCACAGGAGCAGAATCAATAGAAGACAGACAGACAGACAGACAGACACACACAATTTGTTATGCTGACTTAATGATGGTAGGCTAGAAGTTCAACAGTGGCCATCTACTAAAACTGGAGAGAAAAAAGCTGGTAGCTGCATCATCCACAATTTGAATGCAGCAGCAGTCAGAATCCATTGATGAAAGCCTGAAAGACTGTTGGAGAGTCACTGATATTGAGGACATGTTGGGGGACTGAAAGATCTGGAGTCTGGACAGCAGCGAAGGATGACAACTGCAGTGTTAGATATGCAGTCACTCAGAAAGAAGTGCAAGCAGACAAGTGTGTGCTGTTCTTTCCTTCAATCTATTTCTGAGCCAGCCATTAGAAGGTGCACACCTTGAGGTTCAGTGTCTTCAAAAATGCCCTCATTGACAAGTTTAGTGGTATCTTTCCATGATGATTCCAAGTCTCATCAAACGGACAATCAAGATCAACTATTACAGATATCCAAAACAATAAAAATGTAAGGAACAGCCAAGAAAAGTATAAGGAAACACATCAATGAAGTATAATGTGGAATTCTGGATGAACTGCTGAAATAGAACATAGATATAACTTATGAAACAGGCCCAAGCCATTTGGTATGTAAATAATGAATAGGATTGTTTCTGAGGCTGTAATTTGTCTACCATGCTGAGATGTTTCTGATAGGGAGATTGCATTGGGGTACATGGCAATCTGCATTGTTGCTGCAAATTTTCTTTAAAGCAAAACTTGTCTTTAAAATAAGTAAAATAACCTTGAGAATGCCTGAAAGAGAAACAGACTAATTAGAACAAATAATAAAAGAAAATGTGAATGCTGTGAAATTTCCCAACTTTTTTCCTTGACTGCCAATCACGTGCCAGATATCACAGTAGCAGAAAAGTCTACTGATTCACTCAGAGGAAATTCTCCATGGATAATTTTTTATTCCCCATATTAACCTTTTTAATTGATTATCAGACTTTGATATGTATAATAATTATTTTCTTGGTTCATGGCCAAAAGTATGTACTCTATATATCCATGATGGAAATAAAATTCTAGAATACTTAGAGTTGATTTGGCTGCATGTGCTGACTTTACAACCAAATAATGGAACAAGAGTCTATGCTGTATCCTATAATTCATCTTGTTCAATGGAACTTGGAATTTTTGATGTGGGCCACTGATAATGGTGTTAAGAACAGAGGAGTGTGAAAAATCCAATTTTTGCACCTATTAAAAAGTGAAAGGAAAGCCACATATGTAGCTCATGCCTGTAATCTCAGAACTAAGGAGGCAGAAGCAGGGAGACTGCCATGAATTTAAGGCTATTGGTTATGTAGAGAGTTCCAGACCAGCCTCAGTTAGAAGAAAAACAAGAAATAAACAAACAAAAAGAACTTTCCCAAATCCTCTCACCAAAATGTTTTAATGTCCATGTGAGTGTGTATAAGCCTGTATCAGGCCTGGCAGCAAGATGTCTGTACCTGCTTAGTTATCATGCCTAGCCTATATATATATATATATATACACACACACACACACACACACACACACACAGACATACACACACACACATATATGTTTATGTATATATATGTATGTATATGTATGCATATATTGTATATATATAACACAGTATATGTAATATACATATTATATGTATATATATTATATACATGTACGCACACACACATATATTAATTATATTCTCTGAAATGTTCTTGAATTCTGTAGTCAAATATATCACTGTGTTTTTCAAACATCAGCAACTCTGACATCAGTCTTTGCTTCAAATCTTGCAGCATAACAAATTTCTTGTTAAACTTTCAGGGCTGTGGTGTGGTAGCTGAGGAACACGCTCAGTGAAGGCCGAGAGGAAACTAAACCGACTGGCAGGGAGACAGGCTCCATTTTCTTGGTCTTATTTTTGGGGATGAAATGAACTTTTCTATAATAAATACTATGAAATATCTCTTTAATTTCATGAAAAGATTGCACATAAATATTATGAACTTTAAGTTTTTAATAGAATCTAAATTGTTATTTAAGTATGATATGAAAAGGAAGTTATAAATTTCAGTATTAAAATATATAGGCATAGTTATTCTAGTAGATAAAATGTGATTAAGGAAACAAAAATTCCCCAAGTTTCCCAGTTGCCACTTAGGTAGTTTTACTGGCTAGCGTTTATGTCAATTTGACACATACTAGAGTATATATGAAGAAAGAACCTCAGTTGAGAAAACATCCCTTCAGACTGCCCTGTAAAAATTGGACCGTGTGGTATATTTTTAATTAGTGATTGATATGGAAGGGCCCAGTTCACTGTGGGTGATGCAATCTCTGGACAGGTTGTCTTGAGGTATAGAAGGAGACAGACTGGCACGCCGTAGGGAGCAAGCCAGTGTACTCCTCCACAGCATCCGCTCCTGTCTCCAGGTTTCCTGCTCGAACTTCTCTGGAGTCCAAGTGCAAAATGAAATAAACCTTTTCTCTGCAAAGTGCTTTTGGCTATGGACTTTTTGCAGTAATGGAAACCCTAAGACGTGGGTACAGTAATGACCTAATGAGAATGGTAATGAGCTGTGGACCACGTGAACTGCAAATTTCACAATGTCTCTGTGATTTGATGATACCCTTTCTATTGTCTCCTAGAGTGTATCTGAAGCATTCCTGGAAATCTTGATTCATGTCAGGCAATTATGTTCGGTTCAGCTTGCAGATCATAGATCTGCTAGTATATTACAGATCTACTTCAGATCATAGAGCACATCTGTGCAAAACCCTAAGCAAAATTAGCAAGTGTAATTGACTTTTGTTTTCTTCCTCTTCATAAGCTGATGCTAATCCAGGCTCTCCTTTGGAGTCAGAATGGTCTTTATCTCTAAAGACTTTCAGTTTTCAGCTCTACTAGTGTTAACTAACTGCTGGTCAGGTTATGTGTGATGGCTCTATGGGCATGTGAATGGGCTAACTAATGCTAATTAGATGTCTACAATGGCATTCATTCATTCATTTATTCGTTCATTCATTCATCGAATACACAATATCCTTAGCTCCTCTTGGCTGGTTTTGTGTGTGTTAGAGCTGTGATGATGAAGATGGAATTTTGCTTGAATGGCATTTGAAAAGTGCAACTTGGTGCGGGAGAGTACGAAAAGTTTCTCATAGAAGACAATGATTGGACAGAGCTCTGAAAGATGCTCTAGGTCAGACAGAGGTAGCAGCACAAATGAAGGTAGGGAGACCTATGGCTGCAGCCTGTGGTGTACAGGAGCAGCAAAGCAGGGTCCAGAGAACAGCAGAAGGTATCAGCACGGGTTGGAAAACCAGATTACTTAGATTAATTCATTCATTTTAAAGAAACAGAACAGAACCTCTTCATTTAGCTAAGATAAACAATACATGGTGAAGTTTTAAAATTTATTTCTTCCCTCTTAGAAAAATTTTCAAGAAGTGTGTGTGTGTGTGTGTGTGTGTGTGTGTGTGTGCGCGCGCGCGCGTGTTTGTATGTGTGTAGAATAAGAAAATGAATTGAGAAAGTGAAATTACAGTAGCTGAAATACATATGCATTCAGGCCACTTCTAAGGAAATGGTTCTGGATAGAACTTCAACATTGACGCCAAATCTTCCACTATTTCTTGAAAACTTTTACCTGAGTATAGCAATTACAGAGAGAATTCCTTGCTCAGTCAGGATTTTCTGAAGGCTTTGGAATTGTTACTGCAGTAGGCTTGCTCCCGTGTGCTATAGAATGCTGATGCTTCAGTGCTTGCCTGTGTGTGCAGAGCCAGCAGCTGGGGGCTGACTCCATCCTGCTGGCTAAAAATAGCCATAGTGCTGCTGCTGTTTATTTTGCCTGCAGCGTTTCCTCACAGCTGCCATTGTGTGTGCTCCCAGATAGAAGAGCATGCTATGAAGAACAATGATGTCTTAGGATAAATCATGTGAACATCCGGAACGTGACCGTGTGTTGAGATTAATTATAACTCCTGGTGGGCATTTGTGTGGGTTCGGGGACCATCAGTGAACAGTCAGGATAGGAGAATCTTCCTCCTCCTTTTTGCAGTGAGTGTATCCCACACTGTCCAGGGCCAATGCTATCTAAGTTGTGATCTTGAAATGTTTATTTCATGGACTCTCTGATGAATGGTGTCCATGTATTTAATGTTTTGGCTGAGGTCCACACCGACAAGCTTGAAACACTGGAGGAAGTAGCCTGTTTCAAAAGCAAAAGTACCAGCTATGCCTAAACTACACAGTTCTTCCTGTCTGAAATATGAATGTTACAGACAAATGCATTGTCATCTTTTCAGTAATAAAAGTGCTTAAGGGGAAAGAAATTGTTATAGTGAAGAAAGAAGCCATTAGCTTAAAGAACTGGAAAGGCACAGTGGATTGTGAAATATATGTGACAACGGCTTTTTTTTTGATGATTTAGAGTTGTTTCTGTTTCACGTGCATTGCAATTTTTAAAGGCTTGTGGGGTAAAAAGACTTGATCAATTATTATGATAATGATGCACGAGCCAAATTATGAGTTTAATTATAATTACTATCTTTATAGAGAGTTAATTAATCATAAAAGAGTACATTATATAATCTTTCTGTTTAATGAAATTCATTATACAGGCTCCCAAAGGCCTAAATATAGTTTTAAACAAATTAAACCCATGACTGGGGTTAAGGCTCTTAATGCAAATGAGGTTTGGATTAGAAAAGGACTGCATAGACATTAGGACCCCAAAGTGTTGAAATATCAGACCCTGATGACATACATACTTTCAGTCTGGTAAGGGGAACAAGAAATTCGGTGGCTTTGTGAATAGCTTTGAAATTCACAATATGGCTGAGACTGGATAACTTAACTTGCACAGATGGTCTAAAGAGCTTTATTCAACATCCTTGCATGTACAATGTGACATTTGATAGTCTTGGAGTTATAAGCTTTGCATCACTATCCAACCCTCACATTCAAAATAACCACAATAAGCCTGAGATATGTAGCACTATAAGGGTATTGAGAACAAAAATTAATGTTTGGAAAACAAAAGCAGCATTACAAGCCCATGTTTCAAATGGATCATAAGCTGCTGGTGAAATGAAAATTTCTGGGTTTTGTTGTTGTTGTTGTTTTTGTTTGTTTGTTTGTTTGTTTGTTTGTTTTTGAGATTCAGTTGTGTCATATGATATTTTTCTGGAAACTGTCTTATGAAAGAATGTTTTGCTGAAGCAGACACATGGGAGGATGTTTTGCTGAAAACAGACACATGATGTTTTTCTAGAAGTACCATAAAAAAAAGGGGGCATATTTTGTTTTCCTAGAGTAGATATAGGTTCCTAGAGAGAATATAAGATGTTTATAAGGGTATAAATCTAATCCAAAAGACAGTGGACGATGCTGTACGGTATTTGTTCACCTTGCCATTCTTTGCTGGTCATTGTTGGCTGTGACTTCATAGAAAGAAACACACGGAAGAACTTCTCGTGGTGTTCTGGGGGTTTCTTGATGCCTTTGCATCCTTGGGCCGACTGGCAGAGCCTTGCCTCGCAGTTTATTCTGGATTGAACTGCCATTGCTGATTCATGAATGGTCTTTGTGAGTGGATCAAGCTACGACTGCTGACTCATGTGGAGACTGCTGATATCCTGACAATGCAGATTGACTTTGCTCAAAAAAACAAACAAACCAAAAACCAAAACCCAAAAAACCCCCTATTTCCAAACATGCCAGCATCCTTCTTTGCCCTACTAACCTTTCATTTTCTCTATGCCTGGTGAGTGATGGACTAAAAGTAAGGTTAAAGCATTTAAATATCCTTCTTAAAAGTAGGTTTTGAAAAAAATCTAAGTCTACATGCTGCACCATGCATATAGGAAGTCCTGCATGTCCTGAAGTTTCCATTCAGGATTCAGACCATTTTATTCCTTTATAATAAAAATTCCTAATCAGGATTTGTACTATTTTATTCCTTTATTAGAAGATGAATAAATTAGTACAGATTCCAGAATTGAGGTGAAATGAACCACAAATAAAAGAGATAAGGCCATGAATGGAAAAAGAGTCGAATGTGACTTCACAGAAGTACAGGGTATGAAGCTGTACCCAGTGTACCCAGAGGCCTCCATCTCACCAGTGGCTCTAGTTTGTAGGTGATGACCCCATAGAGATCACATAATAGATATTCTGCATCGTAGAATATTTACATTATGCTTTATAACAGTAGAAAAATTGTAGTTGTGAAGGAGCAATGAAATAATTTTGTAGTTAGGGGGTCACCACAACACAAAAAAACTATATGAAAGAATCACAGCATTAGGGGGGTTGAGAACCACCAATCTAGGCTCTGTTACTTCCCACCACAACACCTGTCCTAAAATAATCCTATTGTTGTACTTCCCTTTTACAACCTGTGTCTTAAGAAGTTTCTCTCTAAAATGGAAGGCTTCATCTCAGAGAAAGCCTCTAAACAATATATGCAACACTATTGTGAATGTTAAAATGGTTTTCAGAATAGCTTTTAATTTAACTGACAATTAAAACAATTATTTTATTTTTTATTTGTGGATATGTATGTATGTGTGCCCACATGCATACAGGTACCATCAGAAACCAGAAAAGGGTGCTAAATCCTCTGGGGATGAAGCTAGGGGCAGCCGTGAGTCATGCAGTGTGGGGTCTGAAATTGACCTTGAGTTCTCCAGCGAGCAGGAAGCAGTCTTAGACACTGAGCCAGCTCTCCAGCCCATAGTCAGCCAGTTTGTTAGGAGGCACAAAAAAGTGCTGAAGTGCTGAGCAGATATTTAGTAGGTATTTATTCAAAGTAATATTTAATGTCAGGTCCAAAAGAAACTCAGGACAAATGGCTGTGGTGCTTATCAACCAAAATGTGTGTTGGCCTCTAGGCTATTTTGGTATCGCAAGTACACTTTACTTGTAGCCAGTCTAGGCTGTTTTCCCTCAGCTCTTCTCATCCTGCCCCTACCCTAAGTTCTTTGGCTCTCGAGCTTCCCTCCCTGAGCTTCTCATTCTCTTCCAATCCTGTCATTTGGCTATACTTTTCTTTCTTCTTCCTCTCTTGGACTTTCTTTTGGTCTCCTTTCCCCACACTCTCCTTGTCTTCCTCTCTTGCTCATTTCCCACAGTCTGGTCAAGTCTGCTAGCTATGTTCAGAATACTGCTTTCTCTCCCTGCTCTGGATTCTTCCAGATGTCTCTGGCTGTATCTCTTTCATGTCTACAAAAAAAATCCTTCCCCCTCAACCATATATCAGAGAAGTCATAGTCTCAGTTTTTTACATTTGAGATGTCTACTGAATATTCTTTTAGATATTTGTTATGAAATGGATCATATTGGAAAAGGAGAAATGGAGGATTATTGTTTAAAAGTAAAGATTGCATCTTTGCAATGGAATGAATAATTGGCAATAGCGTTACAACCTTGTGAATGTGATTAAGGCCAGTGAGTTCACTGTGAACACCTAAAATAATTAGATTTACATTGTTTATATTAATAACACACACATACACACAAAAGACTGGAAAAATGGGACTGCCCACTTGATTCTCTTTGGAAATACTTCTTTTCTAAACATATACTCATGTACAACATATTTCCAGATCAAGAAATGAACATATTGGAAAACTATAGCAGTCATTCTTCATTAATTTTATTGTTCTCTCATTCTTATTTATTCTTATTTCTTGCAGAGAGATTGTTTTTGTGCTGAGCGAGTTAAATCACCCATCACGGTTCTGACAGTCTAAGGGAGAGGGCCGTCTATCTAACTGAATGGAGAACTGACAACTGCTTATCCTTTCCATTGCTCCTAATATGGACAGCATGCAATTTTGATTATTGCCAAGTTAGAATTTTATTTTTGAGAAACTATCAGATAGTTGATGCCCTGGAGTTGAAGGTATAATGTTCCATGTAAACAGTATCTAATGCTGTTTAGCTGTTGCCACATGTGGTGGAATGCCAGAAAAGCACAAGATAAACGTCAATGGCAGTCTTAAAGAAAGACTATGGAAGTCAAAGATGAAAACATAGGGCTTTCCTGTATATTCCTGGGATAATTCTTCTGTTTCTTCTTTGTCTGGCCCAGAGTCAGAGACTGTGTTGTTGAATTCAGGAAGAATTGCAAGATAGATCTATGCTGTATAGGTGTTATGGGGATGGATACATGATGACAGAGGCTGTGTTGGTTGGTTTCTGTCAACTTGATGCAAGCTAGGAGAGAGCCTCCTCACTTGCGAGGAGAGAGCCTCATCTGGGGAATTGCATCCATCAGACTGGCCTTTAGGCAAATTTGTGTAGCATTTTCTTGGTAGTTTATTGATGTGGGAGAGACCAGCCTGACTTAGGTGGTGTTACCTCTAGGCAGGTGGTCCTGGAAGGAATGTGAAAGGTAGCTTGGAAGCAAGCCAGTAAGTTCTTGCTTTGAAAACATGCCACTGTTCTTGCTTTTGCTTCTGCTTGAGTTCCTGCCCTGACTTAGCTTTCTTAATGGATTGTTAGCTGTAAGATAAAATAAACTCTTTCCTCCCCAGCTTGCTTTTGGTCATGGTGTTTATCACAGCAATAGAGAGTAAATTGATCAGAAGGGAAGCTATAATTTAGAAAGGTCTTGATAGATTAACTTTTCTATAAATGCTAGGTGTGATACCTGATTTTACCTTAATTAGTGATGCTGGTGGTAAGTGAAGGGTTAATAAAATATCCTAAGATGAAGCCAGTATTGGGGGGGGGTGTTAATGAATACATTTTGGGGAAGTTATATAATCATAGTATTTGAGAATTTACTAAGTGATTTAGTTTTTAAAATTAGTTTCATGTTGTGGAGGTAAAGAACAGTGACTGGACTTTGATTGCCAAAAAAATATTGTCATAAGGATGTGTGATGAGAAGTCCAAAATCAAGCAGCGAATACATGTCCAAAGTAAAGCTGTCTGTAGTCAAGCCTGCAGGACAGAAGGCTCTTTACCTTTTCTAGCTATTGCTTTGGTGACAATCCTTACTGATCCTTGGCTTGTGGATGCATTGTTTCCATCTGCCTCCATTAGTGGCTTGGCTGTCTTCCCTTTGCTTGGCTCTGCATCTTTCTTCTTCGCATAACGACACTAGTCAAATTGGATTAAGCTCACCTAGTAAGGTCTGAACTAATTGCACCTGAAACAACTCAGCTTTTAAGGAAGGTCACTTTCTAATATACTGAAGGTTGAGATTTCATAATTTCCGTAAGGTCACCATGTTAACGTAACTTCTACTAAATTGCTTCTGAAATGCTGAGGAAAGAAGAGTTTTAGTTACTTCAACTTAATAGAAGTAATCTGATCTTATGGTTAATGGGTTAGTGACACAGAAAAAAAATTGAGACTCAGAGAATTAAAATAAATAGTGTTAGTGATGTGGCTCAGAATATGCTCAGAGAGAACTGTATTGATGTTTGCTACACAAACTACGTCACTGTCAGCTGACTGATGGGAAACAGAGAACCTCTAGATGTAAACTCCTCATATACATGGTTTTGTGAACAAACAGATGTATGAATACATGTGTGAGCATTCGCGTATGACCATGTGCTTGTGTGAGCATAGGTGTATGTGCATGTGTGCCTATGTGTATGTATGTGTGAGTGTATGTGAATAAGCAGAATACATGTGTGTATTTGTGTATACATACATGTGTGTGCATGCATGCGTGTGTGTTAGAGAGTCTGTGTTTAACAATTTACTAAATATGATTGACAGACTAACTCATAGATGTAATTTTCACTTTCCACCTGTTTTAGAAGAGTGGGAAACAGTGGGAGATAGCAGTTGTGAATAAGGAAGCCTGAATTTGAGTTCATTAGGCTACTAATTTGCTGAAAGAGTGACTATAAAGTCTATATACACTGGAATAGTTTTGAAATTGTAAAAGGATGACATTAACAATTATTCTATCAGAGGAACAATAATAAGGTACCATTTTCCAGTCCAAGGGAATGTGGGATTACCTCCTGGGAAAGAGAAGTTAATTGGTCTCTCACTGATGTGGTTAACAAGATGAGGTAATTTTCATCTAAAAAGTTAACATTAATTCCATATTTCAGTGAAGATATTTCTTGTTTATAGAATTACTGTCCCAAAGTTTTCAGCTGAGTTTGGGTTTTGATAAAAAAATTTTCTGCATATAATTTAAATTTAATTGAATAATTTTCAATGAATTTTGAAGAAGAATGCAGCCTTTACTAAAACTGTGTCAGAACACTTTACTTCATTTTTTTCTCCCCTCTGTGCACCTCCGTAGTCAAGACAACCCACGCCTTGCGTTTTGTTTTTATGGTTTTGCAGTTTTAGAAGAGAAAGAGAAACTCAACACTAGTATTGAGTTGTTAAAACCATAGAGTAATTTCTTTGTTATAGTTTTTTTTTAAGTCCTTTGCTTATTTTAGTCTCTTTACATTTCTATGTATCTTCCAGATTTGCATGATTATTTTTGTAACATAATCTTCTTGGGTTTTGATTGGAAGTCTATAGCGTATATACTTTGCATTTGGGAGAATTGATATCACAAAAATGCTTTCCAACCTGTGAATATGTATAGTTCTGCATTTATTTATTTATTCTCTCATTTTCTTTCTGCAATTTGGCCATTTAAAATTGAGACATTTGATTTGAAGGCAATAAGAAGAAAATAGCTATTTCTGTCTTGTTTCTTTTACTTAACATATGATTTTTTTATATGTTGTTATATCTGAACCCCTTTTAAATATGAAGCAATATTTCATGTATGATTATAACTCTATTCTATGCAGTCATTAAGAAGAACATTTGAATATTTTCGAGTGGTTTTACTAATATGAATAAAAGTTGTTTTGTATATTCACTTATAGTTTCAATAGACAAATGTTTTTATTACTTGGGTACATTTCTAGGTCTGAGATTGGTAGGTTGTGAATAAATTGAATTTTTTAAAAATAAATGGGGCTTTCCAAAAGGGGCTGTTGCATTATGTATTGCCACCAGAAATATGTTATGCATTTGTATTTCCATGTGCTTACCTGTGTTTGGCATTGCTAGTACAGAATAAATGCCCTTAACTTTAAAAAAATCTGAATTTTAAAACATTTCAAAATTTTATGCTTAAAATGTGTTTTAAAATACATTTTGTATGTGACTGTGTGTGAATATGGGGACATGAGCAGCACTGAGGTCGCATCTGGGAGACAGAGGCCAACTCTGGTTCTCTCTCGCCACCTAATAGAATCTAGGGATTAAGCTCAGGTCATTAGGTCTGTGTGAAAATGGCTCTACCGTCTAAGTCACCTGGCCTACTGTGAATCCTATACTATTTGATTGTTGATACAATGCTAAAGCTGGAAAATTCCTCACCTTATCTCATGTAATCACAACCAAAATGCAAGTGCATCAAAATTTCTGCATATTATCTCAGGCTATGTATACAACGTGCCTATGACAACGTATGCATTTAGCATTTCTTCTTGGTTACCCCCTGGTATAGTTAGCTTCTGTTGTCAGCTTGACACAACCCATCTAGGAAGAGTGGACATCAGCTGAGGAACTGCCTCAGTCAGGTTGGCCAGTGATCATGTCTGTGGCTCATTTTCTTGATTGCTAATTGATGTTGGTTGCCCAGCCTACTGTGAGCAGTTCTATCCCAGGGTAAGTGATGTTGAGTTGTATAAAAAGGTATGTTTAGCCTGCTGGAGGAAGTAAATAAATAAGGAATTTTCCTCCATGGTCTCTTCTTTAGAGTGATTCCAGATTCTTGCCGTAAGTTCTTCCCTTGGCTTCCCTGATGATGAACTGCAACTCATAATCTAAATAAAGTCTTTATTTGCTGAATTGGTTTTGGTCAGTATTTTCCCACAGAAACAGAGAAGAAATTAAGACACCATCCTATGATAACTCCTTATATATCTGCAAGCACTCCGAAATCAGAAAAACTTCCAAATCTATTATACTTTGCGACTCATGCTTGAGATAAGAGATGAAGCATATTTTAGCTGTAATCATCTCAGTGATTGATTTGTAGTGTCACATGTTAAATTTGCTTCTCACTATTGATTATGAGAATGAGATTCTCTTTCTTTTGATTGGTCATTTAAATATCTTTTTTGGTGAGAAGTCTGTCATAAATTTTAATCCATTTAAAATGCTTCCATGCACATTCTACAATTAATAAAGATTCAGCAAAGAAATTGATATACTGGACCTAGCAAAACTAAATAAACAAATGGTCAAAAAATCTTATGGAGAGAATATCAACACCACAGTGTAAGTCAACACCTACTTTATAAATTCATTTGTTTATTCTAGGTTCTTGAATTTCTATGTATATTTTAGAATTTGTTGGCGATTTTGATAAAATGGGCTTCTTGGATTTTGATTGGGGTTATAAAGGAATATATGGATCATATTTGAGAGAATTGACATCATAAAAATGTCTTGCAAGCTGTGAACATGATATAGCTCTGCATTTATTTCTGCTTTCATTTCTCTCAGCAATAATTTGTAGGTCAATGTACAGGCTTTTCACTTGTTAGGACACATCTTTTACATATGTCATATTTTAGCATGTTCAATAGTATTTCATCTTAATTCTGTGTCTAGTTTTCCATTATAAGTATATAGGGATGCAATTGATTTTACATTAATATTGAATCTTGAATGCTTGTTAAGCCCACTGGATGGTTCCATTAAGATTATTTGCTAATTTATACATTCATTAGAATTTCGTACTTAGGTTATCATGTCATATTCAAATAAGAAGAGATTAAGGCCTCCTCTTCAGATTTTTACTTTGTTCTCAATGTTAGGAGAAAATTATTTCTATGTTTGTCACAAACACCTTTAATAGATTGTTTCTTTTACTTTTATATGTATTTGCTAAAAATATTAATAAATGCTGACTTTTATCAAATGCTGAACTGTATTTATTGTAATTATATGATTTTTCTTTTTAAAGATTTAATTGCCATATACATACATATATATATATATATATATACACATAAATGTGTGTGTGTGTGTGTGTGTGTTTATGTGCCCCATATGCATGCAGGTGTCTATAGAAATTAGAGGGTCTGTGGTCTTCAACCACTGCAGTTACTGCTGGTTGTGAGTCCTGTGATGGGTACCAGGAATTGATTCTACATCCTCTGCAAGAACAGTAAATACTCATTCTTGTTGAGAGATGTCTCTCCAGCCCTTTGGTTTTTTAAATCTTTTGAAATGGTTAAACTCATTGAGTGTTAAAGAACCTTTGTGTTCTTGGTATAAAACAAACTGGATCAAGAGTTATTGCATTTGGTGAGGTAAAATATGGTATGGCTTCTTGTGCCTATGTTTATGAAGAAAGTTGACCTTCCTTTTTTTTCCTTCAAGACACTTTGGTTTTGGCATCACGATCTGTCACAATGCTTGTCTCATAAAATAACTTAGGACTTGATTAATATTTTAATCCTTGGAAAATTTTGTGCTGTCTTTTAGTCATGACATGATCATTACACCCATGAATTCACAGCAACTGTAATTGCCTGTACTAGAGCATAGCTGTCAACATTTCAGCATGTATGAGGGAGGAGGTCAGAATGCTTCATTCCTACCTGAGGAGCTATTGAAAATTGAGGCCATCTGAGAGGGAGAGTCAGTTTTTCTTGAAGTTGTGACCACTGGTAGAATGGCTCTCAACTTATGTATATAAAAAAACTAAACTCAAAAATAGACTCAGTGACATTTTTTAATGAGTCCATGAACTAAGGAAATTGATATGATCAAAATACATTGCATACATGTATATCATTCTCAAAGAATAAATGAAAATATTATTTAAATAAAATAAGAGAATGAGTGACAGTGTATGTGGTAGTTTTAATTGCCTAGCATATTAAACGTACTGGGCTTATTTTATAACACCACAACATGAGGCTATTGGTGAAAATCATGCTCAAATGAGCAAACTTTGAAAAGAAAACAAATTAAATGTTAACTGTGGTTTTAGATGTTAATATGAAAGATTTTTTTTTCCCGAGAATGGATTATTCCATTTTCTTTTAAACTTATCTGTGTCTTAATATTGAAGCCTATTATTGTTGACTGTATGTGCTCTGGTCTTGATTTTAGTCCATTATTTTATTTCTGCTTTTAATAAGAATGTATAGGCCATTCTTATTTAATATAATAACTATAAACATTGGTTTACTTTAGTATCTTTCTATGTGTGTTTGACATTTGTTACAATACATTTTTTGTTCTTTTGTTGTTTGTAATAAATATATCCTAATAAAGTCTCCCTGCAGGAAATATTGTATATTTTCACAAATGATGTTAAAACATAGGTAGGCTTCTACTTCATTTTTATTCCTTATAGCATTGTTGATATATATTTTGTTTCTAAATATTTATGTTAGAATATATTGCTATTTCTGCTTTCCATGGTTATCACTTGAATAGTTTCAAAATAACAGACGATTTTATGCTTAATGACACATTTATGTTTTATATTACTAGTCATCCCTTCAAAAAAGTTTACTTCTGCCTTAAGAATATATTTTACATTTCCCTGATGACTAGGGAAGTTGAACATTTCTTTAGGTGTTTCTCAGCCCTGCGAATTTCCTCAGTTGAGAATTCTCTGCTTAGCTCTGTTCCCCATTTTTTGATAGGGTTATTTGGTTTTCTGGAGTCTAACTTCTT
>CM052705.1:73452490-73492893 GCA_028551405.1 Uromys caudimaculatus | reverse complement strand
GACTTTGGGCCTGAGGGTGCTAGGGGCACCAGTAAAAGGGAATGTCAAGGTGGGAATATGGGAATGGGTGGGCGGGTAGGTGGGAGGAGGAATTCCCTCACAGAGGCGGGGAGGGGGAGGGGACACGGGGTTTCTAAAGAAAAGGGGAATCATCGGAAATGTAAATAAAATATCAAAAAAAAAAAAAAAAAAAAAAAAGAATATATTTTACTACTTTATTGTAATATGTATCTTCTGCTACTGAACTCTATTTTTGTTTAAATAAATGTTTTATATGGTATCCTTTAGCTTAATTTAAAAATGTTTAATGAATGGAGGCAGAGACAGGCGGATTTCTGAATTCGAGGCCAGCCTCGTCTACAAAGTGAGTTCCAGGACAGCCAGGGATATACAGAGAAACCCTGTCTCGAAAAACCAAAAAAAAAAAAAAAAAAAAGTTTAATGAAGAATTCTGAGTAATTTTTTGCTACTTTATTCTGATTTTGTCTTTGTCTTCTTGGTTGTTTGGCTTCCAACATGAAGTGTTATGGCATATTGTATTTGTTCTTCTATGTGTGGTGACATATTATGCCTAGCTTGTGCCTCTTTGTACAAGCTGATTGTGTGCTTTACTTCCACGCTGAATATTCAGGAAAATTGAAATGGCATATTAAAATAATCCAGATAAAAGTATTTATATCATAGGGGTCAGCTAACATTATGAGTCACACTTCCTGTACATCTCTAGTACGCTATTTAAAATTTAGCAATAAATCATTATCTTAAAATGTTTTCTCATGGGTGAGTTTCTGGTATTCATAAATTTCATTACAGATGTGGTTTGATATATTTTCCTTAACCTTGTTGTAAGTTTCAGACTTTTTGAGAGTCGTATATCTAGAGTTCCATAATTTTCATCAGATTTAGGGTCTTTAGAGGTAGTATTTGTTTTTTAGTTGGTTTTTCTTTCTTATCTCATTTATGATCACTCCTCTTCTCTGTGACTCTATGTGCAGGGTTTAATTAGTCTATTAATTCACCAAGATATTGATATTATGTTTCTTTTGCTCTAGTATTTTTCCTGTATTTAATTTGGATAATTTTGTTCTCGTCTTCAAGTTCTTTCTGTTTTTTTTTTTTTTTTTTTTTTTTTTTTTGTCTATTTAGCTGTTAATTGTACCTGGTCATCTCCTTTATTTTAATGTTCTATAGAAGTTCAGTATGAACTTTTACAGCATCAATTCCTTTCAACATCATGTTCAGGATTTCCTCTGTCTTCCAAACACTTATAACAAGTAGCGTTAATGCTGATTTTATGATTTATTGTTATCATCTAATTTTATTTAGTGACATTTTTCCTAGTTATGGACTCTGTATGTTACTTTAAAATTCATAAATAGGAATTCTATTATTGGATGAAGGTCCTTGTAAACAATGTTCTTGGCTGATATAGTCAGTTGTGTTTTACTGTAACATAAAATTAATCAATATGATCATATAAAGTTTTGTTTTAATCTTTATTGTGATGGGCACAGAACAACCCTCACTTATAGGAATAATAACTTCACCCTCAGTATAGGAACAAGAGTTCCATGGATGCCTAAAACCCTTTTGTGGGATTTTATCTTTTGTTCTTTGTATTCTATGGTCTTTGCACTTTGATACAAAGATGGGCATTTTAAAGCCCTTTATGTAGTCTACTTGTCACATTTAGAGCTATTTCCCTGGTCTTGGTGCATGTCTCTCATATGTGAGTAGATGATTATCCAGCTAAAGACTCTTGCAGAAGTCTTTTTAGTATTCTAGATGGCACACTCAATTTTTGACTCTGTCCCCATAAACTCTAATCTCTTTATCTTAGTGCTACTTTAGCTTTGATCATATTCTCCTTACTTACATTGTGACCTAGACAATGACTATTGTAGTGGGCTGGCACAGTCATTGATCTCCCATTGCTTTTTCACCTTTTTGGGTCTCACAGAACCATATTGACTATTGCTTAAACATTTCTGCATTAAAGCCCTCACCTCTTACACCATTACAACTGGAATACGAATGTAAAGATGTTTTTATTTAATTATTTATACAATGAAGTGGTTATGTTCATTGTGTATTTATCTTTGATCATTCAATGCCTAGTTTCATAATTCTTTATCCCCATTAAACACACTTAACGATTAAGTATTTAGTCATTACCTACTTATATACTATACCAGGGCTTTTGTGGACCTGCTCACGATTTAATTGAGACTAGACACTAGCTTCTAACTTAACCTGATTTCCTGTCACTGGGCACTGTCCCTTCCACATAGCTAGTTCTTTACTTCCCTGATCCACTCAGGTCTTACTTCTGCTTCTTCTGTGTCTGCTTCAATTCTTCCACTTCTCTTTCACCCTTCTTGAATCTCTGCCTGCCTGGAAGTCCTTCCCCCTACATCTTGCCCCAGCTATTGACTGTCAAATATTTATTTAAAGCAATCAGCAGTGAGAAAACACCAGAACATCTCTTTGGTTGCCTTTAGGCATTGAGGGTTGTCTGAACTCATGTTTTGGGCAGGTGTGGAAGGACGAACATTTACAAATAGAAACCCAGTGATGGCCTATAGAAATGACAATACCAAAATTCTGCCAGCACTTAGCTCTCTGCCTGTATAGAATTAAAAGTGGAAAATACAGGAACACACCTTAGTACAATGAGAAGAAAGGTCACCCCAACAACATACATATAATCATTTAATAATTCTTGTTACTCATCTAATAAATATATAGTAAGTGTCCATAGTATGGCCAGTGTAACATACACTGTAATATCCAATAATTCCAAAGAGCCCTGTGAATGGTTTGGATAAGATAAACTTCAAAGTTAGTCTTACTTTTCTGCATTAATGAAAACCTTTGTCTTGCCATTTTATTAATTTTTCTTTCATACAGGGGAAAAGGCACAGGTTATTAGTGAGTATAAATTTCTACTATCTTCAGAAAAGGGGACATAAACTATGGAGAAATGTACTTTCATTTATGATTGTAAAATTTGGAAGGCACCGGAAAAGATATATTGTCAAAAAGGCACATTCTGATTTCTTACCATGGAAAAAACACAGAAATCATCATGAGTCACATAAAGGAAACGAAGAGCACTAGCCTGGCTGGAAAATCTCTCAAGTCTTTGGAAATGGCCATTATTTTCCATAGGTAGTAAGTCAAGCTTTTTGTCTGTGGGCACTTTGTGCTACGTGGAAGTGAGTAGTGTAATATATAGCTCTTTCTCCTATAATATACCTCCACGCTTATCTTTATTAGCCTAATTAATCTTCCGTGCCTCTTGTCCTTTTGTACTGGAGTCATCTTAGGTTTTTTTTTTTTTTTTTTCTTTTTAGAAATTATTTTCTTGTTTCTCAAAGACAAAATTGGTAACTTTACCTTCAAGATTAGTATTGAGACCTCATTTCCTCAAGATAGTTCCCTAGGTTATGTCCCATGGTTTTGTTCTCATGATGGTTTTATATGCCTAGTGTTGATGCCTATCCAGTACACACAGCTGTAACAACATAAGGAATTCTTGATCACTGGGCATAGAGGCATGCAATGTTACAAGTGCTGTGACAGGCTGTATATTTTTGACAAGATAAATAACTATGAAGAGACATAAGTTTTGAACTGTGTCCTTGGAGCTGAAACATTTATAACTAACTTATCGTTATATGTTATGTAACTTATAACTTATCCTAGTATTCATAGCTCCCAGGGTTAGATTTTATTTCCATCCAAGCTTCTCCCTAATTCTCTCCTCATATGGTCTAACAAGATGGCTGAATTTTACTTTACACTTTCTCAATTTGGGGGCTTTACTTTCATCTCTTTTGAGGGCTATTTTTGTGTACCTCTGTGAAAATGACAGCTCTAACACAGTCTTATTCTTTCTGCTTACTCTTTCTTATCATTCAAAATTTCTCAAAATTCTGGGATGTAGATTATTGTTCATAAGTCATATCCTGGCATAGAAGTTATGAAATCCCCCCAAAATATTTTCCTTCAAAACACATCAGTTTTCAATACATACCAGTTAAGTTTTACTTTATGTGCTGAAGATTATTTTTCTTCCTGGAAAAAATAGAAATAATATAAAGATTCTTTTGTTTTGTTTAAAGCCAGAGTGTAGACCAGCAGTTCTCAACCTGTGGGTCATGACTCCTTTGGAGGTTACATATCAGATATCCTGCATATCAGATAATTTTCATATCAATTCATAAGAGAAAAAATTACAGTTATGAAGTAACAATGAAATGATTTTATAGTTTGAGATGACTACAACATAAAGAATATATTAAAGGGCCATGGCACTAGGAAGCCTGAGGAACACTGGTCTGGGCTGATCAACTTCAACTTCCACTATTAACATTCAGCATAAACTATGAAATCATTTTTTCTGTTAAAATTATATTTATGAATGATGTAAATATAATAACCATGGTTGAAATCCTTAAAAAGTTTATATTTAAGGGTTTTATTTTATTGTTCCTCACCCTTTCTTCACTTTATATATGGATGTTTTGCTTTTCATTTTTGGAATATAACAGAAGGGAAAGATTACTATAATTTCAAAGTTACTGCCTAAAATTGAGTATTAGACATCACATTTGGAGAGAGACCTTTGGTCAGAGGAATACTTTCTTCCAAAGACTCCGGAGTGCTGACATTTAGGGCTCTTTTTTGCCTGGCTTTTTGCAGTTTTAGATAAGGCTTCCATGGCTACCTGTGAGGAATACTAAAATGACCTGCTCCTGAGATTTCATAGGAGTATCTCTTGTACTCCCAGGATGACTGTCAGGATAATCTAAAACCAAATAAGCTGTTCAGATAATTTAAAACTATTTTCCATTAATGTTATAAAGGGGAGGGAGATAGTACCTTGATGGCAGAATTAAAGGTTATATGAGTAGAGGAAACTTAGGGATGATAGTGGAAGCCATTAGGGCGCTCCTGCTTCTATTGTACTGAAGACTTGCCCTGCTCCATGCTTGTTGAATTGGGGATGCTCACATGGGTCTTCTAGGGTATTCTCTTTTGGTAAAGATGCTTCTGTAATCACCAGAAACCCAGGTGAAGTTCCACAAACTCATCATGTTCAGTACACATGGCTAAATTTGTGTGTTCAACCGTTCCTCACCTTAAGAGCACTTGCCTGATTTGATTTATCCACCAGATAGGACACTGTCACGAATATACAATTCATTCCGTTGCTTTAATGTCAGTAATGTCTATCACTGGGAAAACTGTAGAGCTGTTTGTAATATCTGACAAATTTTAGGCTTTGCATTACTTCTTACTTTACACTTCTATTTCTTCGCTTAGCATGAGACCTCACAATTCCTACTCATCTCAGCTTAGCTTATCCCCTTTGGGGTCTGCACTTAACATCTTATGTGTTGCTTTGCATATTGAACCATTCCTACTATAGCCTGAGTATACTCTCCAAAGGCAATCTTCCATGTTTGGGTCACCTGAAACTCCCATAATGCTTGTCTTACTGGAAACACAAACATTATTAACTGAATAAAGAAAATAAATTTCCAATTGTAATCAGAATTTCTACAATGTGTGTGACTATGGCAACTTCTTCAGTCTTTTCTTAGAAGGCCATGAATCATCTTGCCATTCCCTTCCTGTTCCCCATTCTTAACGTGCAGATCTCCACTCGGTTCTCACTGCTCTCTACAGGCCTCACTGCTTGGCCACTGTCATCTCCACTGCACAAAAAGTACATCAACATTTTCCTGCCCCTGTGCTGCCAACCCCTTGCTTTGTTCTACTTTCTCAATTCTTTCCATAGCACTAATCACCCAATATACATACCTTTTTCTCTGTCATATGACTCCTTCGCTTCTTTCCTCCCTCCCTCTCTCCCTGAGCCCCTCCAGAGAAAACAGGCCTGGGATCCATTTCTGTTTTCTTTATTGACATTCTTTCATGGCACACAATAGAGTATCACTTAATGCGTTGGAGAGCCTCCATTTGAGGCTGCTGGGCAATGAATGTCTTAATATCAATTGTTTCTTATAAGCCGTCACCTCAGATCGTCAGTAACAGAATGTCCATTTTTAAACTTGCATCCAAGATGGACCAAAGAAGATAAGGCATGACATTTCAATGTGAAATGGGATGATTTCCATATTGCTTTGAGTTGGAAATAAGTAAAGGGAAAGCTTTCTGTGAAGATCCCAGAGCAGACCTGGATCTGCTCTGCATCTTGGGGATGGGAAAGCAGATTAACTTCAGTTTTTAGAAGCAAATCTAGGGTTTCCTACCTGAGGTTTGCTCAGCATACAGTTTGTATACACTAATAGCTCCTATCAAGGTGCCCATCTGAATAGGTGAACTACCTTTAGGTGTGGTGATAGTGAGCAGAGATCAGGATGGCCGTGCCTTCTAAAGGCAGCACAAAACAGCTATCAGCCTGATAAACTTACAGAGTGTTATAGAAATTTATCCCAGAGTAAACTGATTCCACATAGTAAACACAGCTCTAGGCAATATAAAAATAAATGTTAACTGTTGTCCACTAAACCAGTTGACCGGTTTTTTACCAAATTTTATTTAATTTAAAGAAATTTGAGATGTAATATTAATTTATAATATGTAAGTCTTATTTTATAAGAAACAAAAAGTGATTAAAAACCCCTAAAGAAGTGTGTACATATGTATTATTACATTTTATGCCTTTATATTGACTTAGAGTATTAAAAAATAAACATTTCAGTTTTTCTCTTGTTCTTAAGTTCATTTTGGGTCATTCTTTACCTTTATAAGTATTCAGCAAAAATTTAATATTTGACATTCACAAAGTTTTGTTGTTGTTGTTGTTGTTGTTGTTGTTACTGGTAGTATTTCAAACTTACAACACAGAAAGCCATAGTTGAGATATGGAATTGACTACTTTTCATATGTAAGATAAATTGAAGGAAAATATATCAAAATATATTTCTGTAAGCTGTGTTGTGAGTTGATCTATGATGTTTTGACTTCCAAAAGAAAATGATGTCTTCATCCTACAGGGAAGAGAGCTGCGTTCAACAGTAGGTTTCAGATGCTTGATAAGGTGAATCCACCTTGGATTAACTTTGCAAATATGTCTTTTTCAAGACTAAACAACAATAACGCTACATGTTTTTCATCACCATCGTGGAGGCAAAGATGAATGCAGCCACATTAAAGAAGAACGCGTTGTGTCTTGGAATGTTGAAAGGCTTCTTATTTTTCATCTTGTTAATAAAAAGAAGCACTTAGGAGAAATTCATCTTCATGCTTCAGGCCATAAGTTGATGACATAATAAAGCCATGAAGAACTATTTCTCTCTGAGGCCCAGTGCTAAACATTTGGACAAGTGCATCAAATACATTTCTCTGCTCTCTTCTTAAATATTGATTGTAGAAACCTCATTTGTAAAGTGTATGTGGAATCAGTTGCAAAATAAATCCCAGCCCATAATTTCTCATTGGATGGAAGGATGGGTTCTTTTCCTCTCTGTTTTATTAACAGTCAGCATTTGTATGCATTTTAGATAGTGAGTGCTAAAATGCCTATAGTCTGCTTTGCAATTTGTTAGCATACCTGCTATGGTGAAGATGGAAATGAACATGACATAGCCTTAATCTCTACCTAAGGGGTATTCAGTTGCCCTAATCTAGTATTAGTACTCCAGTGGTGGTCAACCAGCATATAATTAGCAAGGATACACTCCAGAAACACTATTACAAGTGTTTTAGCTTTCTTTATCAGCTAATTAGCATGTTAGCAAGTTTTCATTGTCACATCTAAAGCCTTGTCAGTTAGCATAATGTATGACATAAATGAATTGGGGGGAAATAGTACTTTAAATGCATCAGATTCATCAAAACTGTTCCAGATACTCATTGGCTTTGCCCAAACAGGAAATAAAATTGTAGGATGTCTCTTGCTCTTCATCTTTTCCAGTGGTACCTGAATCTTGCTTCTAAAATGGTTTTGTGTACTGTCCTGGCTTCGGAGGATTCTGTTGACTTGCAGTTCACTGACAGATTATCTGGATTCTTCCTTCGGCATTGTTTCGTACATGCCACTTCCAGCTAAAAGGAGTTTTGGACCAATGCATGGTTGAAACACTTAAAGTCAGAAATCTCAGACTTTGTTAAGTTCACAGAAAAAGCCTTAAGATCACTTATTTATGTATCCGATTTCTATAAACATCTGTAAATGAGTGTGTGAACAAGCTCAGCTCTGCACGTCTGTGTACATGCACTTGCTCTGTATAAGACCTGGTTGTGAACAAGCAAGGATGCCTAAGCTACTTTCCCTACAACTTGCATGCGTTCTTATTGCCATGGTGTAAAGAATCCCCCTCACAACTTATCTCTTGAAAATTTAACATATCTTATCAAGATGATGGAATTAGAAAAGGGCTTTTAGACTGTGTTTAGGTCAAGAGGGCAAGCTTATTTGGCCTTGACCATATAAAAACACATCTGTAAACCAGAAGTCTGGGCATCATAAACTCTGAATTTTATGTTTATTGATCTTCAACTTCCCTGTCTCTAGTATAAGGACAAATATTTTCTGTTGTTTATAAACCACCCAACAATGGTATTTTGTTATACTATCCACAACAGAGTAAAATACTTGCTCACTAAGCTACTCATTTTGTTGAGTTCTTCAACTTGCAATTATCAGACATCCATGTAATAAGCATTGTATCCTTCACTGGGGGCTATAAAAATGGAAAACATGAGGTGATGAGAGGCTTGTTGGAGAAACTGATTTAAGTTGAAATGACTAAGGTAGACATTCAAAGGGTGAGTCCAGCTTACTAAACATTTAAGAGATAGGATTTGTGATGTGGTGGGTAGTGAAGCAGTAAAAAAAAAAAAACATTGAGGATCTCTACTTAGGGAACCACTGCAATAATTAGATCACCAGGCTATCTAAGGTGAAATGTTGGTTAACAAAAGTGGAAGATAGCAGAATAATATTCAGGATCCCTGCCTTTGAGATGTAATAGACAGAAGGAAGAAGAAAAAAAGGAGAGGAGGAGCTAAGGAAGGCATACTGATGTTACTCTCAGGTTGACTGAACTTTAGTCAGGCCTTTTCTGACTGTAGGCCCCGGAAGCTGGAATAATCCAGGAATCTGTTCCTTAGGGAAGTGGCCATCCTTGTGTAATGCAACCATTTGTGATTATATTACTGTTGTTCTTTCTTTGTGGAGTAACAGAACCAAAATTTTATAATCAACAATGGGCAAAATTAGATGGTTTTGTCACACTGAGCTACCTACCTACCACTACCCAATAATACTCAAGGACTTTCCACTAGCTCACAAGGTGTTTTCGTTATTATTGCTTTTGTCATAGCAGCTTTGAGTTTACTATTGCTGTTTGTAATTATCTTGCACGCATCCTTGCTTATATTGGGCTGAGAGAAAAATACCATTCCAATGTCTGTGGGCATGTGGAGCAGCATGATAAAGAAACAAATTAAAAGTCCTTAAAATTAGTTTCAGAATCAAGATCCATTTAATCTTCTCAGGGCTCTCCCTGTCAGCAGAGTTAGAGGCTTCTGAAAAATTCTCATATTTATTTGACAGAATCACCAAAAAGAATACGACTTAACCAGAGTTGACTAAACTTACACATAAGAATAGCTGGGTTTTTTTTCCACAAATGATTTTTTCATGTGGATCCCATCCTTACTAATCTTTTCTTAGGGAGAAATAACTACATCCCTGACTAAAGTATATTTTGTTCTCTAAGCCTAATAAAGTCCTCTAAAATTATAGCAAATAAGTGCTTCATTAATAAGTCAAATTAAAAATATAGTTGAAGGCTAGAGACATGGCTCAGTGAGTAAGACTCGTTGCAGTTCCAGCATAAGGATTTGAGCTTGGATATCCAGCACCCATGTAAGAGCTGGCTGTCGCTATGCGTGTCTGTAACCCCAGTTCTTGGAGATAGAGACAGGAGTATTTCTAGGGCTTAATGGCCAATTGCCAGCTGTAAAACTCAAGCTCTAGGTTTTAGAGAGAGACCTTGTGTGAACAGAATAAAGTAGAGCTTCATAGAACAAATTATCCCTTGTCCTTTCTTGTCCCCATGTGTATACAGGTATGTACACTGGCATACACAAGTGTACACGTACATATATTACACACACACCACACACACACACACACACACACACACACACACACACACACACACACACACACACACACACACACACATCTGAAGACCTCAACTACAAGCTAAAGAACACAGGAGAAGCTGGGCAGTGGTGGCGTATGCCTTTAATCCCAGCACTTGGGAGGCAGAGGCAGGTGGATTTCTGAGTTTGAGGCTAGCCTGGTCTACAGAGTGAGTTCCAGGACAGTCAGGGCTACACAGAGAAACCCTGTCTCGAAAAACCAAAAACCAAAAACCAACCAACCAAACAAACAAAAAGAACACAGGAGAAAGAAAATGGGGGCTTGGAGCAAGGGCGTTGAAATACTTGAGTCAGGTAAAGAAGCAACGGCAGGAAGGGAGAAACAGAAAAATAAAGCAAAAAGGATAAATGTTCTTATTTTTAGGGCTTCCAGATTTGAGAGAGGCTAGAGCGGAAGAGATTAAAACATTAAACAATAGCTTAAAAATGCTTCTAATCTTGGGGCAGAGAAGATGGCTCAGCACCTAAGGGTGCTTGCCACAGAAGCCTAATAGTCTGACCTTGATCTCTGGTATCCATGTAGAGGTTGAAAGAGAGAAATGACACCACAAAGCCACTCCTCCGACCACCTTCACACATGTTCTGTGGTATACATATCTATACACACACCACATACATAATAATGATGATCATAATTATAATGATGATGGTGATGATGGTGGTGGTGGTGGTGGTGGTGGTGGTGGTGGTGGTGGTGGTGGTGATGATGATGGTGGTGGTGGTGGTGGTGGTGGTGATAAATAACGCTGGTCAATCCTGAGAAAGATATGAACCTTCTGGTATAGGAGGCCCACACAACCCCCCGGTAGACATAACGAGAAAATTTATCCCTGAAAGTCAAGAATCCTGAAAACTAAAACACAAGTATTAATGTCATACTTACAGAAACATACACCAAGTGAACACTAGATTTCTGAGTAGAAATGTGAGGATGAGGCAGGAGCTGATTGACATAACTAAGTGTGCATACGGAGGTGGACGTGCGATGCGTGCTATAAAACGTACTGATCAAAGCAGCGCAATGAGTGTTCACTGTTGGAGATCGGTGCGCATGCTCTGAATCTGCATGTCTGCGTGCTAAAGGTCCTTGTCCTCAATTGGTTTTCGATCACTGAGACTCGCACAGGTAGGACCAAAGGAGAATCACGAAGACTCAAACACTGTAGCTGCAGGAGAAAAAGCCAACCAGCCATGTGAGTTTTTGGGCAAGTGACCACTGGCGACTTTGCAGATTGAGCCTGGGGTCGCAAGGAAAGGTTTAGGAGTGCCCAGTCATTGAGTTAGCTAAGGCATTTTACGAATGACTGGAGTGTGTGTGTGTGTGTGTGTGTGTGTGTGTGTGTGTGTGTGTGTGTTTTCTATTTGTGGATATGATATAGCTCCTAAGCAGGTGGATGCCTTTGACTTGCCAGTAGCTCAAAGCAGAGTAGCCAAAACTACACTGTACAGTTCACACCTGCTTGTCACTGATAGGTTATTTCTCCACAGATGAAATGATCCAGTTCAAGCCAAATTATATAAAAGGCATGTTTATTGGGAAGCTGGATTGAGGCCAAGGTAGTCATCATGGGGAGAGAGGTTGGGAAGAGTAAAGAGAAAGAGAGAAAGGGCACACATGCATGCAGAGAGAGAGAGAGAGAGAGAGTGAGAGAGAGAGAGAGAGAGAGAGAGAGAGAGAGAGAGAGAGAGAGAGAGAGAGAGACACACACGGAGGGAGAGGGGGAGGGAGGGAGGGGAGGGGAGGGGGGTAGGGGAGGTCTGGATTATATAGTGAAGAGCCCTCTGGGGTAAGGGTAGCCCAGCTTCTGGTCTAGAAAGTGCAGTGTTGGTGACAGGGTATGCCAGGTAGGGACTGAGGGAAACTGGGAGAACAGGTCTGCTTTGATATATAAAATGTCCACCTCCGTCCCTTGTCTCAGGGTCCCAAACCAAACAATCACCACTTCAGTTTAGAGCTTCTGAGATTCTCTGCTCTACTTATTCATAAAATATGCAATAATTTATTTTGACCTTTAGTCACCACGTTAGTTCTGTAAACACTAGAATTTATTCCTGTCTGCCTGAGTAACCTTTATTTAACTCCTATTCTCTCTGCCGCCTTCACTCTTCTCTGACTCTAATCATCCACGTTATGTATGTTCAACCACCTTTTAAAAGAGAGTGTATCATAAAAATATGCAATAAGAAGGCAGGATACAGCACTCCATCTGGACAGATATAGAGTTGGCCTTTACTTATCAGTGGTCACCTTGAGTGCAAATGAACATTTTTCTCTTTTACTATCACATTATTCTCATATGAAAATAAATTATGTAGTCCTAATAACTTAATAAACAGAAATATAAAACACTGATTGGACTTTAGTTATGAAGTGCATGCATTCTCCAGTAAGCATTTTGGGTAGATTGGGGGTGCTGGGTGTTGTTTACTAAGATGTGGTATTTCAGAAAGTAACCTCAGGAGGGATTGTGGAGAGTGGACTGGGGGAAGAAATGGAAGTTGGTGTTTGAAACATTTGAAGTGGCTTTCAGTTGTTCATCTGATGAAATATGAAGATTTGAAATATGAAGATTTGAATTCAGAGAATAATTCTGGAATGAGAAAAAATCAAGAGAATAATAATCTGCCTCTCCAGTGTTACATAACACATGGTACATTGTAGTTTAAAGTGAATACTTTATTCTTTCAAACAGATTCAACTTAATAAACAGGAGTTTGATTACATGTAATTTTATGATTTTAATTTTTAAATTACCAATTTAATAATATTTTTAATTACAATTGTAACATTGCAATACAATATAAAATAGTAAAATGATTAAAATATTTAATATGCAACTGGATATCAAAGATATATTCAATCTACTTATCATTTCCTTCCTATTGCTTACACGTAAAATTCTCACCCCCTGCTCATCTCAACCCTTCATCGGCAGTGAGTAGGCTGCTGGATATCACATTTATAGGAATCATAAAACCGGTTTTGATTTTCCATCACACAAGTTCCTATAGTAACCAGTGACATTCAGAGATGAGTTAATAGTTTATACTGAATGAAAACTGCTTTTACTTTTACTGTGAGGAGTTCCAATAGCTTAATACCCTCCAATTTCCTACCTTTTACATCTTTCCATTTTCTATGCAGCCTGCTTCTGCTTCAGTCTATGTCTCAACACATTTGTTAGCTCAAAAATGTGGCAATCACAGTTCCCCCTGCCCTCTTGGAGGTAATTAACTAATTCAGATATAGCATTGATATTCACTCGCTATTCACTCATTAGGTGTTGTGTTTTATAAAACAGCAGCGGTGAAGCAGCAAAATGGAGCACTTAGGTAGGCCCATGTAGAGGATTCCCTCTGAGAAATGAGCCATAGGACCATAGGACGGGCTTAGTACAAAAGGGAGTTTATTTGGGATCTGGAGAAGAGGGTGGGGGCCAAGAAAGGGGGCCGAAAAGAAGGGTAGGAGGGAGGGAGGGAAAGAGGAAGTGAGGGAGGGAAAGATGGAGGGAGGGAGAGAATGGTAAGGAGCCATTTTTCTTATATGCCTGGCTCCTGGCTCAAACCTACCCAGCACTGTTGCTAAGTAACTGTTGGGCGAGCCTAGAGGAAATGCTAGGGTTCTGTGAGTGCACTTTAGATACTGCTGATTTCAATAGGTTAACCAGAAGCAAAGCAACCTGGGTGATGCCTTAATGTTAGCATCTTAGCATCCCTTCCAGGCTCCTCCCAACAGTTACCTAGCAAGAGACAGGCAGGCCTGTCTTCTTATAAAAGGACTGTTTGGCCTCTTTTTGCTCTCTGGGCTCCTTTTCTTTCTTACCCCTTTCTCTTCCCCCCAACCCTCCCGTGTTCTTGGCCAGTCTCCCCTCTCTCTGTCCTTCTCTGTCTCTTTCTCTGACTCTTCTCAACTCCCCTTCCCATGCCCCCAAATAAACTCTACTCTATACTAGATTTGTCATATAGCTGGTACCTGGGAGGGGTTAGGGAAGCCCTCCCAACCTCACAGTACCACGTGTTCTCTCTATAAAACACATCACTTAATATCTTAATGTATCTTTTTAACTTGAATCATACAAAATTTAATTGAGATCTGTTATGTACTAGATCACACTTTAAAAAAACCTACTAAATGATATTTTTAGAGAAGTTTTAGGTTCATGGCTAAATAGAAAAATAGAGGGATTCCATATCTTTGACTACTCCAAGGCTTGTTAGCCTTCCTTATTATCAACATTCCCCTGTTGGGATGACCCACAAATATTGCATTTTTTGGCTGGGGTGTGTGTATGTGGCCTGTTCTGATTTGTTATTTGGAACCTGCTGCAACAGCTACCAGGATATGTAAATGTTACTTCCTCACCTGCCTTTAAAAGAAAGGCAAGCTGTTGGGGGTAAGGCGACCTTCTCCAGCCAACCAGCGAAGTAAAGAATGTGGATTTTTGCATAATAAAGAGCTGGTGTCCAGATCGGGGCAAGAAAGGACAGGCATGACAAGCAGACATGACAAGCAGCTGACAGAGAAACAGATCCAGAAGGAAGGCAAAGGGAGACAGAACAGAGATGGGGAATAGGAAGTGAGACCCACGGAGAGGATAGGTTAGATGAGAGACTGCCCCAACAAAAGGCCGCCAGCCTTAAAAATAGCGATATTTCCATGTCTTCATTATTAAACCACAAGCAGGACCCCTGAAAGCCCTGCAATATCCCCCAGCAGATCAGCATATTTGATATAATTGATGAGCTGTGCTGGCACATTGTTATTGCCCAAAGTCAATAGCTCACAATAAGGTTCCCACTTGTAATTGAACTTCTGATGGCTTTGGACAAATGTGTGTGACCTTTGTCCAATATTCGAGTGCATACACAATAGTCTCACTGTTGAGGTGGTTCAAACGAGAAAAGTCCTACCTCGACTGGGATGTTTGAACACTTAGTTCTCTGTCCGTGGTGCTGTTTGGGAAGGTTTAGGCGGCTGTAGTCTATCCAGAGTAAGCTCTTCACTCCAGCTTGGCTTTGAGATTCTGAGATTCGATAGCTTGCACTACTATTAATTCACTCAGTAATTCTGCTGGTTGAGAGCTGATCTCTCAGCTTCCTGCTCCTGTCACCATGCCTGCCGGATGCCCTGCTTCCTTGAAGTGATGGACCCTTATCTCTCTGAAACCATAAGACCAAATAAACTCTTCCTTCTCTAAGGTCCCTTGGTCATGTCTTTTATCACAGCATCAGAAAAAGTTCGAAAAAGTTCTTTATGTTTTGCATTTTCTTCCCTCTTACCACAAAAATTTCAAGTTTATTTCCCCCTCTCTACATTGGCTTTACCAGAACGCCCCATGGTTGGAATACATTTTCTTTTCTCTTTATTCACTCATATAATAACTGGCTTCTTTTAAGAGAAAGATCTTGCCTAAGGTAACCCATATACCTTTACTCTATCACTTTAACATCTTCTTTATAACATTAATCACTAAATTTTACTCTGTTTATTATCTTCTCCCTCTCATGACAATTTTATAAAAGGAAACTTTATTTCTTTGTTCAGTTATATCTTTACTACATAAAAATATAAAAATTATTTCACCAGTGCTATGGGTGTTACATATTTGCCCAATGAATGATGAATGGATGGATGGATGGATGGATGAATGATGATCTACCTTTACAGGGGTGTTGTACATAAACACATGATACCAGGAAAATGCTTAAATGATAGTGTAAGATAACATGATTCATCAAAGAATGATACCCCAGATTCAAACAGTACGCAAAAGCAAAGAGCATTTTATTCTGCAGAAGTCCAGCATGTTGAGGTCTACCATTTACCAAGATGGAGGACCCCAAGTAAGCAAGCAGGCACAATTTAAAACACATTAGGGGAATTCCAAGGAGGAGTAGGTGACCTTTATCTTATAATTGATTGGCTTTATATCTAGGGACATTCCAGAACCATTATTGGGGGTGGGGAGACTGGAAACTATTGTAGGGAACCCTGGAAACTGATCATTGCCCTTGCCTCAGGCCAGGTGGTGGGGCAGTTACTGATGGTGGGGCAGTTTCTGAGGCCTGGGGTTTTTCCAGTAACTGCCTTGCCCAGTTCATGGAAACAGAGATTTAGGCCTAGTCTCCTGAACTGCCAATTTGAAGCCTGTCATGAAGTCAGCCTGTCTCAGTCCTCTCAATAGTACTTAATATTATTAAGTATAGAGGTAATATTTGCTTGAAAAAGTGTCAAATGATTACTCTGATGCACAATTTAATTCAGTTCTTCAGAAATAAATGATCCTTCTAAACAAGCGCTCCAACTGTGAGCTGCAGTATATCATATATTTCTTTTTTGAATCTTGACTGATATATCTTCTTTGTTCACAAGACAAAAGACAGATGGTTATTTTTATAGTCAGCATTATGCTTTCAAGCATAACTTTTTGCAACCATTTTTTTTCTAAATCTAAGCACGGATAACTTCTTTTTCCTTTGTTATTTTCATGTTTCTTATACATGTCCTGCATAGCACCTATAACATTTCATGATGCCTTGGTATTGAATTACCAATAATCTTTACTCAATCTTGTCCTGAGAATTTGCATTTTCACTGTAGGACTCTCAAATGCCAAGTATAGGAAGATTTATAAGTGACTATTCAATGATTTCTTGCTGAGTGAATGACGCTGAGATGTATAAAGTATCATGTGTACTCCAAGACTTGGTATTTATATAATTCTGAGACCTCAAATCTTAGCTTACAATATAGGATTTTAGGAATTTTAGTGGAATAACATTTAGTCGAAGGTGCCTCTGTCTGTTTTGTGCTACTATAACAAAAACATTATGATTTGCTAACTATAAACAACAGAAATTGTTCTCCTACAATCATGAAAATTGAGTCTCCTAATACCAAGTTGATGGCAGCTTATAGTCTAGCTTTCTTGGCTTCTAAGGTGATGACTTGAATGTTGGGTCTTCTGGAAGGGAGCAATACTATGCACTTACATAGCAAACTACCAGGAGAGGGAATGGATGTTTACTTCTGTAGCCCTTTGTATAGCAATATGAATCTTCTCTCAAAGATAGCATCTCTAAATATTCTCACTATGGGAATCAAGTTATCAATAAATTAATATTAGGGGATACAATGAGACCCTGGCAATGGTCAGTCACTGTCATGCCTCAGTTCCCCAGTATGGCCAAAAAGAGCTCAGTAATTAGGTCTTGTAATTATATTGCTTCACACTGAGATTAATAAACAATGGGGTGATTAGTAGTAATGAAAATGTGAGCAGGGAAACTACACAAGAGAGGTGGAAAATATAATATTGTTTAAATTTTTTATCATAAGGTAATAAATAGCTTTCTATCTTTTTAACTAGTGAACAAAACTAATTCCTGATTAACTGTTTTCCTAAATTATTAGTGTTTGGCATTAAAGTCAAGATACAGTGTTATTTTGAAGGTATAACCATTTTCCTTTTTCTTAAATTGGTTCCCACTTTTTTCTTTGTAGTTGAAGGTCAAAGAGCAAACAGTCATAAATAAGTTGTATTTTATAAACATTATATGCTACTGGTGATTATTAATTATTTTCCAGTTTTATAATAAGTGCAATCAGATATTTGAGGAAAGAATGTACCTTTGCTATACATAAGGAAACTAGTAACACTTTAAATATAGATTAGATATATAATTAATAACTCAATTCCCTTAATATTAATACATTAGTATTATCATATATATGATTATATATATATATATATATATATATATATATATAATGATATTAGGACAGTAAATTCAAATTTACCTACATGGTATAACAGTAAATAAAAAAACCAAAAACCAGTTCTATTGCATTTAAATGTGTCCTAAGACAAGCTTATGTGTCATTCAAATAACTCCACTTAGTTGTACCAATTTCTCTTTGTTTTAACAGTTTTCTCTATTTCAATGAGAATATTGTTATTGGCTTCAGATTTGCTAAGACTGATATTGATTAATCTGAACAGAATGTTTTGTTCATTATTTTGAGAATAAAAACCACATGACTAAAGTCTTCAGTATGGAAAACCTTAATTACTCAGAAAAGATTTTGGTATCAGTATGTCACAGAATTTTGAGTGTTGAGGTGCTTTTGAGTTCACAAAGCAGAATTGGCCCTAGGCCTGGGCAAGCAGGAACGTTTACCTGTAAAGGATGTTTTAGGAGGTGGGAGAGGTGTGCCTTCCAGTACAACAGCCACTTCTCATACACTTTTAGCACTTTAAACTACTTGGGTTTTTATTACTGTCACTTATTTCTAAATTAATATATTATTTTTGACTAGGCTGTTTTAATGTAAACATTCAGTACTTGGTAGTGAGGTTTTATTATTAATAAGTTATAATGTATTAATAAATGTTTTGTGAGAATGTGGTGCCCCTATAATTCTACTCTGGCTTCTTTCCTCTTATCATGCTTGAACATATTTTTCTTCCTTTCCCACAAAGTTACTAAGATTTTCTAAAGCTATTCTGCATACCACTCTGTCAAAATTTTCTGCTTGTTAAACTGCTGGAGCATTTGTCAAATTTCTGTACTGCAAGCTCTGGAGTGTTAAGACATTGAAATGTTTTATCCTTTTTAAGGAATCCCTGGCAATATACATTGGTGACTTTCCTTCTGTCTTGAAGGTACATTTGCCTTTCTATCTTTCTATTTGTGTGTGTGTGTGTGTGTGTGTGTGTGTGTGTGTGTGTGTGTTTGTGTATGTGTGTATGTGTGCGTGTAGTCCTGTGTGGGGTTGTTTACTGCTCTGTTTTTACTGGGAAAGTTGGGCCTAAAAATGAGGTTGGCTAAAGTCTCATGCAACAGCCAGCTTTATTCAGAGCATCAGGCAATGTATACTCAGGGAGTTAAGAATAGTCACATGACTAAGGTGTTCAATCGCAAGAACAAGCCACACATGTCAAAAATATGTTTTCCCATAAAAGCGTATTAATAACAACAGATGAGGTAAATCATTCCTAGCTGTTATACCTTGGAGGGTCACAACAACATATTCCAAGAATAATTCTGTGTTTTTAAGGAACTGAGGGCCTAAGACTCTTGTTTAGTTGGAGTTTTCTTACAAGCTTTTAGAGTTCTCCTCTCATGACTCCATTCTTGAACCATTTCCTGATATTACTTCCTTGTTAACATTTTTACTAGCAGGATATCCATAGTGGTTCTGATCTGAGATTGTGTAGATAAATCTAATTGTCATTACTGCATGAATATCCTATACGCAAGCAAATTATAGTAGTAGAACAGTGAAAGCATTGTTTGTAACAGTCTGCCGCCAAGAACAGAGATCCAAAGTATGTCCAGTAATATTAGTTACATTGTTTTATTGATCAGAAAATCAAGATAATAGCTTGAAAAGAGGTCCATATGATTAGAAGGTCTAATCTCTTGTTGACTACAAGCCCATATTTGCCTATAATGAGAATACAAATGTTATGATGTTCCATACAAATAGGACAGTGGTTTAAATCCCACAGAAAAATTAAACTCAGTCCCTTCTTCAGGTGAATGAATGAATCTATTGCTGTGCCAAGGTCAAGTCATAAACACAGAGTCATCAATAAAGTAACTTCTCCCTTCGTGAATAGGGCTTAACTTGGCCCCAGGTGGGCAGACTTGACTTCTAATGATATTGTTGATATCTTCTTTGGACCTTTAGCTGGAAGTTTGCTATCTTACTTGTGACTTCCACTGTCACTTTGTCCTCTGCCTTTCTCCTTTATGGCCTAGGGATGGAGATGCTGATGGAGAATCTATAATGTTTCAGTGGGTCCATCTACAATGACAGAAGCATAGGGCAAGTTAATGTATCAGATTGCTTATTTCTTTCTACAATAAAACGAGGGAGGTTATATGCACACAAGTATGACTTTATTGCTAGAAATAATATTTAAGGATTTATGAATTAATTATAATAGATGAATCAAAATAGCCAGTTTTATCTGTTGGGCTGAGGAAAAGAAGGTATTAATAGATTGATGCATATCTGGACTGTGAATCTCTCCTATACCATTAGATGGGCCATGAATAAAGTCAGAATCTGCCTGTGGAATGGGAGAAGGTTGGAAAATGTTTTTAATCACAAAATCAATTCATATGACAAAATCTTATAGCTTTCCAGCTAGATGATGATTTCCTATCATTCCATAATTATCTGCAAATGAAAATTGAAAAATCGACAATTTGTTTATGATTTTAAAAACTAAAATAGTTGAGGTTAAGATAATACAGCAAGGATCAAATCCATATAATTGTTCCCTGACTTACTAATTGAGCAAGAAGAGTAAGGTTGGCAGTTAGTATTTTATGGTCCTTATGGTGTAATAGATCCATCCCAAAGATTTATCCTCATGTGATTTAATACTTGTGAGGGACAATTAGTGGGGAAAATAAGTATGTTTAAAGTCAATGAAGAATCTACTTTAAACACAAATACCTCTTTTAGTCTGAATTCAAATAGCTGTGGTTCTTTCTTTGCCTCTCAAGATTTGTGAGGACTGTCCAATGCTGCTTCTCCTTCGAGAGTTTTCAATAGATTGATTAGTGTGTAAAGCTAGCTTTTTTAAAATAACTTTTTCCCCTAAATCTTCCTCTGGAAGTGAAGGGAATTTTAGGTGAGATTGATTATCAAATTCCTTACCCCATGCTTCAGGGTCATTTTAGGCAATGGAGATCCATAGTTAACAGAGGCCGCTGAGGAGCCATCATGCTCCCTGCCACTGTTGTCAGGGTGCTGCTTTTACTTTTGATTTTGCCTGAATAGGGAAAATCTCTTTCTGCCTCTTTTACTAATTTTAAGGTTTGAATATTCTGTTTATATTCATTCAATGAATTAGCCTCCTCTTCATCATGATTAATACCCTCCTTATCTATTATTAGCAGTTTGAATCCATGCCCAAATAACATTGAACAGGGATCCTTTCCTCTTGTCATTGCTGCCTCTTCAATATCTCAGACTCTGTCTCATACGTCATCTAAAGTTCCTTCTTCTGGAAACCAGTGATTATACTTGTGCTTCTCTTTCATTTACAAACAATGCACAAGCTCGACATAAGGCAAACCCCTCCCTGGTTTCTACCCCATTATTCTCACCCACTTCCTTCTCTGAGGGTATCCATTCTCTTATCTCATAGCCAAATAAACTCAGGTTCCTGAGTCCTGGTGCCATTTGTTTATTACTCTAAAGGCCATGGAACCTGGGAGAGTGCAGTCTAAAAATGAGGCAGATTAAAGTCTCATGCAGTAGCCAACTTTATTCAGAGCATCAGTCGATTTATACTTTGAGAGTTAAGAAGAATCATTAAGGCATTCAATCATAAAGACAAGCCACACACAATAAAACCATATTTCTCCATAGAGACATATTGAATAATAGCTGAAGTAAACTCATTTCTATCCATTACACCTGGGAGAAGCACAAAAAACATTTGAAGTATAATTCTGTGTGTTTTAAGGAACTGAGGTCAAAAGGCTCTTGTCTTGTTTTCTTGGAACTTTCTCACAATCACTCAGAATTCCCCTCATATGACCCCATTCTCGAACTGTGTTCCAGCAGGGTGAATGTGTGTGTGTGTGTGTGTGTGTGTGTGTGTGTGTGTGTGTGTGTACATTATGTGTATGTGCGTATGTGTGTGTACCTGCAGGGATCAGAGGTGAATGTTCAGTATCTTCTGCTATTGCTCTCTATTTTAGTTTTATAAGTATTTTTTGAGACAGGTTCTCTTACTGAATTTGGAGTTTATTGATTGTTTAGACTGGCCAGCAAGGTCCTGCTATCTTCCTGTCTCTGATTGCCATTCTGGGTTTATAAGTCCAACTTCCATGCCTGAAATAAATCTTACATGGGTGCTGGGAATCCAAACTGAGATCCTTATGTTTGGTCAGCAAGTACTTTTTCTCACTGAGCCATTGCTTCAGCCCTGTTATATGTATGTATGTGTGTGAGTATATAATTTTATGTATATGACCACTTTGCCCGCATAATGTTTGCCTGATAACCATAGAGTTCAGACCAGTTAGATCCCCTGAAATTGGTGATGAGGCATCTTGTGGCTGCTGGGAACCTTAGCTGGGTCCTCTGTGAGAGTAACAAGTACTCTTCTTAACCACCAGGACATCTCTCTAGCTCCAAGCTTATATTTTAAAGTGTACAATTCAGTGGATTTTAATATATTTATATGGACACTTAGAATTTTCTCTAAATCTTCTTTATTTAGGGTTCTTAAGTGCTTCGACCTCCCTTCTCTCCAACAGACTAGAGGTAGAGGAGAAAGCAGGTTAATAGGAGAAGGGAGCTCAGGACCTATTTAGTAGTAACTCTTTGGGGCTATTTCACTCTTCGTTGAACTAGCAGTCTGGTTTAATAGCAAACACCAAACATGAATCAGTAGCAGTAGCATGATTCAGTAGAAAGCACAAGGGTCCGCCAAATCAGCACAGATCAACAGAAGTGGCCAGAATCAACTGGAATACCATGAGAGAAGTTCTTTGGTGCATTTCTCTCTACGAAGGGAAGGCCAGTGAAATGTTGCAAGGTGTCACAATGCAAGAGCAACCTCTCACTGCTTATGGGGCTCCATTTATACTCTTTGCAAACATTTTGCACCCTCTCAAGCATCTGCTCCAGCAAAACATCACATGCCCTCCCACATGTTCATCAAACATCCTCTCAGAAGCCAGCTTTCAGAAAAAAATCACATGACACAATTGAGTTTCCATAGGAACCAGAAATTTCCACTTCATTCATATAGTTGTGTAATTATGACTGCTAGCAGAAAAACATTAAGGTGAACAGTTTAGAGAACTCAGTGGTAGGGAAGACTCACCAAGAGGGGAATGAAGAGCTAGAAGCAGCTGTTTGAGAGGCTCACATTAGATACTATGTGGCTGCATTAGTTTAATATCTCTCCTGTGAGATAGCAGGGTGGCCAGTGGGGACAGAGGATGAGTCCTGCTTCAAATTCACAGGAAGAGTCATTACTCCATGTAGTGTATTTGATATATAGGCAACATCTACATTGAACAACATATCAAAGAAATAATGGTCCTCTCAAAACAATACAATTGTGAGGGTCCCTGTGGATTTGAGGCAAAGAGTTGATTTGACTAGTTTCCCCCTTCTGAACCCTCAGTAGAAGCTGTGCAGTATTGTGAGAGGTGAAGAAGGTCGTCTTCAGTGCTAACCACCGTCTCTTCAGATATGTATAAGATGTGGCGTATGGAGCACTTATCAAAAGGAATTAGGTCACTTTCACCACTAAGAGCTCTGAGAGGAGCAAACAATACTGTCCTGAGTCCCTGCATTTAAAAAAAAATTAATGGTGATATTTTTGACTTCTTCCTTTCCAATTTGTATGTCTTTGACTTCCTTTTGTTGTCTAATTGCTCTGGCTAGGACTTCAAGTACTATATTGAATAGGTGGTGAGAGAGAGTGGGCAGCCTTGTCTAGTCCCTGATTTTAGTGGGTTTGCTTCAAGTTTCTCTCTGTTTAGTTTGATGTTGGCTACTGGTTTGCTGTATATTGCTTTTACTGTTTAGGTATGGGCCTTGTATTCCTGATCTTTCCAAGACTTTTACCATGAAGGGATGTTGAATTTTGTCAAATGCTTTTTCAGCATCTAATGAGATGATCATGTGTTTTTTTTCCTTTGAGTTTGTTTATATAGTAGATTACTTTGATGGATTTCCATATATTGAACCATCCCTGCATTCTCGGGATAAAGCCCACTTGATCATGATGGCTTATTATTTTGATGTGTTCTTGGGTTCAGTTTGCGAGAATTTTATTGAGTATTTTTGCATTGATATTCATAAGGGAAATTGGTCTGAAGTTTTCTTCCTTTGGGATCCATGGCTCCAGCTGCATATGTAACAGAGGACGGCCTTGTGGGCATCAATGGGAGAAGAGGCCCTTGGTCCTATGAAGGCTCAATGCCTCAGTGTAGGGAAATGCGAGGGTGGTGAGGCAGGAGTGGGTGGGAGGGTAGGGGAGCACCCTCATAGAAGCAGTGGGGAGGAGGGATGGGATAGGGAGTTTCGGGGGGGGGTAGGGAAAGGGGATAACATTCAAAATGTAAATAAAAAAGTCCAATAAAAATTAATAAAAATATCTATCAAAATAGTTATTTTATATATATGTGCCTGTGTGTATGTATGTGTACCACCTGCATACTTCATCTACATGCAGTGGTCATAAGAGGCATCAGAGTCCCTGAAACTAAGTTCCAGAGTGTTATGAACTAAATAAGGATCCTGGGAATGTAACCTCTGCAAGAACAATAAGTCATCTCTTCAGCATCAAGAAATGAAATTTCTGATCCTCTATGCTCAACCTTAAAGAAGCTTGTTTACCTAGATCTTTTAGGGACTATTTACTTGTTAAGATTTGTCAAATATCTGAGGGATATTCTTTTTAACTACTTTCCCATGGATTTCTCTTTTTAAAAAGTCTGAATAGCAAATGAATGGACACTAAATCATGGGGAACTCTCAGGGTACTTAGTAAGTCAGTGCACATTTGGAAGCTTGAAAGAAATGCAGTTGAAATTCCAAAAGATTTAATGGTATAAATTAGGTTGAATATCTTCCAATGTCCTTAATTAGAATACATCCCAAAAAGGCAATTGGTATTTGACAAAGTTTGGTACTCTGGAGCTAAATGAGCTACTTTTGCCAAACCTCTATCCACTATTGAAAGCCAATATTGAGTTGAAAGCATAATAAGGTTCTAATTTAGTGTAATCTAATCCCTAATATATGAGATTTTTCTCATCACTTGCTCAACTGATTAGAGCATGGCAGGTCTGAGTGTTAGGCACCACCCTCGCTGCACTGATACATGCTCCCTTAGTTCTTGTATGTTAGTGAAGCTCTGTAGGCTTTTCCTCTGCTCTGTCTTGCATATCACATGTTTAGGCCAAGATTTCAAATTAAAAAAAAAAATATTCAAATTCCAGCCTTAAGTGGAAGATTTCTTTCCCCCCTTGCTTTCCCATGAGCTTATAAAAGTGGTAGGATGGGGACTTCAATGAAAGAGCCTTCGAGGCTTGGCTGCCGTAGCTCGCTCCACGCTGGAATACTTGGTTTTGGCAAGTTGAAAAATTCTAACTCATGAAGAATTTACATAAATGATGTAAGGTTTGAAATGTTTTATGGCATGTTCATTCACACTAAATCAGACTTTGCCTTTTTAGACTTTTCTTTGAAGACACTTATGCAAATCTAAAATGACAGGAAGGAATTTAAAATGATCTTCAGCATCTGAACATTAGCAAAAAATGACAGACTTATAAAGTACTGCATTTTTTCCTGATGGCAAAAACTTCTAGAAATCATGGGCTAGGGCAGACTAGAAGAAGAATTAGTAAACATGGTGAAGCTATGGATTTCTCTTTTGTTATTAAAGCTGTTGGTATTCACATCCCTCAATGGCAGTAATGCCATTGGGACTCACCTAGTCCTCTGCTTAGAGATTTCATCTTCTCTGATCTTACTGTGTTGAACTTAACTAATATAGGAGATTTTTGTATATTGTCCTGGCTAGTTTTATGTCAAATTGATGTAGGCTGGAGCTATCAGAGAGGACTGAGTTTCAATAAAGAAAATACCCCTATAAGACTGGCTCCAGGCAAGTCTGTAGGGCAGTTTTAAAATCAGTGATTGGTGGAAGAAGACCCAGCCTACTGTTGGTGGTGCCACCCCTGGGCTTGTGGGCATGGGCTCTAAAAGAAAGCAAACTGATCAAGCCATGGGAAGCAAGCCAGTATGTAACACTCTTCCATACTTCTGCATCACTCCTGCCTCCAGATTCATGTCCTGTCTAAGTACCTCTTGACTTTCTTCATTGATGAACAGTGATGCAGGTATCATGTAGCCTTGGTTGCCACATTATTGAAATAAATGATTGCACACAGGTATAAGGTGAGCCCAGGGTTCAGGATAGTCCATCACTGTCCCCTAGGTTTAAGCTGTGATCTATGTTGTAAGTGCAGGGCATACTTCAGTTTTTAGCCTTTGGGGTCTCTGGAGGATTGGATGAGTGATGGATGCTGATTGTATCAGTGGAGTGTCTTCTTGTTGTCCATGGTCCCACTCCAAGTGTGCACAGACTCACATGTACAAATAAGGAAAGGAAAACAAGAAGGACCCAGCCATTGTTATGTAATAAAGCAATAAACAGGTTGACACTCAGAGGTTTCTACAACACTGAAAAATGAGAAAGTGACAGCTCTGAAAAATGTTTGCATTTATTATTTGATTTCAAGGGCTTCTGATCTTTAGTCTGTGGCTTCAGTTGGAGATTTTTAAAATCAAGGCAGGCAGAAATCATAAAAATTTTCCAGAAAGTGAAGACTTATAGTAACAACTTTAAATAGAAATCCAAACCAATTATACATTATTAGATATTTTCACATGTTCTCAACCCTAGATAAAGAATATTTCTCCTATATGATGAATTTTTTATTATAAAAATATGTCATTTTATCTATCTATCTATCTATCTATCTATCTATCTATCTATCTATCTAATGTCTGAACCTGTACATCTACTGATTTTGTTTGTTTTATGTCATATATGTATATGTGTGTATGTGTGTGTATATGTGTGTCTGAACCTGTACATCTACTGTTTTTTTGTTTTATGTAATTTTACCAATATATATGTGTGAGCCTGTATATCAGCTATTTAATGTTTAAGGAAAGCCAAGTATAATACTTATTGTCAAATTTCTTCACACAGAATTATATGGGATTTACTTTAAAAAATTTGGAAGATTCAAATCTATTCTTCTTTTCTTTTCTTTTCTTTTCTTTTCTTTTCTTTTCTTTTCTTTTCTTTTCTTTTCTTTTCTTTTCTTTCTTTTTTTTTTTTCAGACAGGGTTTCTCTGAGTAGGCCTGGCTGTCTGGAACTCACTCTGTAGACCAGGCTGGCCTCAAACTCAGAAATCCACCTGCCTCTGCCTCCCAAGTGCTGGGATTAAAGGTGTGTGCCACCACTGCCTGGCTCAACTCTATTCTTAAAAAAACTATGTCAATTAAGTGAAACCCAATGGGAAGTTTCCAATATATCTTTGTCCATTCATTGCTATAATTTATCCATTCAGAGTTCCCTAAAGCTCCATGTATTAGTGGCTTTGTCTAGAGAGTGCTGGTAGTAGAAGGTGTTGGAACCTTTAGGAGTAAGGTTGATCCTTGTGAGAGATTCTGAGGTCATTGGAAGAATGTCCTCTAAAGGGATTGTAGGACCATAGTCTCTTTTCTGTCTACCCTTTCATTTCTGGATGATATTGTAAGTAATTTGCTCTGGTTTTAATATCTTGCCCTTCATTACCGGCTCAGAGGGAAAAAAATCACTGGGAACTCCATACGACAATTAATTTTCCCTCATATGCTAACTGAATCAGGTATTTTGCAGTAGTAATGAAGAACTGACTACTACACATATCAACTCATTAATTTACTAATTATTACTAAGCTGTTATAAATATCTAAACACAACTCCAAGCACACTGAAAATAAAATATACAAAATGTGGCCTGTTTTCTATGTTTTCTATGTAGAGAACATTTTAAATATGGACAAACTATGTGCCTTAAGCTATTATTGACATTTTGACTTAAAATTTAGAAAATGGTAATGCTGATACAGAAAAATCAGGCTTACTAACTCCCTGGAAATTATAACACACAGTAATTTTATCACCATAAATTAATTATCAGAATTAAATATTTCTTCCAGGATGGATTTTGGGATCACTAAATTTTGAGACACAAGGAGACACTAATCTCAAGTTCCTTTTTTGTTTTTGTGTGTTTAATTGTATAGCAGGATCGTATGGAGATGCCTTCATCCACTTGTTGAAAATTTTTCTTTAAAACTTAATATAATTCCAAATATAAGGTTGCAAAGGAAGCCTGTGGTGTTGAAATACACTTCTTTTTATGAGGTCTTGAGGGCTCTCAGGTAAATAATGCCATTGGCATTTAGAAAAGCTAGACAAAGCAGCAGCCCCGATCCTCACTATGGGTGGTAGGGAGTTGTTCCTTCTGTGTTCCTGTGTTGAAGTCCCAATGCTTCTGAATGTGAATTATTTGGAAAGAGTGCTGCAGATGTGATCACCTAAAATGCCACTGTTTTTGAGAAGAATGAGTGCCGATCTAACATGTTAGCTCCCTCAGGAAAAGGCATGTATACACGACATTGTACTGTCCCAAGCCAAGGAACTGCCAGAGAGCATGGCCCTGCCAACGCTTCATCTGGAACTTTGTTTCCAGAGCTGTGACAGGACACATTTCTGTTCAAGTTACTCAGCTTATAATATTTTATCATGACAGCCCTAAAAATAGTCAAAGAGGAAAGGAAATACCTTTTTCAAAATTTTGGATTAAGGTTCTATTTTACTGTCCCATAGAAATAACATGGGTTATGATTTGATCATCCAGAAACATGGCAGAATTGGAGGGATTATTTCTTTTATTGGTTATTTTATTTATTTACCTTTCAAATGTTATCCCCTTCCTTGTTTCTCCTCTGCAGTCCCCTTATCCCAACTCCCCTCCCCCTGCCTCTATGAGGGTGCTCCTCCCACCCACCCACCCACCCCTGCTTCACCATCCTAGCATTCCCCTATGCTGGGGCATCAAGCCTCCACATGACCAAGGGCCTCCTGGAGGGATAATTTTGAAATTAATAAGGTAGTTATCAGAAAAATAACAATGCTTTGGGGAAATTTATCCTAGCAATAGGAAAACAAGAGTCCCAAATCCAACTCTGTCATTTATTAGTGGTGCCATCTCTAATCCATTAACTCCTCTGCATGTTAGTGCTCTCCCAGGATTCTGGTGATGCTGACAAACCTCTCCCTCACAGGGTTGCTAAGCTAAAAGGATCTGAATGCAGACCCCCTAAAACACTGCTCTCTGCTGTGCTGTAGTGAGCTCTCATGACAAGGAGACTGTTGTCAGGATCCATTATCCTCATCAGTATTACTTCCAAATTAGCTCCGAAGTCATAATGACTCTCATACACAAAGACAGTAAACCCAGTTTTGTTACTTTTTTCCCCACTGTATTAAGCACAAAACTCTTGAAGTCTGATTGGTTTGTTGGCTTGGAAGAATTATGGATGTCTTTATGAGACTCACAAAGCAATTTATTGGTAAATAGAACTTACAGTTTTATAAATATAGTGATTTACCATTTAAAGAAATACTTTATTCACATTTCTATGCAGTACTGAGCCATCCAACAGACAAAGTTCACCAAGGAAACATTTCCAATCTTGAACCCTCCACTCATAAAACATTTTTCTTTATGTCTCTGAGTGTTTTACTTCATACATGAAAACAGCAGTTAAAACAAGAACATTATATTTTAATAATTAAGGCAATGCTTTCTTATTATAAAGATATAAAAGAATTAAGGAGAATAAAAATCATGTAATACAGTGATTTTTTTTATTTTATAATACAATTAATCCTAAATATAGTATGAGTAACAAAAATCACTGTTACATTTGTTATCTATTGATGTAAATATAAAAATGCATGTTAACATAAATAGAGAAGAATATTTTTAATAACTTTCAAATGTACGTTCATATATTTATATATTCTACAAGTTACTAACAATCTTATGTTTTCTACATCTGTACTGTTTTGAAGCACGTATAAGGTTGAATATTTTTAAATATGACTTTTGTGTATCTTTCTTGATTTCTTTGGAATAAGTTTATTGAATATTACTGATAGGGTTTATAAAATGTGACTGACACCTCAAAAACAAATCCAAGAAATATTACTAGAGGTGAGATTTTTTATATGGAACAAATTGATTCAATTCATTGAAAAACTTGTGATTAAATAGTCAATATGACATATAGAACTCCAATATCAGGCTTTCCAAGCCATGTTTCATAGATGAGACCTTTGATTTCTCGGAACCAACCTGAACAAAAAGCAGGACTATCACATGTGTCGTCAAAATCACTTATAGCTTGTTAAGTTTTATAACATGCTCTAATACATGCTTATGTGTATCTTTTGTCATGTCCCTTTTGTGGTGGGCATCATTCTTAAGTCCCATAGAGAGTGACAGAATGGGATGAGTGTCAGTCGTTGGGCAGTCTGAGCCCTGCACCAGCCCCATATCCACTTGCCTCATGAACTTTCTAACCTTCCAAGGAGTTTCAAGCCTATTTACAGCTTAGGTCAACTGCAGTCTTCTGAATGAAGCCCTCCTTTCACTTGATGTTTTTCTCACATAAAATTGTATTTCTACTTTGAGATGGCACTAGCTTTCTGATAAACACCTGAGTTGCAGCGACATGTGTCAAGAACATTTGAAAGTCTGTTCATCAGAGGGTAAGTCATGCAGATCTTCCTTGTAGCTCAAGCTCCCAGTACTTTTTGGCAAAGGCACTGTGTTCTATACCCTTCATTCCCTCACTTGAGGAATAATATAGAAATTATGCAATTGAAATTTATTTCAAAACATCCTTAGGATGCCTTGGGCAGAGAGTGTATGTTTTTATTTTTGGTTCAGCATGAAGAGCCTAAGTAGTTGTTAAAATCTTGTAAACCTGACAGCCAACTTCGTTATAATTCCTAGGACACAACGTCAACAAGAAATATCCAAAAGATAAGATGTATTATACAGAAATAATCTCTTTATGATAAATAAAGGCAGAAAAGAAGTGTACACTTGAAGATTTACATATAATTTACATATAATCTCTTGAATTTGAAAACTGTAAGATATTCAGATATGTCTAAATGGTGCTAAAACTACAAGTGACAAAATTCAAATTGGCTTAAAAAGTTGAGTACAGAGCTGAAATACTAGTTTGCCTTTCAAGTGATTCTTTCTTTACTGCTAGACAGGACTTGAAGTCCATTACTAAAAATGCATTTTATACTAGACTAAGATTATGAGCCAATATAGAACAGTGTGTGCAAGTTCACAGATGCTTTCCATATATTAAATACAAACCCTACTCAGGAAATTTATATCTGTCGATACTCACTAGGTTTTTTATTTTAAGTCCAATCAGGCTTAAAATATTGATTTTAAGATGTAGAAAGAGTTCTTGCTTCTACTTTTCAAGAAAATGGTAAGATTTGGATTTATAAAATTCCCATTCATATATTAGTCACAAAAGAGAAAGGATGGGGCAGATAAGAGAGGAGAGAAGAGAGAGAGGGAGAGAGGAGAGAGAGGAGAGAGGGAAGGGAGAGAGAGAAAAGAGAAACAAGAAAGAAGCAAGAAGAGAGAGGGAAAGGAGAGAAAAGCAATCACAGAAGAGCAAGAGAGTACAGAGGAAGGAATGGAGAAACTTCTCTTCTACTTTTTATTTTTGAATTTGAAGGCCAGAAGAAAACACGGCATCTTATGAAACTGGTTATCCCTCGGTGCCTATAGAACAGAATCAGATCTGCTTGAGTCATCTCTTTGGTGTTCTGGGATTTGGAGAAATGGGTCTTTCTTTTTCTGTTCCTAAGATTCTCCGCTGAGTCTGAGGTTTAGAGCTGATGGTGTTAGATTGTGAAGAATGGAATGAGAGAGAAGGAGGAAAACCTGCTAAAATTCATGGTGTGGAAGTCACTCCTCTGTCAATTGTTTTTCCTTTTAAGGTGAAAATTGATAGACATTCTGAAGAAGTTAAGGTAATGAACAGAGATCTGCTAAAATGAAGACCAGGAGAGACATGGAGAGGTATTTTCTCTTCACTTTACAAAATTTGTATTACAGAGGAATAGTCATCCAACATTTGGTTATGTTATGTGTCTCAGGCTTGGCCTAACCCATATAGGGAAATAAATATTTTGACAAATTGCCTTATTCTCACATGCTAAGCAGAATTTCTATAATAGTAGGTTTAAGATATTAAAAGAAACTTTTCTGTGAGTCTCCTACATTTCTATTTTATGAGTGAGATACTCATGAGTCTTGGCTCTAGACTAGTTTTTATAGGATGACTATGAATAATCCTCTCCCCAGAGGAAAGGGCAGGCATACTTGCCAAGAGCATAAAAGAGCCATGTTCTTATACCCAGAATTTCTTTCAGATTTCAACTCTTTTCATGAGTAGATATTCACCCGAGTCCATCTCCATCACCCTCATGGGAGTCATGGGGAAGGGAAACTGCTATAAATATGCTGGTGATCCTATGGCTTTGCTGTGCTATAACTAATCAAGACCCTTTATATCTGACTCAAGTGTAATATGTATTCTGTCAATATCTGCAAAACAGTCAAGGTAATCCATCAAAAGTCAACTCTCAGTCCATTCTCTGGTCTTACTTAAAAGTTTAATGTAAGTTATCTATTAAGAAACTGAATGGATTTCATGGAAAATGAATGAAATTAACTTAAAAGTGTTTGACTGATAGGCCATTAAACAGTATAATACTGTAAATTATTGGCTATGTCTATATTGAGTGGATTCACAGACTGATATTTGTTCAAATGACAAGGAAGATTTTACTTAAGAATACTTAAATATTACAATAGGAGAGGGAGCTTCAACCTCAAATATATAAAAGACAGCTGTAAATTTATACCAATGAGCAGAATAGATGAAAATGAGCAGACATATTAAGAGGAGTATTTCTTGCCAAACCAATGCATCAAGACTTTTGTTGAATGAATAAAAATAACAGACAAAAAAACTAGGGAAAGGAAGAATTTGATCAGATTTGAAAGGGATGTGTGTATGTGTTATGATTCTTTCTAAGAAGAAGCTAGACAGACCAGAAACAAGGTGAAAGTCAAGGTCAATGTTTGGGCAAGAAGAAGGCTAAGAGTAATCTAACTAAGGTTTGGTTAATGAGAGAGTCCTCATAGTATGAAAGTCAAGTGTGCAACATTCTGTTGGCTGTGACAATGGAAGGCAGCATTGCCTTGTTATCTGGGGCTTCTGACAATTTTATAGAGAGTGGATATTTATTGCAGTCACAGCTCAAATGACACTTCAACCAGGACCCTTTCTAGATCAACGGAGCCCAAAATATTTATTGCTTCTAAGAATGCCTACAACCTCTATTTGTTCCTGAATCTCGAGTTTGTCAACTCATAACTTACTGACTTATAACATGCAGTATATGACTTCTACTTTGCACCATGTAAAAGTTCATCATATTTTCTAGGTCTAAAATGCATTATAATCAGAGCAAGTTTTCATACAATTTCCTAGTAGCCACAGAAAATATTGTGTCATATCCCTTATATTCCTGTTATGTGCATACACAGACACGACACACAGATATAGACACACACACACACACACAGAGAGAGAGAGAGAGAGAGAGAGAGAGAGAGAGAGAGAGAGAAACACACACACATACACAGTTTATATGCATATCTATGTATTTGTGTTTAAATCATTTCATTTTAGATTTGAAAATTACACAGACTGTATATAACATATTCAATGTGCTATATTCATAAAAACAAGAATGGTTAGTAGTTTTTTCCATACTCACGTCTTATGCACAATTTTGCAAATAGTAGGGAGAGATTACAAAATTCTAAAAGGCAGAATAAGAGGTACAAAGTTTTCTTTTTTAATTAGCATTTAATGGTGAAATATTTTTGATATTTTCAAGGCAGCTGGTTGCCATCTTAGGTAGATCAACTGTAATTTTAGTGTTTAGTGTTTTAATTTTGCCTAAGATAAATGTTTGTGCTTCCTTACCTACAACAGTTTTGTCATAGTTGATTTTACTGTGAAAACTGAAGGCTGGGACTATATTTTCACATCTGTATAGCTCATATTACATATCATCTCCCAGTAATTGTTCAACCAAGGAAAGTAAAAGTTTTAGATTATTGTTTTGAGTTGCAAGGTATACTTTTTAATCTATTAAAAAAGAATGATTATTAACTATAAATCTTCTAAAGTGAAGAGATTGAATATGTACACAAAGGACCCACCATACTAATGTCAATGATGACTACTTTTGATGAGTTAATGCCTGATATTAATCTAGGCCTTTTAATATTATATATGCTTTTAAAAAGACTATCTATAGTGTGTATTAAGATTTCCTTTTCTCCACGCCTTCCTTCTTTTTCTTTTTGTTTAGGCAGGATCTCACTATGCAGCTCTGAAGGCCTAGAACTTGCTATGTAGACCAGGGTAGCCTTAAATTCACAGAGAAACTTACTTTCTTCTGTCTCCCCAGTGGTAGGATAAAGAGTATGCACCGCCATGTTTTGCCTATAGTATTTCGGAAAACTTTCTTATAGCAGAAAATACTTACTAGATTATGAGATACATAATATTCCACTGTATGATTGTAGCACATTTTTAAAAAAGCTGGTTATCAACATTAGTATATTTACTTTATTTCTAATGTTTTATTATTCTTAAAATACTATTTAAAATAATATCATGATTGAAAAGTATTGGTGTACATCTCATGTTGTTAAAGTATAATCTCAGAAGTAAAATTTTTGGATCAAATAGATACATGTTTTAGACACAAGGGAAAGATGCTGATTTAAACAACTATGGGGAGCAGTAACTATTGGTAAGTGATTTAAAATTTAATCAGTTAAGCAAAGATATGGTAGAAAATAATACATGCAATCACTTTATAATAGATCTACCTCCTTACATCTTGTTCAACACTGTAACACATATCTTACTTTAGCAGTTGTGGGAAAATTTGCCTCCTATTCACTTTTTTTTCAATTATAATATGGAATAAAACTTATCAAATAAATAATGGTTATACTAGTAAGAGATATAATGCAGGAAATTTAAACTGATAAGATTTACTTTAAAATAACTTCATACATACAATATTCCTATTTGATATGATTATTCACTCCATGTATTTATTTTGATAAGGTTCTTAGTAATAAGTAATAAATTTTTAGTAATAAGTAATAAGCATAAGATTTTCTCTTTTGTATAGTTATATTTAGGAAGAACTTTTAAAATTTACATTAAAATTTGTAATATAAATAAGTCTATGAGATATTTAAAACATTCAGTTTGATACAAATGCATTAGCAGTAAAAACACAATAAGGTTAAAGCAATAAAAGATATTTGACCAGCAATTAATAAATGGGACTGCACAAAACTGAAAAGCTTAAAGGATACCATCATTCAGACAAAGTAGGAGGCCATAGAATGGAAAAGGATCTTTACCAGTTACACAAATAAAGGGTTAATATCTAAAATATATAAAGAATAACAAAACAAAACAAGCAAGCAAACACCAACAAATATAATAAAATAACTGGGTATCAAGTTAATAAAATAACCCAATTAAAAATGGAGTACAGACCCTGGAAACTCTCAGAGACGAAAGAGCATATATAGACTGCTCCGAGGCCCCCAGCACATATGTAGCATGGGCTGTCTTCTCTGGCCTCAGCGGGAGGGGATGCACCTAATCATGTAGAGACTTGTTGCTCTGGGGTGGGGGGATACCGGGGAGTACCATGTCATAGGCAAAGGGGAGGGGGCAAGGGGGAAGAACACTGTGAGGAGGGGACTGGGAGGGGGTAGCATTTGAGATATAAATAAGTAAAATAACTAATTAATAAAAAGGAAAAACAAACAAACAATCAAAAAATGGGGTACAGAACTAAACAGTTCTCAAAAAAGGAAATACAAATAGCTGAGAAGCACTTAAATAAATGTTTAACATCCTTAGTCATCAGGGAAATGCAAATCAATTCTACACTGAGATTTTATCTTAAGTTGGTCAGAATAGCAATGATCAATAAAACAAATAACTGTTTGTGCTGACAATGATTTGGGGTAAGGATAACACTCATCCGTTCTTGTGGTAGTATTATCATATACAGCTGCTATGGAAAGCAATGTGGCAGTCCTTCGCGTCTCAGGGAGTAGTTCTATCTAAGATCCAACTGTACCACTCTTGGGTATATACCCCAAAGACTCTACATGCTACAACAAAGACACTGGCCCGTCCATGTTCATTGGTGTTCTATTAATAATAGGCAGAATTGGAAACAACCTGTCAATAAATGAATGGATAATTAAAATGTAGTATATTTACACAATGGAATATTATTCATCTGTTAAGAAAAATAAAACTCACACATAAGTAGAGCTAGAAAAAAAGTCATCCTAAGTGTGGTGACCCAGACTTAAAAAGACATACATATTATATATTTTATTATATGTATATATTAGCTTTTAAGACTTTGATAGACATGCTGTAACATGTATATTCACAGAGGTTAGGTATAGAGTAAGGGACTATGGAAGAGAAGAGGCTCTCCTAAGGAAGGGTAAACAGAATATATAGTTAGACATGGGAAAGCCATGTATAGGAGGAGGATTAAATGAGAGGGATAGGTGTAAAGGAAGAAATATGGGGAGAGACAACCAATACTAAGGCCATGTGAGGGGTCATATGCAAACTTACAGTTAAAAGCTTCTTAATATAGCTTAATATATATGTATATATGTGTATATGTATGTATATATATGTGTGTGTATATATGTTCATATATATATATATATATATGCATGCATACATATATGAATGAAATTTAATGGAATCAAAGCCCCAGTTAGATACCTTTGACCACTAAGGGTAACTTCCAGTAGTAAGAATGGGTTAAATCTGATTGAGTTGTCTGCCAAAGGAGACCCATGGAAATTCCCAAACATCTATTGGCAAGACTCTTGTTTGTTCTGCACAAACTGATAGTAAAGTCCTGTTGGAGAAGACAACACTTACATATCTCATTGAACAGAGTCTAACTAGAGCCTTTACATTTGGTGACTAGTGTTCACAGTACTGATGGTACCGGAAGGTACTCTGCACGTTACCAGAAGAGAAAGGTAACTACCACCCTTGTGATCTAGAGACCTTCTTGAAGATATATTGGTGCAATAGTGGCATAAATGTCATGAGAGTAATCAGCCACTATCTGATTGGATGAAACCCTTGCTTGACATTGCTTGGGTAGTCAAGAACCTGTGACTGGATAGGCTATGAACCAAGGGGAGAACAAATACCTCTGTTGCTAAAAAGAACTTAGCAATAAAATCACTTGGAATGATACACTGCTATATTCATATATCATAGCGTTGCTCGGCAGCAGGTAGGAATGAATACAGAGACCCACAGATAGAGTGATAGACCTTAGAACACTCAGTCCTCAATGGAATGTTTTCATCAAACTTATCCCCTCAGTATTCAGGACCTATGAGGAAGAAAAGGGAGAAAGTGTGTAAGAGCCAGAAGGGATGGATGATGTCAAGGAAAGCGTGTCTACCGGACACAACAGGACTGATCCACATAGTAACTCAGAGACACAGTGGCATCATACACAGAGAGCCTGCATAGGTTCAAGCCAGGCAGAGTCTTAGCACTCAGAGCAGGAAGTAGAGGCAAAGTCCCACCCCTAACCAAGAAGTTATCTCTAATCAATAACTACTTGAATTGAAAAAAAATTATTTTCTCTAATGGAGTCTCACTGAATATACAAAGCAAACTTAAGTGCAGGATCAATGCCCAGCACTAGATGGCCAACATGAAACTCTCTCAGTGGTAAGTTTGGAGGGTTTTTGTTTGTTTGTTTTTGTTTTTGTCTCATAATGCTCTGTTTGGACATTTTAAATATTTATTTATTTATTTTCTATTTATTGTTTTACTGGTATTTTGCTTATGTATTATGTTTTTTTCTATGTGTGTGTGTATATGTGTGTGTGTTTCATTTTGGTTTGGTCTGTTTATTGGTTATATTTGTCTATATATTTTCTAAAGAAAGGGAGAGAGAGGGGGGGGAGAGAGAGAGAAAGAAGGCATGGAGTTGTATGGGTGGAGATAGATCTGGGAGAAGATGAGGAAGAAGAAATTGTGATCAAAATATATTGTACAAATTTTTTCAATAAAAAATAAAGTTCATGGGCTACCACCCCCAAAAGGATTTGGTACCTCAAATAACATTAAGTAGTAGTAGTAGTAGTAGTAGTAGTAGTAGTAGTAGTAGTAGTAGTAGTAGTAGTAATAATTTAATAAGTTAATTAATTTTTAGCAGGGGAAGTATCTGGGGCAGGTCCCTGCCAACAGTTGGGTTTTTGACAGGTCAATAAAGAGCCAGTGGCCAGCGGTTGGGCAGAGGGACAGAGGTGGGACATTTAGGATTCCCTGGTCAAGAAACACAAAGAAGAGAAGGAGCAGAATCGCCATGATAGGGAAGCAGACAGATCAGGCTTAAGAGATGCAGGAGAGAAAAATTATCTAGCCGTTTAAGAGTCAGGGCAGTGGGCCCCAGGGGCCACTCCCCAGATTGGGTCTGGGATAGCAGAGATGAAATATAGATTTAGCAACTGTTAAATCAGGAATATCAGAGGGGAGTGTGTTAGCCACCAGGAGGTTCAGGAGTGGCCCAACCATTGAGCCAGTTAAGGCAGATCAAAATATAAAGGTTGTGTGTGTGTCTTTTTATTTGCGAATTTAAAGAACTCTGGTGGGTAGCTAGAAGCACCGTCACCTGCTGGGAGCTCAGAGCGGTTTAACAGATTACCTCAACAGGGAAGTTATTTTTAATAACAAAGAGATTATTTAATCAATAGGATATACAATCCAAAGCAATTGCGCAATTAATTTCTGAATTTCCAAAGAAGCAAGAACTGATTGAAATTAACGATGAAATAGTAGAGGAGTCTTCAGTTGCAGCTGAGATTTCAATATTCCTCAACAATATCCTTGGATGGTTAGAGACATATCCCTCACAAATGAGTAGATATAAATGACGATTTTAGAACACTGCCACTTCCAACAGCTGAATGTGTGTTCTTTCCTAGAGTACATAGAATGTTTGCTAGACTGACAGTGTTTTATCTCATAAAACAAGTCTCATTAAGTTTGAAGATATTCAAATAATGGGAAATATGTTCTTTGAGCATAATGAAATCAAATTGGAAATCAGTAACAGAAATGTCACTGGAAAGTACTCCAATATTTAGAAATTAAACAGCACATTTGTAAATAGTCAATGGGTCAAATATAAAACAAAAGGAGCATTTTGAGCTTATTAAGAATTAAAACACAAATATGCCAATGTTTATAAGATACTAGCACAAGTTTAGGGAGAAATTTATAGTATTAAATGTGTATAAGCAAAGGCTGCAAGTCAATATTTTCAGCTTGTGTTGTTGGGAGCTAAATGAAAAATAGAAAGTTCATGCAATTGTAGAAGATAGAAAATAATACTGCAGTAAGAATCAATGATATAGAGAATACACAATGATATAGAGAAACCTAAAAGATCTCTTTAAAAATATTTATTTAATTTAATGTGTCATTTGTCTGCATATATGTATGTGTATCAGGTATGTGCTTGCTGCACTTAGAAGTGAGAAGAGGGTACTAGAAATCCCTTTTGCTGGAGTTAATGTCACTTTGTGGTTGTATGCTGCTCTGTGAGTGTTGGGAACTGAACCCCGATCTTCTACCAAGGCAGCACGTGTTCTTGACTATCAAGATATCTCTCCAACCTCTACAAGTGATCCATTTTCAGAACTACAACACTGCTAAGCTTCTAGTTAATCTGATTAGAAAAATAAAAAAGAGCCCGAGAAGACAGAAATTACTAATATAAAGAATAATATCATTGCATATTAAAGTTGAGACAATAATGGGAAACATTATAAATAAAATTTTATGAATATTTTGATGGAAAATCTGCAATGCATATACTATCAAGGCCTCTGAATAAATGCATGATCTCAATAACTTGTTGAAATAATTGAGGGACTGAAAAGAGGCTTAGTAGTTAAACATGCTTGCCACTGTTGCAAAGAAATGGGGTTTGGATCCTTGTACTCATGCCAGATGGCTCATAACCACCTATAATTTAAGGTTCAGGTGATCCAGCTAACACCCTCTTCTGGATTCTGTGGACATTTACAGTCATATGCATATCCTGAAAACATACAACTAATTTAAAAAATCTTTAAAATATATTTGAAGCTGGACATAGTGGTGTTCCCCTTTAATCCCAGCATTTGGGAGGCAGAGGCAGAGGCAGAGGCAGAGGCAGAGGCAGAGGCAGAGGCAGAGGCAGAGGCAGAGGCAGAGGCAGAGGCAGAGGCAGAGGCAGAGGCAGAGGCAGAGGCAGAGGCAGAGGCAGAGGCAGAGGCAGAGGCAGAG
>CM052705.1:73437693-73452390 GCA_028551405.1 Uromys caudimaculatus | reverse complement strand
ACATAGGAAGAGCTTGTATCAAAAAATGAGTTTGTAGTTAAAAAAAAAATTCTTATAAAAACCCCTCTAGTTCTAGTTCACTAAAAGAATCTACTCAATACATAGTAATTGTACCATGTTACCACTGGACTTGTTCAGAAAATTGAAAAGAATACCAGAGAGAAACTTGATGCTTACATTTTATACAGGTACAAACATAATTTTCAGGAAAAAGGTTAACATTTTCAACCAAAGTGCTGAAAAATTGAAACTCTGAATAAAAAAACAGAAGAAAAAATACCATAATGTAAAGCTAGACTACAGAACTTCTCACAGAATAAAACATTGTCAACTTGAATTAGGCACATTTTATAGATGTAACATCAACGTCATGATGCATAGAAAATTAAATTGATGGCTTAGATTATAAACTGCGGCACTTTGAACTTCTTTGCTTAAATATCTACAAAATGCTAGCAGTGATTCATATACCTGATAGTGATGTTACATCTAGAACATGCAAAAATCCATCAAAATTCATTAACAAGCAAGCAAAAACTCAATATAAGTGAGCAAATGCGTGAAAATACCCTTCTTATATAAGCTTTACATTAAGAAATAAGTTCTAATTCAAAGAACATCATCAATAGCTATCATGCAAGTTCAAATCAAAATCACAATGTGTCATCATTAAGAATTAGATAGAATGGCAGAAGTTAGTGCTACTTCTCAAGTGTTAGGAGGATGTAGAAGAACAGAAATTTTCCACATTCAGGGAAGAAGTAAAAAAAAAAAATCAATAAATAAATTAATAAATAATTTTTGAAGTTTCTTAAACACTTAAGTGATATAAGAACCAATTATTATCCTATATGCATTTGTGCAGAAAAGGAAAATTGGCTGTACAATGTTTATAACTCTTCAGTTTTATTAGATAAAACCAGAAGTCATCCAAATGCAGATCCTCAGTGGAGTGGATGCATAATTTGAATTATAGTCATATATACAGAACGGTGAAAAGAAATGAAGAACCAATACTTGCCATGAAATAGGACTGTAGAGAGGAGGCTACATAAATAAAAGTATACATTGTGTGATTCTACTTATATAAAGTTATAGAAAATGTAAGCTAATATACTATATTGAAAAGCAAGCCAAGGTTTGCCTGGTAAAGGTAGGAAGTAGGAAAGAGAAGACACTGGACACTTAGGAGGGAAGATGACATTTTCTTTTCTTGATTGTCATAAGTCTAATAAATATATAAAAATGTCACAAATATTCCAGAAGGCCCATGTACCAGTGCTGTCACTATGTTGGTTGTGTTTCAATATAAACTGGCAAAAAAAATTATGTTTCTTGATTTTTTAAAAAAAATTTGAATGACTATTTTGGGTACTTAGCTAATATTTGATAGCTGATATTTACATGTAATCTTGTGCTCACTTCAAGTGTATGAGTTATGATATTACAATTTCATTTTAATATATTTTAAAACATAAAATCCAGCTCCAACTATTTTCAAGAGTAGACATGGGAGCCAAAGGAATGAAGAAAATGACTGTCAGGACAAGTTTACATTTCTGATAAATTATTGCTATTTTTATTTTGAATTGACATTTATTTCTTTTGTAAAGTGAAGACACTTGAAAGATAAACCTGACATTGTTAGTGTTTGCAAATTGTTGTGATCATAAAGTGTTTGCCTGGGAAGTTTATGTGAGTGGAGAATGCATATTGAAAGAGGGAAAATATCTCAGGCCCCCTGCCTATAAAGATGAAGACTGGAATGACCGTTAAAAATACCACAGAGGTAGGCAAATACCTTCTGTACATGTAACAAGTGAGAGATGCTGAAGTTGATGGCAATCCCATGCCAGGCCAGGCATTGTAGTCGGCATCACAGCGATTTCTTAAATGATCTTGGGGTACCTCCTCAGTTTGTACTTTTAAGTTCTAATCCACCTTTGTTTTGGTCACTGTTCTATTGCTGGGAAGAGACACAATGACCAGAACAACTCTCATAAGAGAAAGCATTTAATTGGGGCTGGCTTACAGTTCAGAGGCTTAGTCCATTATTATCGTGGTGGAAAGCGTGGTGTCTCAGGCGAGCATAGTGCTGCAGAGATAGTCACCTCGGGTGCCACAGGCAGCAGGGCGAGAGAGCACTGGCGCTGAATCCGGGTTTCTAAGCCTCAAAGCCCAACCCATAACACATTTCCTCCAACAAAGCTACATCTACGTCAACAAAGCCACGCCTCCTGACACCTCTCTAGTAGTGCCACTCTATGATGACTAAACATTCAAATATATGAGCCTGTTCCTATTCTAACCATCACAACCTTGATGGTTGAAAAAATGTGACTTTTCCTCTTATATTTAATTATATTTGGATCAAATGTGGTTATCAAGGTTATATAGACTCTGAATATTATTTTGAGGAACTGGGCTATCAACCTCTTCAAAGGAATGTGTCTCCATGATTCATTAGACATATGTGGAAATAACAATCCTTAGGATTTGAACATTTGATTTATTAATGTCTGAGAACTCTGTTTTTGAGCACACACTATCCATTTTCCGATCTCCTCATAGCGTCAGTACTTCTGTATGTGGGTGAAGCTGAAAACCAACGTAAAAGTACTGCGTACTAGAGCTTCAGCGGATAATGAGAGAGATTTCAACGATCGTTTTTATTAAAGTGATTATTTTAATATATGATGTATGTCGTACATGAAGGTTATCAAGTAAGTTTTGTTTCATAAAATAAATATATTGAGGTCCTACCCCACAGCACTCAGATGGAAGGAAATAGGTTCATTTTAAATGAACTTGGTTAAGTTGATATCATACTAGAGTAGGGCACAGTTCTCATCCAGTATCTTTTCCTTACAAAAGATGACCATGAAGCCAGAGCTGGAGAGAGACACACACAGAGAAACAGAAAGAGACACAGCTAGCTATCTCGCTAGATGTGGGGAAGGGATGGGAGAGAGAATGATGTGTGTGTGTGTGTGTGTGTGTGTGTGTGTGTGTGTGTGTGTGAGAGAGAGAGAGAGAGAGAGAGAGAGAGAGAGAGAGAGAGAGAGAGAGAGAGAGAGAGAATGAGAGACAGAGACAGACACAGAGAGAGACAGACACACACAGAGACAGAGACAGAGACACAGAGAGAGAGAGAATGAGAGACAGAGACATAAAGACAGAGACAGAGACAGATACAGAGACAGACAGACAGACAGACACACAGAGACAGACAGACAGACAGACAGACAGACACACACACACACACACACACACACAGAGTGAGAGTGAGAGCGAGAGCGAGAGCGAGCGAGCGAGAGAGAGAGAGAGAGAGAGAGAGAGAGAGTTCAAGTAGGGGAAGACCTGTAGAAAATCGAGTTGGATAGCTATAAACCAAGAACTGATTGCCAGCAAACCTCGCTATACAAGGAAGACTTCAGGAAAGATTAGTCGCAAGTGGTAGAGGGATTGTAGCCCCGCAGACATCTTCATTTCAGACTCGTAACTCCCATTGGGATAACAGATTACCATGGAAGCCTCTCAGATTCTGGAAACTGCTATGGCAGATTAGGGTATAATATAAATTTTATATTTTCTTTGTCTTTAATTATTGCTTCTTTGGAGAATTTGTTTATTTGAACTTGGCTATATACTCCCTTTTAAAAATTTCCAAAATCAATACAATTTTCTCGAAAGAGGAAGTCAGGCATAAAATTCTAAGTCCTTGAAAGAGGAAAGGAGCTTTTAAGACCTTTGAATCAACCTTCTTTTTGGTGCAGTAATTCTCACTCACAGTAGAAATGCTACATTGTACGATCTAAAAAAAGTGATGCTACCTACTTATATGATGGTAATTTCCATCAAAAATTGTGATAAATACATGTATGAATTTTCAGCTTAATGATTTTTAGCTCACAGTTCGATATTGTTAAAAACACACTGTTATGCAACTTTCTTTTACTTACTGTAACACCACAGCTCTGTGCCTATTGAAAAGTTTCTCCATATTCTGTTTGAAAGTTCTACAAAGAGATGTCTTTCATTTCCAGAGATCCTGAATAGTTTTCTTATTATCAACCAGAGATCACTCTAATATTGAAGGTCTTCATCCATGTGCTATAAAATCCTCTATAACATAATAATAATTATTGTTGTCCAGGAATGTAGAGTGCATATTATTTCTATGAGTAATTGGGCAGCAAGATCTGAACTGTGTGTAGTGTGTGTGTGTGTTTGTGTGTGTGTTTGTGTGTGTGTGTGTTTGTGTGTGTGTTTGTGTGTCTGTGTGTGTGTGTCTGTGTGTGTGTGTGTGTGTGTGTGTGTGTGTGTGTGATCCTAGGGATCAAGCCAGTGCCTTACTGCATGCTGTGCTTGTACTCTAGCACTGAGCCATAGCCTCAGTCCCTGTCTCAGATATTTTCAGTATGGCCCCTGCCCTGATTTCTGCAACAACTACTTAGATTTATTTTACTCCTTCCTCTGTGCGTCCTTTGATTCTATATAAACAATTAAAAATATTTTCTAGCATTGTTTGGGGCAGGGGAGGCATGCATACCACAGTGTGCACGTGGAGGTCAGAGGGCACTTCTGTGGATTTGGTTCTCTCCTTTACCTTACTTGGGGTTCTAGGATTGACTCAGGTTTCCAGACTTACACAGCATGAAGCTTGACCACTGAGTCACCTTGTTGACTCCATCAAATTCTTTTAACCTTTCAAAATTGTTGTCATGCTAGATAAAGCGATTCAGATAGCATTTTTAAAAGTTTTTTTTTTAAAGCCTTTGAGTTATGCATGTTTATGTTGTATGTGGATATGTGATGTGGGTCCCCACAGAGGCTTGACAGATCTGGAATCATCCAGAACCGGAATGACAGTAGGTTGTGAGCCATCCTTGGGTGCCTGTGTCACACCTGCAAGAGCAGCAAGTGATAATTGTTTTGTATGGTATCTGCCAGAGAAGACTGCTTGGACATGGGTTAAAGGAATAGAAAGTCCTTATTAGCCAGCCTGCAACTATACTGAATTGTCAGGATCCCAGTATAGCCCCAAGCTTTTCTCAGGATGAGCATTTAAGCACAAAACCATGTTCTGGGTTGCTATACTTCAGTTAAAAAGAACAATTAACCCAGAAGCTGAACAACAGAAGCCAAAAAATTAGTACACTTTGAGACTTTCCCAGAACCATGGACTTTGATGGATTAGGTCTTTGTTTTCGTTTCAGCTGGTGGTACTGTCTCTGTGTTGAGTTTTATAGACTTATTGCATTTCCATCATAGATTTAGTGGTGCTCTGGTCGGAGACCTTGTTACACAAACCATTATGCTGTCTATTCCCAAGAGAGTATTTAAAACCATTTCACTACTGTATTACATCACCAGGACTTAGTGTGTCTTCATTTTTCCATGTGAAATCTTGTTATTAGCCTTTTTTCAGTATTCAAGGTTTATTTGATTACTATCCTGTCCAAAGTTACTAAGTCTCCTCTTGACTCTTCTCAGCATGGCCCTTCAGCTGCATGCTGTTCTCCTTACTTTGATCTACAGTCTTAGGAGAGATTCTGTTTGCCAGCAGTGTCTTTCAAAACAGACAGAACTGTGATTGAATTTTGTCATTTCTGGATGTGTGATTTGGAGCCAACTTACTCATTTTCCCAGAATTTAGGTTTAATAATAGAATTTCACTACTCTGCATTTGTGAGCATCAAATAAGAGCGTTGCTCACTACATATTTAACTTGTAACGGTTTTATTGATGCCATTGTTTCTGTGTCTTGACAAGATGATCACTTCATGTGGATCAATATCATTTTTCTGGTTAGAATTTAAGCTTCTTAGAGACAAGAATAAAGCCTTAAATTTCCTGTGACCTCCTCAATGCTACAATTATAGCGTTGACCACTCAGCTTTCAATTAAATTCAGCATTTAATGGACATGTAAGAAGATAGCTTGTTGTTGTTGTTGTTCTTTTCAAATAGGGAGAAATAGACAAGGCTGACAGATGCCATTTCAGATAGCATTCTTTTGAGTTCTTATTAAGATGTGTATAGATCTTTATCATGAGGCACTTTTCTATGCCTCATTAGGGCACCACAGCAACATTGAAGCTATTTTGGAAACAATATGTCTGCGACATCTGTGCTGCTAATGATGAATATGTGTGTGTTTGTCCATATGCCTATTTTTGTTCTGATGTAGTGAAAAATGGGGGGACATTTCATTAAGGTGTTCATTTGGAAGAACCCATACACTGTTACCATGTGTGCTATAGAGAAAAGCACTGAAATCTCATTTGGCACATGAATTTCTGATATTTTCCAAACTCTGTGTTCTGCAGTGTGTAAATCATACAGTAATATCTCAAGAACTGCATGTTAGCCATGAATACTTTTATTTAGTATTTTTACAGTATCATTACACATATAATTATAATAAAAATTTTTTTTTAGGTTGGAGATTGGCGGCAAAGCAGTTACAGAATTTATGCAAGACTCTGTTCAATCCTCTGCACCGTATTTTAAAAAAGCATTTGATATAGAAAACAAGACATCACAGATATTCATATGTGGATTTCAAGCTTATTGTTCATGACTGCTAAGGCTCATTTTGAATTTCTGTTGAATTAAAATATGATTTGTTGCCCATAGTAATGTTTGTCTGATATCTGTTACTTAGATAGTTTTCTTACTCTACTCTTCATCATTTACCTTACTACTTATTAATATGTACTTTATTTATGACCTAAATGCCAGATAAATTTATTAATTAGCATATATATATTATATATATATATATATATATATCAGAGACAGCATGGGCTACCTACAACTAAACCAGTTTAAATGTCTGAAAAGAGTTGACTTAATTCATATCATGCAATTAATTCCCTAACTCAATATGCCTTCTAAGCAATTTTATATTTTAAAATTTCCCTCCAACTTTTTAAGAAGTGAAACGACAATTTTTTATGGTACAAGCAAGTCATTATTTTCCTTATTTATCATGTAAATTGAAATTTATATTGTTCTAACTTCTACATTTTTGGGATGTTTCAATTCATGTTTCAGCTTAATGAATTATGTGTTATTACCTATGGCTTTCAAAAATGAAATAGACACAACTATTGGAGATATAAAATAAACCTTGTATATAATGCCACTACTGTTGTCTTTTCACTACTTTGTTTTTTTTTTTTTTGAGGCAGTATCATTGATTTTTAAAATTTATTTTATCAATTTTAGGATTATAATTTATTTACAACATTTCTTCCTTTCCCCTTCACCCCTTCAAACAAACCCTTGCATATACCCTCCTTCTCTCTTCATCAAATTCATGGCCTTTGTTTTCACAAATTGTTATTGGCTGCATATATATGTGTGTATATATGTATATATACATAATATATCTTCCACATTATATATTCCTAAATATAATATGTTCAGTTCCTGTAATGACACCTGTGTGTATGGTTTCTTCACGGCTGACCCCACTTCATTTCTTAAGCACCAGAACTGTAGTAGGCTCATACTACAAACCCAATTGATACCTTTTGTCCTTGTTTACTTTATTTTACTTTTCACTGAAAGCTTGCACATGTTTGGTATAGTTAATATTATTTTAAAAAGCCATACTTTCATGGTTTCAATATATGCTACATAGAATTTTTTTTTAGTGATTTGTGAAGTTAATATTTTCCACAGAGAAAAATGCTAGTATATTTTTATTCATAGGGCTGATTTTTGTGAAAGACTAGAATATTAAACTAAATGCAATGACTATCATTCAAATCTTTTTTTCTATTAAATTTATTCATTTATTTTAATTAAAATATAATTACATTACTTTTCCCTTCCCTCTCCTCCCCCCTCCCTGCCATGTTCTCTTCCACCAAACCTTCCTACCTTTTTTCCAAGGGTTGTTACTGTTACATATATATATATACATACATACATATACATATATGCATAAATATATAAATACAACCTGTTGTGTCTGTCTTTGTTGCTTGTGTATGTATTATTTCAAGACTGATCACTTTGTTTTGGATAACCCATTAGGGGCTCAACCCTAGAAGATGTTAATTCACCTCTCTCAGCAAACAGTATTTAGTTGTCTTTTGTTCTTTGAGATTTCTCTCCCCAACATTAGCACATCTAGTGGTGCACTTATTCACGATTTTTTGAAGCAGCCATGTTTTTTGAAAAGTGAAGTTTCCTGGAATTTCTAGAAGCCACAACTCACTGCAGATTTTCTTTCCTCTGGCTCTCCCAATCTTTCTGCCTCATCTTCCACAATGTGCCCTGAGCCTTAGGAGTGGAATTATACTGTAGATGTTTCTGGGGGGATTGGGCTCCACATGAACTATTGATCTTTGCACTATTATCGGTTGTGGGTTTTTGTTGTTTGTTTTGTTTTTTGTTTTTGTTTTGTTTTGGTCTCTATTTGTGTGAAAAAAAGGCTTCTTTGATAAGGGACATGAGCCATACTTACCTGCAGGTGCAAGGATCACAGTTAAGCACCATGGTGGTCTAGTAGCAATGGGTTCTCTTCAAAAGCCCTCTAAATAGCTGTGTAAGAGCTTTGTGAGAATGATGTGCATATGTTTTTTTTTGTTATTAAGTTAGTAAATAATAAATATGGTTTTCTACATTTCTTGTTTACTTAGCAAAGAACCTATTTATCATGAATTCAAGATTTCCCAGACTTTAGTGTGAGTTCTTGTGATTATGCCTGACAATATAGCCTTGAAATGACAGTAATAATTCATTTTTTTTTAAAAAAATGGTTAATCTTGATATATGAAAGGCATCTTTTCTTTTTTTATCCCTGAAGGTTTGGAAAAAGAAATAATACTTTTCTTTATCTTTCTCTGAACCCAGGTTTTGATTCTCTTAAAATTTCCTTGGTGACAATGACTTGTTGTATTATGAAACTAAACAGTACCCAGTTCAAGTGACTAATCTAAGTAATTAAGAGACTGGTCTCAGTATTTTTTTAGAAGCTGTTGTAAATGTAAGTTTGCAGCTCTCATTCTTTTGGATGGTCTATCTATCTATCTATCTATCTATCTATCTATCTATCTATCTATCTCCAGCTTTCTCTTATTCCACCTGAGTAATTCCAGAATCTCAGAGGACAGTGGTACATACTGAAACTCCTACTTTAAGGCTTACTTCAGATGTAACTATGATGCAATTATGACTTTTGTATAGCACATTTCAAGCTAATAATTGCCTTCAAACTAATAATTTCAGTTACTTCTATGTATAATGTGGCATTTTTTTTCCTGGTTCAAAACACTCTAGAGATGGTCAGGAAGCTTATGTGCCCATAATAAAGAAAATTACCCTTGGATGCAATATACATTGTACATTTGACAGCAGAGAGTCACTATATACAAAAAAGATATAATGAGTGGATTGTAATATAAAAATGTGAAATGATCTTCTAGGCTTGCTCAGTCATGTTGTGTTCATTGTGACTAAATTAATAACAATGACAAGTATTTTAAGCCAATAAGAATATGCAGACCTTTGCTTACACTCATTTTGTTCCTGAGATAGTCCTTAATGGGTCCTCTCAACCAGTAAAACCTTTACTTTCCATCTCATTCTAAAATGGATCTCCTTGCTTTTCAGCATCTAACATGCTGATAAAGTTTCTTTTCCTTCAAGTTGCTTAGATGTATCACCGAAAGGAAACACTGTCAAAAGCTCTTTACAAAGTAGTTTGTAAGAATGAACGATCATAAAATCTCATAGAGGGCTCTCCAAGGTTTTATATTAACCACGTGCATATAATAAATTATTTTTGAATTTAGAAAAGCCTAACAGTTCTTTCATCTTACAATTTATTTTGGAATGGAAGCTTTTGTAAATGTCTAATTCCTAGGAAGAATATGTTTGCGGATGGGATTTTCTGATCTGAGCTATAACACTTGTTGAAAATGATAAAAATTCAGGTCTGATGGTTTGTTATCATAAAACCCATGTCCTGTAATGGTCCCACTTTGGTGTAAAAAGAAAATGATAATGATTCCTTTATCTTCTTATGCCTTTGGAAATTAAATTACACAGAGTGATACTGTACAATAAAAAGATTTTAAGACAGAGAACTACAATTATTCAAAAAATGTTCTTGAACTAACATATTTAAATATTTTTAACTTAAACTTTTTACAAATTTAATTTTACTTGTAAAATTTCCTTTTCTTTTTCTTTTTAAGATAGTGTCTCACACTGTATTTCCAGTATTAGCTAGAGCTCACTCATTATGTAGCCCAGCATGGCTTTGAACACATGGCAATCCTGCTTCATCCCTTCAAGGGCTGAGATTACATGCCTGGTATGAGTTTAAATTTCCTTTTTAACTGGAGCATAAAACACAAAGTTTTACATATTAATAGTGAACCCTGCAATCTTTCAGCACATTGTATAATGTTTAAACCACTTAAAGATTTATTACTCCAAATATTTATCAGTTCTTATAGTGAAACCATTCAAAATCTGGCATTTTAAAACTTTTGCAGTTAATGGTTGCTGAGAAAGAGAGAATTAATCTTCTGCAGGGATAACCCCCTGATTGGTTGTCTAATCCTAAGTGGTAAATCCTAATCACAAGCAAGTTACACTAAATGAAGTGTGTGTGTGTGTGTGTGTGTGTGTGTGTGTATGTGCTTGTGTATGTGTGTATCAATTTAAAAAGAGGTAGTGAATTTGAAAGGGAGTGAGAGAAACACAGGAAGAATTGTAAGGAATAACAAAGGATGGAAAGAGGAGCTGGAGAGATAGTTTAGTGGTTAAGAGCACTGGCTGCTCTTCCAGAGGTCCTGAGGTCGATTCCCAGCAACCACATGGTGGCTCACAACCATCTGTAATGGGATCCAATGCCCTACTTTTTCTGGTGTGTCTGAAGATAGCTACAGAGTACTTACATACATAAAATAAAGAAAGGGTGGAAATGATGTAAATATTTTTGGAATGTGCACTGCATCGTTGTTATCTCTAGTCATACTAATGGGCGATTCTACATGAAAATTTTTGCTTCTCTATAATTAGAACTTACCCATCAATCAACTTCTGCCACTCCCTTCCTGCTGCCATTCTCCTCAACCACTCTCTGGTAGGTATCAACTAAATCTATGAGGTTATTTAAAAATACTTCCCATGAATGAGAGCATACCATATTTGTCATTCTTTCTTGGGCTTATTTCACTTAACACAACAATCCCCTCTTCAATTCATACTGTTGAAAATGACACAATTTCACTCTTTCTATGCCTCAGTAGTATTTTATTGGGTATCTGTAGTATATTTTCTTTACTTGTATGCCAGTTGATAGACATGTTTTGTATTTTCTTCCTATTTCTTGTTTATTGTGCATATGAATGTGGGGGGTTGCAGGTATTTCTCTGATGTACTGATTTCATTTCTTTGAGATATAAATCAATAACTGGCACTGATGGGTCATATAACAATTCTATCTGTAATTTTTAAGGGACCTGGTGGTGTCTTGATAATGCTTTACTAAGTTACATTAAACCATGAATTCTTTTTGTCCTAATTAAAAATATATTACATGTTTATTATAATTTATCTTTTTTCTCAAATCCTCCCAGATCCTCCCCACCTGGAGAAGACTCTTTCTTCCACTCTCAGATTTTCTTAGTTGTATGGAGTTCTTTGTAATGATGAGGTCTCATGGGCTTTCTCCTATTCACATTTAAATGTCTATGGCTGTTGTCTGCTTTCTTCACTCTCCTTTGCCATGGCTACTGTCCTTGTTTAGCCCATGTCTAAGCATTCTTATTGGTGAGACTTTCTGAGTATAGCCTCTGAAATTACTAGAGACACAACAAACTATCCAAAAGAGAAAAAGAGCTAACAGTCCTACTGGGCTATGATGCTTTGGAAAGAGATCAAGAGTCATAGATGTAAGCATCACCAACAGAATACAAGAGATAGAAAAGAGAATCTCAGGTGCAGAAGATACCATAGAAAATACTGACACAACAGTCAAAGGAAATGCAAAATGCAAATAGCCCCTAACCCAAAACATCCAGGAAATCCAGAAAACAATGAAAAGACCAAATCTAAGGATACTAGACATAGAAGAGCGCAAAGATTCCCAACTCAAAAGGCCAGTAAACATCTTCAACAAAATTATAGAAGAAAACTTCCCTAACCTAAAGAAAGAGATGACCATAAACATACAAGAAGCCTACAGAACTCCAAATAGATCAGACCAGAAAGAAATTCCACCTGTCACATAATAATCAAAACACCAAATGCACAAAACAAAGAAAGAATATTAAAAGCAGTAAGGGAAATAGGTCAAGCAACATGTAAAGACAGACCTATCAGAATTACACCAGACTTCTCAACATAGACTCTAAAAGCCAGAAGATCCTGGGCATATGACATACAGATCCTAAGAGAACAAAAATGCCAGCCCAGGCTACTATACCCAGCAAAACTCTCAATTACCATAGATGGTAAAACCAAGATATTCCATGACAAAACCAAATTTACACAGTATCTTTCTACAAATCTAGCCCTACAGAGGATAATAGATGGAAAACTCCAACACAAGGAGGGAAACTATTCCTAAGAAAAAGAAAGAAATTAATCTTATTTCAACAAAACCAAAAGAAGATAGCCACATAAACTTAATTCTAACAACAAAAATAACAGGAAGCAACAATCACTGGTCCTTAATATCTCTTAACATCAATGGACTCAATTCCCCAATAAAAAGACATAGACTAAGAGACTTGATATGTAAGCAGGACCCAGCATTTTGCTGCATATAGGAAACATACCTCAGTGACAAAGACAGACACTACCTCAGAGTAAAAGGCTGGAAAAAAAATTTCAAGCAAATGGTTCTCAAAACAAGCTGGAGTAGCCATTTTAATCTCAAATAAAATCAACTTTCAACCAAAAGTTATCAAAAAAAAAAAAAAATAAGGAAGGACACTGCATACTCATCAAAGGAAAAATCTACCAAGATGAACTCTCAGCTCTGAACATCTATGACTAGGGCACCCACATTCGTATGAACAACAATGAACTGCCATGATACAATAACTCTGAGGGTTCAGTAATGGTACAAACACTGCGATGTTAGGGAACAGTTCTCTAATTGGACTTAAAAGACCTGCTTAATAAGAGGGAATCTTAACCTGGTACTGAAAACTACTCAGTGATACTGAAGTCATGAATCTGGAGATGTACCAACAGCCACTACTTCAGTAAACCAGTATAATCTCTAGCAACATTCTAAATATTCTTCTTTATATCCACAGATAAGTACAGTCCTCAGCCATCATCAAGGAAACAGGCCAAAACCATTAGAGAAAAACTACAACTATTCAAAAGATGTAGATTTGTAGAGCCCAATACCAATGGATACAAAACACTTCAACACCTAAGGCTCAGGAAATGTTGCAGAAGAGAAAGTGGAAAGATTATAAGAGCCTTCCTTTCATTTTAAAAAAGGCAGTGTGATGCAGATTCCCAGGAGTGGGAAGCATTCCAAGAGAAGAATTCCTGGTGCTCTTGTCTTATTCTTCCTCGTGTGTATATGTAATTGGTTAACATATTGTTTACTATAAGCCCTGACCTTTCTTTAGTTCTCATTTTTATTTTTGAAAAATTTTTCCTTTTTAAAATTATTATTAATCATTCCATTCGTTTACATCTCAAATGATATCCTACTTCCCGGTTACCCCCTCCACCAACCCCCATCCCACGTTATCCCACTTCCTGGTTACCTCTCTGCCATCCCCCTATCCCACATCTGCTCTCCCACCTCCCTTGTGCCAGTATGAGAGTGCTCCCCCGCCCACCCACACTCTCCCGCCCCACCACTCCAGAATCCCCCTACTCTGGGGCATTAAACCTCCCTGAGACTAAAGGCCTCCCCTCCTGTTGCTGTCGGGCTAGGCCATCTTCTGCTACATATGTAAGTGGAACCATGAATCCCTCTAGGTACACTCCTTGGTTATTGGTCTAGTCTCTGGGAGAACTGAGTTGTCAGGCCAGCCTGTGTTGTTCTTCCAATAGAATTGCAATCCCCCTCTGCTCCTCCAGTCCTTCTGCCAGCTCCCCCACCAAGTTCCCTGAGTTCAGCATCTGCATTGGTCAGTTGCTGGCTGGACTTCCCCAGGAACTGCCACACTTGGTTCCTGGTTCCTGTCTGCAAGCATCTCTTGCCCATGGCAACAGTGTTGGGTTTGGTGTCTGCAGACATGATGAATCCCCCGGTGGGGCAGTTCCCCGTTGGCTCTTCCTTCAGTCTCTGTTCCACTTTTTGTCCCTGTTCTTCCTTTGGACAGGAACATTTCTGGGTTAAAAAAACGTTGAGATGGGTGGGTGACCCTATCCCTCGACCAGGGGCTGTGCCTGTCTACTGGAGGTGGTCTCCACAGGTTCTATATCCCCCTTCTCTGCGCATTACAGTTAAAGTCAATCCCGTTGGGTCCTGGGAACCTAACAGCTTGTTGAAAATCAGTTACTAAAGATATGTAAGTCTATTTTTAGGTTCCCTATTCTGTTCTATTCATGTATGAGTCTGTTTCATGCCAGTAGCATGTTATTTAGATTTCTAATACTTTGCACTGTAATTTGAAGTCAGGTCATAGGAGCTCTTACTTTCTTTTGCTTGATTTCTCTGACTAGGACTTTCAGCATTGTATTAAAT
>CM052705.1:73412693-73432693 GCA_028551405.1 Uromys caudimaculatus | reverse complement strand
GAGAGAGAGAAAGAGAGAGAGAGAGAGTATTTCTATATATTTACATATGCATGTGAATTTTGAGTAACTCTTTTGAAATCTTAATTATTTGAGAAACAATGTTAACTAAGACTGCTGATGTTTTCTATCATTAATCATGTTCTAATACAATGAAGGAATTTATATATTTCTATTTATTCTGATATTTATTGAATTAAATGGAATTAATGTTACCATTAATGTAATGCCAAGTTACATTCTTTAAAATTTTGCTAGAAATTGTAAAACTACTGTATGGGATGATTTTACAGGTAGGCTTCGATCAATACTGTGTACTACAGCTTATTTTTCCCCATCGTTCCAGCTATTTGTCATTATTAATTATACTAACTGCTGAAAACTGCTTAATAAAAATTTGTAAGATTCTATATTATTACTTATATTTTTATTTATTGGGTTGTAAATGACATTTATATTTATTGTATTCACACACAATTCTTAATATTTTTTCTACAAAATGGTTGAAAAGATAGATTGTCTATAGTAATTTTTTAAATGTCTACTGATTCATCTCCATCATGCTAGAACCCCTGAGCCCTGTATTTTCTACAGCTTTCCATCCTCGGCAACCACTGCTGATTTAGATGTCCACATTATTCCAGACTGATTTTGTAAGCTGGCTCTTGTGTTCTATTGATATTTACTATTATTTTTTTGCAGCATACTTTTATTGTTTACACAAAAAGATGGAGAAGGAAGGAGAAATTAGAAAAACACCATTTGGCAACCACCAATAATGACTGTTTTTGGCAGAATCATTTATGGATACTAAGATTAGTGGGTGGAAGATGAAAACAGAATGAGAACAGAGTTTCAAAATATTCCCCTAAAGATACAAATGATTACAAAGGGAACATTTGTAATTTTAATGTGGAGAAAACAGATGATTCCAAACTGAGAAAATAATTAATGTTATGATTACCAGGAATAAAGCATTCTATACCATTTCTCTGCCGACAGAATCCACACACGTGGTATCTTCCTTTCTCAAAGGCATAAGGAACACTTAATCCTTTTAAAATGTTCAGGTAAAGGATTTTTCATCACGGAGTGGCCTGCAGTCTAAATACATGTCAATCATGATGACCTTGAGCATTTCAGCCTTACAGACACCTGAGAACTGGGTAGAAACAAACATTTCCCACGGATATAAATGACCCAAGTAGTTGAACTGATCAGTTTCTCTCTCTCTCTCTCTCTCTCTCTCTCTCTCTCTCTCTCTCTCTCTCTCTCTTTCTCTCTCTTTCTTTCTCTCTCTCTTTCTTGTCAACTTGAAATAAACTAAGGTCATCCAAGAAGAGGAAACATCACTGGAAAAAAATACTTTCATCAGATTGACCTCTAAGTAAGTATGTGATTTTCCTAGTTAAGGAATGATGTGAGAAGCCCAGCCATTGTGCTCAGTGCCTTTCCTAAGTGTATAGGAATTCTAAGCTGTATAAAGAAATAAGCTGAACAAGCCACAAAGAGCAAGCCAGTAAGTAGTGTTCCTCTATGGGCTCTGCTTTAGTTTCTCATTTTGGATTTCTTCTTCCACTTCCTCAATGATGGACAGGGAACTACAAGCCAAAGAAAGTCTTTTGTCCACATGTTGGTGTCAGTCAGTGTTTTATCACAGCAATAGAAAACAAACTAGAATGAACCAGTCAAATTTAACTGCATTTCTATGTTAGTTTATAGTTTGTTTCTTAGTGTTGCTCATTATTCATGATGATGTAAAAAGGATATTTTTGTGTTTAGGAAATACCCATCGAAATGTTTAAGAATAAGGAACATCACATCCCTGACTTATTTCCCCATCGTTTAGGGGGAAATGATGAGGTTGGGTAAATGCTTAGCAGGTAAAATTCTTGCAATGCAAGTACGAGGGAGGGCTTGAGCACAGATTCTAGCCACTAAGTAAAACTCTGCACTTTGCAGGGTGTTTCTGTAACCCTAGCACCAGGGAGGTGGTGAGCCACTTGGGTCGTTTATATCTTTGGGAAATGTTTGTTTCTGTCTAGGTAGAAGATTCAGAGGGAGACCATGTATTTAAAAATTAAGGTGTAAAACATGCATGAAGATACCAATGTTGACCGCTGGCCTCCACACACATGTAAATACATACAAACACCTAGATATATATCTGCATATCACACACACATACATACACATGCATGCACACACACACACACACACACACACACACACACAATATCTGTGAGAACAAGAGGATAAAAAAGGAGGACATGGAGAAAAGGGTAGGGAAGAGAGGCTGAGGAGACATGCTATGGGAATAGTGCTAAGGAGCTCTGAGGATTATTTGTACCTTTTTTGCACCTCAGCATCAAATTAATTCAAAATAAAAGGCTTAAAAAAATTGTTCACCCCAAGCTTCCATGTCATACTGGTTCTGTTTGATGTATGTCTTGTGTTTTTAAGAGTGACATAATATTCCACAATAGAATAAAAATGTCCCCATTTATTCTTTTTACTGAAATGTCTAATATTGTTTGATTTTCTGCATGGACTCCACTATGCAAGGAGAACCAATCAATTGTTAACCTGTTAACCCATGCAATGTGGCTTAAAGGAGCTATAACATAATTTAAAGTCAAGTTATCAGAAGAGATAAGTAATCTAAGTTTGTGTTTTCTGTGTTTAAATTTCCCCATGTGAGTTATAGTATATTATTTAAATCTCACTAGTGTTATTAAAAACCCCTAAAACAACAAAACATACACTTACTTCATTACTTATTTATCACCAGATGCTATTTTAAATTCTTTTGGTATTCTGCTGAAATTCAATATCTTCTGGTGTTCACCGTGACAGTGTAGCGGTTGTGAAGAAGCTGGTTGTGTATTTCTTTCTAGTATTTCTAATAATCATCTTTATACCTTGGATTTAAGGTAAATCTGCCTTAAATTCTATTTTACAGAAAAAAGGAGTGGAATTGAATTAAATCTGTAGAGTATTTTAAATTTTAATAATAGCAGGCTTTCCAAAATGAGATCCTATTTTAAAACTGTTCAGGGTGTCTTAATGCAGGCTAGACCAACCATTTCACGATTGAACCTAGATTTAAAGGAGAGACAATTGCAAGCTGAAGTTCAGTCTCTGTGACACTGTGCTCTGCCATACATGAGCAAATCCCTCAGCTTAGACAATAAGAAACTGTCGTGGGAAAAAGGAATGGACGTACAGTACTAGCGAGAGAAAAATTATAGACGAAGGCATGTTCCCACAAAGCAGAGTTAGATTAGAAATTTTAAGAAGACAAGGATACAGTAAATCATGTAACAAAAACTGCAATTAAATGTAATTTATAGTGACATAAAGCCAGTTCTCCATTTAGAAGCCCAGTTGTAAAAGGATCTCATAAAGCCGGGGCAACGCTGGTGCTCTGCGATACATTCTAATTGTCTTCGGCATCCTTCTTTGGGTGCTTTAATTAACCTCTGAGACCTGGCCCTCAGCCTAATCCTCAACCATAGCGGAGACGCTACAGAATTATAGTTCTGTTCTGTGGCGGGTCACTGAATTGAATGATGTGCTCTTGCTAATTCTATGCATTTTCTCCTTCCAGGGACTCTGGTGGGAAATGAACCATGGAGAGATTTGGTGATCTCAAAGTTTTATACGTTTTTAGTATCTTTAGGTTATCTTCCTGAGTAATTTGATAAATAAAACACAATATTTGGAGATATTTATCATAAACTCAATCTTTATGAGCTTACTGTTGTTTCTACTTTTTGGAAAGGCTGAAGTGGAATACTTTGGAGGCATTTTAAGATGACAGGAGACAATATGTTTATTAAACATATGTTTAATAATGTTGTTGAAACAAGTTAAGCTTTGTTTACAAAAAAGTGAATACTTTTGTGTTTGTGTGTGAAGATGTGTATGCAGATCTGGAGGTCAGCAGACAACCTTGAATGCTAGCCCCTGACATCTGAATAGGTGAGACAGGCTATCTCGTTTTATCACTCCAGGCTAGCTGGCCCATGAGCTTCTAGGAATTCTCTTGTCTCTACCTTCCATCTCATCACAGGAAACTGAGATTACAGAAAATAACCATCGTTGGCTTTTAGCTAGATTCTGGAAGTCAAACTCAGAGATTTACACTTGTTCAGCAAGGAATTTTCCCACTGTGCTGGCTTGTTTTATGTCATCTTGATGCAAGATATAGTCATTTAGGAAGAGGGGTTCTCAATCTAGAAAAGGCTTCCAACAGATTTGCCTGTAGGTTAAGTTTGCAGTGAAGTTTCCTTATTAACAATTGATATGCATGGGGCCAGCTCTCTAGGGACTGTATCACCCCTGGGCCGGTTGTTCCAGATGATAAAAGAAAGCAGGCTGAGCAAGCTGTGAGGAACTAGCCTCTAAGCAACATTCACTCATGGCCTCTGCTTAGGTTCCTGCTTCTAGGTCTTTGCCTTAAATTCATGTCACGAGTTCCATGAATGATGGATTACAAGCTATGAGATGAAATATAACTTTTCTTTCACAAGTTTCTTTTGGTCAAGGTGTTCTATCACAGCAAAAGAAAAGTAACTAAGATAGAAATCAGTACCAGGTCATGGGTTAGCTGCGACAGACCTGATCATGTTCTGGGAAGGACTGTGAAAGGATTTAGTAACTTTGGTCTAGAAAAACTATTGAGAGTTCTGAGCTCAATGAGTTGTTGTGGGAACACAGAAGACAATGCTCGAAACAGTGCAGATGATGACGGAGGCAGGGCTTGTGAAGTTTTAGAGGGAAGTTTGAGAATTCCTCAAAGATTCTTTTTTTTGTAACAATTGATGACATTTATTTCATATATATATTATTATATATATTATATATAATATATATTATAGCATATATATGCTATAATCATCAAATATATTGTTGCTAATATTATTATTTTGTACAAACATGTTAAATTAATTAAACTCAGGAAAATACACTTTTATTTTCCCTTCATTTATTCCTTCCCCAGTGCTTTATTTTTCTTCAAATAGAACCAAATTTCTAATCTATTTCATTTGTATTCACTCTGAAAAGATTCTAACAGGGTCATTTGTTGATACTCTGTAGAAATAGTTTGGTTGCTGGTTGCATGTGTGCACCTGCCCAGGGGCTGTCTGGATTGGTGAATGAGAGACATGCATATGTGCACACACACACACACACATACACACACACACACACACACACACACACACACACACACACACACACACCAGTTAATTTTGACATTCTGTGACTTGCTCAAAGGCTGGGCACTCCTAAACCTTCCCCTGCTAGCAGATACTCCCTTCCAGTACTCTTGAGACTTGTAAACCTTCCCCTGTTATCCCAGACCGAATCTTGGAAGAGGCCATTGGCCATTTACACAATTCTTACATGACTGGTTGGCTTTCTCTCCTGCAGCTCTTACATCCCATCCTTCTCCCATGAGTCTTGGCAATTCTCCCTCTCCCTCTCCATTTCATAGTCCATGCAATCTAAAAGTTCTGCCCCTCACTCTCCACCCAGCCATTGGCCGTTGGCGCTTTATTAGTAGTCAAAAAAACAATTGGGGACAAGGACCTTCAATGTTTGGACACACAGATTGCCGATTAATTCAAAGCATTAGAACCAATCCCCAACAATACTCTGAATTAAGAATCACTAAAATATAATCTTTAGTTTCCTGGGACAATTGATATTGGTCATCTGGGGCCAAGTAACCAGCTGTAATTAAGAAGAGACTAGCAAGCATCATTGATGCAAAATCTTCTGGGAGATGTTTACTTATGGTCAGCATACAGAAGCTTGTAGTACAGAGGAGATCAAGTCTGTATCTTGTTCTGGAAGCTGAACTTGGTGATGTATAAGACTCTCTCAGTACTGGTTTGAAATCTTGTAAGAGTCTTGGAGAATAGCTGAGTCTTGGCACCATGAGAGGTCAGAAGAGGCCATTGGTGAAGGTATAGCCAGTTTCAGTGAAGCCTCAGTGAGATGCCAGTAGTTTGGGATAACTGTCATGGATAGCACCAGATGCATCATGGAACTTTCTTGAGCCTGTGAAATAAACTCCAAGTGCTGTGATAGGCAGAGATGCAAAAACAGAGCCCTTTGGAGGAGCACAGAAGACTATGAATAAATGCAGATAACTGTTGATACTATTGAATTATGGTTTTGCTTTGGTTTGATTGTGGCTATGTCATGTTTTTTCCCTCTCAGAGTAAGAGAATATTTAGCTTATTTTATTTTATTCTGTTTTTATTGTATTTTATAGGAGTCTACAGTTGAAGATTGTATGTTTTAGATCAGTGATTCTCAACCCGTGGTTCTCAGACTCCTTTGAAAGTCGAATAATTCTTTCACAGGGATTGCCTAAAGTAATCCTGTATATGAGATATTTACATGATGCTTCATAAAAGTAGCAAAATTACAGTTACGAAGTAGCAACAAAAATAATTTTATGGCTGGGGGTACCACAACATGAAGAACTGTCTTAAAGTATTATAGGATTTGGAATGTCAAGAATTACTGTTTTAGAGAAACGACAGAACATTTCAGAGATGCTGTAGGGTGTTTTAGAGACTACACACAATTTAGAAAGGATTGGAACTTTGAAAAAAGACTTTCAATATTTTAAAGTGGTTTAACTTTTAATGTATTTGAAAATTTAAAGACAGGAGACTTTTAAAACTTGGAATGCTCTATGTTGTTATATTGATATTAATATGAAGTTTGGAGATGAACAAAATAAAAGTTATGGATTAATAAGTGATGTGATTGAGTGTCAAGGTGACAAGGGGTCAGTTATGCTGCTAGGTTTATGTAAACTCAACACAGGCGAATGCCGTTCTGGCAAGTGGGAGCTCAACTGAGAGTTCATATGATTAGGCTGTAGACAAGTCTGTAGTGCATTTTTTTCATTAATGATTGATGTGGGTGCTCCCAGCTTACTGGGAATTATCACCACTTGGGCAGGTGACCTTGAATGGTATAAGAAAGCAGGCTGAGTGAGCCACCAGTAGCATCCCCATAAGCAAGGTTCCTCCATGGCCCTCCTCAGTTTCTCCTTCCAGGTCTTTGCCCTGTTGTAAAGTGAAATAAACTCTTTCTTTCCCAAGCTGGTTTTGGTCGTGATGTTTTATCATGGGAATAGAAACATAACTAAGAAACCCACTAAGGCATCTCTTCAGCCCCAGTGTTAGCTTTTCTTAACCTTACCCTTTGTAGAGTTTACAGGGCATAAGAAAAAGTTCAGAACTATTCAAAATAAATTACTAGTCTCTGAGTGACATGGGAAGTTTAGAGAGCCAAGCTGTCAATATTTGAAATGACACTTTAAATTATTTTCAGAGACAAAAAATTTTATGTATTATAAAAGACACTAAGGATGACAAAGATATTTATAAATTTCCATTTCATTTTTCCTCCTGCATGTAATTTTGAACATTAGATGATAATGGAAACACATTATCTGCTGCGATTTGAATAATAAATGTCCCCTATGGGCTTGAACACTTGATCCTTAGTTGGTGGTACTTTCAGGGGAGGTTATGGAAACCTTATAAGATTCAGCTTTGCTGGAAGAAGTAGATCCCTGGGGGGGTGGGCTTGCTTTGAAGGTTTACAGTCTAACTCTACTTCCTATTTTCTCTCTCCAGACCTCTCTCTGTGTTCTCTGTGCTTAGCTGAGATTTGATCAGCCAACCTCCTGTTGCTTTCCTTTACGTTTGACATGCTTTCTTCACTGTTGTGGACTTGATGCTTCTGGAACCTTAAACCAAACCCCTTTTTTCCTGAGTTGTTTTTGGCCATAGTATTTTATTAAAGCAACAGAAAAGAAATAAATGTAGGAATGTTGCTAGAATATGTTGACACCATCTTAATAATCAGAGAATTATTGAGTCTGATAATTGATAATCAGTCTACACCTAGTGAACTTCTCAGCTTCTCTTGGATATGACTAATATATCTCAGTGAAAGACATGCCCTTCTTCATTCTTTTCTTGATGCCGACTTGAGGTTGATATCCAATGATGGTATAAAACTAGGCATATAGTTTCTGCCACTGTGTAGTCTAGATTATTTGCATTGATAAGAACTTTACTGCTTAGAACTTCAGGTCTTATTGTAAATTCAGAATAAATGATCATATGATAAACTACTGAAATCCAGTTTATTTATTAAATCAGCTACCATTCCATTAGTACAGCAGGTAAAAATTGTGTGAAAAATTTAAGTTTTAAAATGAGAAGGGAAGAATTTTGGACTAGGTAAAAATGTAAAAATGTGATGAAATCATGTTCACTGGGCTATAAGGTAGTATCCAGCTGCTATAGGAAAAAGGATATCAATGGTCTTGCCCAGCACTGGACCCTGAATGTTACAATATTGACCTTCCAACTTCTGTCTTTATGTGGTAATTAGTGGCAAGGCTGTTATATATGTGACTCTCCTGCCCTCTTGATTGGATCTGAGGTCTTATTCCAGGAGGGAATTAATTCCTGGTACTGTGAACTTAGTCTAAGCCTGTAGCTAGGTTAGTTTTAGATTCTAGAGGGGAATCCATTGTTTTTGTCTTTCTCAATGGTCTTATTGTCAGAATGTCTTCTAAATATTTATAACTATATTCATATATTTGTGCTGATCAAAGTTTTTTTATTTTCATTTTTTATTGTAACAGACTAGGGTTAGTGCAGAGACTCACAATTGCTCAAAGTGCTGAAGAAAAGCAACTGTGATGAGTTAGCTGTAAATGGGACATATATATCAGCATGCCACTGCTTCAGTGCTCAGGGAACATTGTGGAAAGGATGCAGGAAGAATATAAGAGACATATGATAGGGACAAGTGCTGTGAAAATATTACCTACTGGACATGACAGAAATATTGCACACATAAACCCATAACAACTGCATTTACATACACAAGATCCTTATTAGAGTAAGCTAGCTAAAAGTTCCATCATTTATAGGGAAGGGTTACTCAGGTCCATCCTTAGCTTAAGAGGAATTATTGGTAGGATTATTTGCTGAGAAGGGAGAGCCATTTTTTTTAGACTGTGGTTACTGGTTGGTTGCCATTCTCCATTGGAGGACCCCACACTCATGCACATATGAACAGAACTAATTCAACTCAATAGGTTAAAGTAAGTTTACAGGGCATAAGAGTAAAGTAAGTAAGTAAGTAAGTAAGTAAGTAAGTAAGTAAGTAAAATTTGAAAATTAGACATGAAATTGGGAGCAAGATGTGTTGGGGTGGTCTCTGGGGACAATTGGTGGCAAGGAGCCAGAATCATCATAACCAAAATACATATATAGAATTTTCAAATAGCATAAAATTAAAGTATTATTTGAAAAATACAGAGCAAACAGTATTTTAAGTAAGAGAACAACATAAAATAGATGAAAGAAAAAATGAAATATATTCTTCACATGAATAGACTAATTCCACTACAATGGGCCTACAATGTAAACATAACATGGATCCTTGCTGTACACTATGTACAAGAGACTGACCTTAAATATTTTGAAGAAAAAAGTTCTTGGTAAAGAACACAGAGAAAGGCAAATACAAAGAAAGTAGTTTCTAGGTGGTTTTAATGAGGTGTCCCTGTGAGCTTCAGGTATTTGAGGACTCGATAATCAGTTGGGTTTTGTTTGGGTAGAATGAGGAATTGTGGTCATTCTGAGGAAGTATGTCAAGAGGGACGGGAGGGAGGGGCCTTGAAATTTCTCAAGTTAGCTCTCTCTGCTTCTTGCTTGTGGATTGAGATGAGTTTGGAGATCTATTCCCACAACAGGCCTGGCTGTCTGCTGCCTTGTTCCTCACTATAAGAGTGATGTATTTTCATAGCTTTAGAATCATAAGCTTGAAAGAAATTCTTCTATACGTTGCCTTGGTCATTCTGTTTTATCATTGCAATGAAAAATGCTAATTTGAATAATGATATTGAAACTAAGATTAAACATCACTTAGGGTTTGGGATGTAGTTCATTGGTATAGATTATGCTTCTAATGAATGGGGCTCTAGATTCAGTCCCCAGTGAATATGCTTGTGCACACATGCAAAATCATGCATGCATATACACTCTTGAAAGAAAATTTACAGAGTACAGAGAGAATGGGATAAAATATCTGCAAACTACATATTTGCCAAAATAGCTTGATTAAAAAATTGTGCAAAGAGCAAAAAGAAACATTCCTTCAGAGACACATAAATGATCCATAGTATATAGGGACTGGGTAAGAAGAAACTGCAGGCTTTGGAGTGAAGACAGATGAATAGCAATTTCAACTGTACAGAAGAAAACTGGTAAAATAGTCAAGAAAAGAGTCACTGGAATGAGAGTTTTGGAATAAAACTAGACTCCAAAGTTCATGGGGAGAACAGAATTGAATCTCATTGAGATAAACTGGGTAGAGATCTTGAGCTTGGAATGGCAAAGTGGAATTGTGGGATGTGACATGTATGGACAGGATCTGATCAGCATCATTGAGGGCAGTCAAACTCATCATTTGTTAAGTGATAAATACAGAACAGTTACTTTTTATAAAACGGATTTTGTGTGAATCGTTATATGCAAGGTGACACTGTCCAGTGAACCTCCATTTTGTGTGAATCGTTACATGCAAGGTGACATTGTCCAGTGAACCTCCATTCTCTCCCAGCTGAAAAGGTAGCAGTTCAGAGTTCTCAAATGCACCTCCATATGCTTATGAGAAAGAAAGTCATTTACTTCCTTGTGCTAGGGCTCAAAGCATGCATTTTCAATAAGGAGTCTCTGAGGTCTTCAAGCATGGAATGTGGTCCAATGACACTAAATACCGTCAGGAAAATTGAGGAAACATCTAGGGACTTGAGAAATGGAACTTCTGCTCTTGAGTGATGATCAATCTTTGCTGATACTGCCTCCTTCTAAAAATAAATCCTCATTTGCCCAAGTTCTTTGTGCAGTTTGTCCAGCTCAGTCTTATGTCCCGAAGCAGCTGATCACTTGGGGCTTCTAGTGATCCTGGTAACTTTATTTTTGCAAACAATATATCTATTCTGCTGGGAAATACCATCATTTTTCTTCATTCTTCCTGACATTTCCACTATTATATTCTGAGTTTGCCCATAGGAAAGAAATAAATAGCTCAGTCTTCTTTAAAACAAACAAACAAACAAACAAACAAACAAACAAACAAACAACAACTCCGAATTGAATAAATTCAGATGCTATTTGGTATTCCTGATGCTGATCGAAGAGTGCCTTTCTTCAATTTATTCAATTCTCCTCTATTCCTAAAGGAGGCTCATTGTTTATTTAGGGCCCTGGAAGAACTCCTGGCATCATGGCTAGATCCAGAATAATTGCTAGTAATAGTTGTTCATAACTAGAGCCAAGGAATGCTATTATTGAAAAATCTGATTTCCTTTCTATTTTGTAAGGTAAATTAACTGTTCTACATCAGGCTAATTGCATTTATAACTTGGAATTTTAATGCTGGAAAAAAAATTCCACTCTAGTATAAATCAGTTGTGTGTTTTTCTATGGAAGCAGAGCAGGAATGTGGAAGTCATCCATGTTTTCCTTTTTTCTTTCATGGCTAAATCACAATATTTAGGAAACTGGCTCTCAGGCTTCTGTCAGAATGGAGGGTTCTTATACAGCTTCAGTTTTATCATGAAAGCCTTTGGGTCTACAAGGAGCAGAGGATTCTTACAGCAAGTCCGACTTAAGAGTACTCTTCAAAGCACCTCTGAGACTTTCTTATCCCTTCTTACCTTCTGAAGACTGTTAAAGATCATGCTGCTGTTTTGAATTTTTCCAAGTTGTACATCTTACATCTAGGCTGGCCTCTCATCTGGGTTGGATCACCCAGAAGGTAAAGAAGTTGACTAGAGAGGGAAGTAATTATTGTTCCAGGTCCTCTGCTTTCTTCCTTTCAGGGTGTTCAGATGCTGCTACACACTGGGCTGGAAGGACGAAGCAGAGTCTGGAACAGGCAGGATCCCAGAACAGCTGGGAGCAAGTGTGTGTGTGCAGAGATTTTCTGACAATCTTAGTATTACACCTTTTGTAGGTAAAGGCCTTCTCTGACAATCTTCAATTAAATAGCTCTCCGAGACAATCTTAGATTGGCCATATACCTTTATTTGGGGTGGTATTATGCACATACATTTTATTTGGGATAAATCAAGGGTTATATAGTATTGGGAAAGGGGGTAAGAATATTTAGGGAGGGCAAAGGTCATTGGCTGAAGGCTAAGGCTACAGTAGCATGGGGAGCCATTCCAGAAATCTCAGGTTCAGGACGATGAGACATTCCTCAGGTATTCCATGTAGAGAAGAGGAAGAGTCCCACTGACTTTCTGATAAAGTCAGACGTCGACCTTAGCAGAAGAGTTTCCGGACAACTAACTCCAGGATCAACTGGAAGACATTTATCTTATAAGTAATGCCTAAACCTCAATATATTCACTTGGAATTTAACAGGTCATTTCTGGATCTCATAGCATAATTCTGTCTGGGCAGAGCAGAATTCCATGACAGTCCCCCACCATCCTCTGATTCCTAACCATTTCTTCTAATTATTCAATTAACTATAAATCTATGTGATACTATGAATAAATTTTGAAGATATAATGAAGCTCTCAACTAAACTGAGCATTAGAAAGAAATTAACTAGTTGAATATGACAATGTGATTGAATCGCATGAAGTCTTGATTTTACAGCTCAGTCTTGTGGTAAGTGAATAACTGGAGAGATGTGAAGCCTGGGAGATACTGGTGATTCTTCATAGATTGTCTAGGGTTGAAAGGATGTGCTTGGGAAGAGCACAGGCAGTCTTTAGAGGCTGTACTTGGCTAACAGAGAGCTAGAAGTAAGGACTTCAAAGTGAATTCTGCCATCAGCCTCAGTGAACTTGGAAGCAGATGTTTTCTCAGACATCAGGATAAGACATCATCCTGGCAGAGTCCTTGTTCCATAGCCTATGATACCTTGGATAGAGACTTCAGTGTCATCACTCCATAGAAGTGTAAATTAATAGCAGAGATTTCAAACATCCTACATTTGCTAAAACATTTTGTCTGCAGATAATGTATATACCCCTCTTCTAGGAGTTTGTGTTTGAGTTTTAAGAGACTAATATAGTACCAATTAAGGTTTCAGAAAGGTTAGGAAATGACTCAAAGTACTTACATGCAGTCAGTCTGAGTTGGAATCCCTCTGATGCTTTACCCACTGCCCTCCACCCTTCCATTAGTCTGTTTTCTACATAGACCTATGTTGCTTATTCTTAGTCCTGGCCAGTCTCTAGCTGTTTGTCTGTGATTTTGTATGGTGACCTGTCCTTCTGCCTTCACCCTCTGAAATTCCAAGACCACACATCACAAGTCTGTGAGCCTATATCGTGTCCTGACCTTTTGCCTTCACTCTCCATCTTTCTAAGAGGACAGTTCATGCTTCCATGAGGCTGTTCTTGCAAAGACATTCCCAAAACCAGTTTGGATACAGTGTTCAAATTCTTATTGGGAGATAACAAACTGTCCTCTGTGCTAGAAGAACCCCAGTTTGTTTGTGGTTCTCTCTGCTTTAGCTTGTTACATTGTGAAACCCCACACCAAGGTCAGGTTATAGACTAACTCAAGAGATAGCCATCAGCACAAATCTACGGCTTTTTTTCTCAACCACTCCCAGGAAAAAATTATATTCCATCAATGGAAAATATCATATGAAGGATTCTTCTTGTTAGAGTGTTTCATATACTCAGGCTTTGGCATTCTAATTTTAAAATTAATAGTTTGAGTCCTTTGTCTTATGCTTTTTCTGTGACATTATCTTTGACAATGATTGCTGCACAAGGATAGTGAGATATATTAAATGCAGACAAAAAATACTAATGCTTTAAACGTTCCCTCCCTTATCCAAATTTTAAAAGTCAATGAAAGGCAGAGCTATTTGTAATGCAAATGAGGGATTAGCTCTGAATCAAACCACTCAGGAAAAAATGACATAGAAATTCCTAGGTGTTCTCTTTTCAGCAGGACATTGCAAACAATGCAGCTTTAGAGACACTAAATATGAGGGTTAATTAACATAGGAGCAGAACAAGTGGTATTTCTTTGAATTCCAATATTTAAATATTTTTACTAAGATTTAAATATTTTATTTTGAAACTAAATATTTTAAGTTTGTGTAAACCTTAATCTAACATTTTATTTATGCTATTAATTAATATAATTGGTAAAGATGTAACTATAGGAAATTCTGAGGAAATTGGCCTAAGGCCTCTAATTTTTCAGAATCTTTACTCAAGTATATTGCATCCCATATTATTCTGGAAACAAAAGGATACTTTAAATAAATAGTGAATTTAGTTTAACAGGATAATATGATTTATAGAACAATCAAATACTTAACTATTAAGAGATTTAGGTATGGTTTGTTCTAAACTTCAATTATTAGCACTATCTTGTGTTATCCTACTTCCTGTTGTTTATATCTGACATTTATTTATGTAAGGAAGTTACTTGTTCAATTACAACCTGTGCTGTTTGTCAGTGGGAGGTGAAATTATGTTTTATTTTATTTATTTATATTACAAATATTATCCCCTTTCCCGGTTTCCCCTCTGTAAACCCCCTATGCCACCCCCCTTCCCCTGCTTCTATGAGGGTGCTCCCCCACCCACCTACCCACTCCTTCCTCACCACCCTAGCATTCCTCTGCACTGGAGAATCAAGCCACCACAGCACCAAGGGCCTTCCCTCCCTTAATGCTAAATAAGGCCCCTTCAGCTCCTTCAGTCCTTCCCCTAACTCCTCCATTGGAGTCCCTGTGCTCAGTCCGATGGTTGGCTGCGAGCCTCCACATCTGTATTGGTCAGGATCTGGCAGAGACTCTCAGGAGACAGCTGTATCAGGCTTCTGTCCACTTCTTGGCATCAACAATATTGTCTGGGTTTGGTGTCTACATGTGGGATGGATCCCCAGATGGGGCTGTCTCTGGATGGACTTTCCTCCAGTCTCTGCTCCACTACTTGCCCCTGTATTTCCTTTAGACAGGAGCAATTCTGGGTTAAAATTTTGGAGATTGATGGGTAGCCCCATCCCTCAACCGGGGGCCATGCTTAACCTCTGGATATGGTCTCAACAGGTTCTTCCTCCCATTTGTGGGGTATTTCAGCTAATGTCATTCCCATGGGTTCCTGGAAAGCTCTTGCTTTCCTGGCATCTGGGACTTTCTGGTTACTACCATCCAGTTCCCCATCCCCCATTGCTATACCCCTCTGTTCAATTTCCTGGCCCTCTGTACATCTCCTCCATCTCCTCCCTCACCTGATTCTTTCCCTCTTTTCCCCCTCCTCCTGTTCTCTTCCTCCCAAGTCTGTTTAAGTCAAAGATTTACACTTGACTTATAACTTATTCAAAACTAAATATTTTAGATGTTAAAATTTGACTGTAAGAAAATAAAGCAGATTATGACATAGTCTAAGGGTTAGTGCCAGTTTGACAGGATTTAGTATTGCCTACGGAAGGGGTCTCTGTGAACTCATTGGGACATTAATTAGGTTAATTGATTAGGGAAGACCTATCTTAACTGTGGGTGGGGCTATTCTCTAGGCAGGAATTCTGAACTGTATACTATGGAGGAAGCCAGCTGAGCACTAAAATCAATCACTCTCTGCTCCTGATTGTGGATGGGATGTGACAAGCTGCTTCAGGCTTCTCTAATTCAGCTTATCTGCCATGATGGATTACAACCTTGAAGCATGAACCGAAATAAGCCCTTTCTCCAATAAGTTGTTTTTGTTAGGGTATTCTATCGTGGCAACCGGGAAGGAAATGGACATATCATTCTTTTGTTGAAAAACTCAGTTCATTGTCATAACTTAAACTTTGCTTGCTGTTGATGGGATGTATGGATGAAGATCAGTTATGAGAATAGGCTGGTTTGGCATGGTGACAGAAATAGTCATGCTTCTAATTTCACCACACTATTGCTAGCTTAGGGTGGAGTGATACTGTATAATCAGCGCACACAAAGGAAAATTGGGTGGAAACTCTCAGATTACTAACTAAAAATACAGTTTTGGTAAATAATAAAGGCTGATGCTTGTAAATAAGGAGGTGTAGCAATATCAACTTATTCATGTTTAGTCACTGTTATCTGATACTATGGTTAAAAGTCATGAAATTTTCCACTTGGAACGAAGCAACTGCCTTAGTGTGCTGTTACTTTTTAAGAGTTGGAAGATGAGATATGATCAGTCCCTCTCTATGATGGTGAAGTGGAGAATAAATATGTTAAATATTGCAATGCACTCTTATAGTCAGTGGTATGGAATTAACAGTAATCAGCATCCACTGGGATTTTATTTTGTGCTAGGGGCTCCTGTTTTATATATACAATGGCGTTTGCTTCATATGAAATAATACGATTTCTTAACTAGTGAATTTCAAAGGTGAGAGAGACAAAGCATTGAGAGATCTGACAAGTCAGTAGCTGAAGCTGTAGGTTGCAATTACAGCTGGACTCTAGATGCACTGATGATATACTTACTCAAAAACCAGAAAAGAAACAGTTACACATACCAGCCAGGGCCGTAAAGACAAACAACCAAGTATGAAGACATGTCCTTGCAACGTAAACAAACCAACCAACAAACAAATTACTGAATCTTTATCAGTCAGCAGGTGGTTTTTGCAGACTCTAGTTAGTCTCAAGGGGGCTAAGAGATGGTGAGGGCAACATGTCCAGAGGAGGAGTAAGGTACAGGCCTGTGAAGCAGGTTGATGGAGGATACCTGGAGTTTACTTACAGACAATGGGACCAGGACAGAGACCTTAATATAAGACTTGGAAAGATCTCATTTTATTTGGAAATATTTCTTTAGGTACTAACATCTTAGAATCTAGTACTACATGTGACTCTAATTTTATTGGGTAGTTTAAATATGAATAGTTTGAAATGCTGTAGTATAAGGCAAATAAGCAGATTTTTTTAAAGTTTATAATTCCACTGTATTTTTCATATTAGAGTTAACTTTGCCTATTTTTATTTCTATACCAATTCCTTTGTCTCCTGACCAGGATTGCAGAAATCTAGATTTTATGCTATTACTTGACTATCATGATCTTTCTCATTTCACATTAAGAAAAACTGGAATTCAGAAATTTCTGGTTTATCTGTGTTATATCTCTGATTCAGCCTTTTAATTCATTGGCACAGACGCCCTTACCCTTGTGTTTACCTATAAGAAGATGCATTAAGTGTTTTGGGGATTCCTGTTTCCACGGGAAAAATATTGATGGAGAGATGACTGAGCTAAGAGTACTTCTGCTTATCATGAAGACTGTCTCCGTATCAGCCTAGTCCACTTATTTTTACAGAATGGACTATGATAAATTAAACAGAACAAGCAAATCAACTAACTTTATATTAATCATGCTTTCAAATTATTTTTGTCTTATTTTATCTGAGATTTAATTATGTTTTCATGTTAAACCATTATTCATTTGAAAATGCCCTCTAGTACTTGAGGTGATGTCTTGCTCGTTACAATGATTTTTGAGTGTTTCATGTAGAAATTGTTCTTGAATTATTATGGCGTTTCTTTAGATTATATTAACCCCCTGGCCTCATGTTAACAATGCCTTGCCACTTTAAATAGATTGGACAATGCCTGCGTATATTTGCTATGAATGTCCCTACAGGATATATGGATCTTAAAATTGCATGAAAATGGAGCTCTTTCCCTTATTTGCTTTTAAAAGTTAAAAGCATAGCCTTATTGCCTATTTTTGTGAGAGATGTAGAGTCTCCTGGAACCTTTTTTAAAAATAGAAGCTGTGGTACATTTAGTTAACAAAATTTACCAAATTTCTATTTTTTTTTAACTCTTTGTTTCTGGCTTCTCATTTTCTAGTGCAAATGTTGACAAACAATTATACTATTTCAAATGCCCTGCAAGACATTCTAGGGCAACACATTTAGAGCTAAGGTACCGTATTCAGAATGGTGGAATGATTCAACCACGTTTATCTTGGAAAAATCTCCCTCTTTCTAATTTGGACTTATGTCAGTACCTTACACTCACATTGCAACTTTTAACCACAATTCTTTCTACCTATGAACCCTTATATCTCCTTGTCCAACAGCTCCACTGAGGCTTATTGCTTGGTTTCACTATATTAAGAAAGTGGGTCATAATTTACACACAATTGTATGTGTCCTATAATTCACAGGTGCTCATTGAATACTATGTTATTTCTCATGACTGAGCACATAGAGATTTCAGAATGCAATTACGGTTTTCAACTTCACTGATACAGGAGTCAGGTAAGGTGATGGATTAAAAGTGTACAGACTTCATTTGATATTATATAACAGCCTGCTGACACAGGAAAGTTTACACATTTAGTGATAAAATTCTATATTCATCACTTCGATTCCCTAGGAAAAATTACTTTAAAATATAGTATTGATAAGAGAAAGGCAGAATGTGTGGAAGTTATTTCCAGTTACAAGTGTGGTAGGCAAAATTCAGTAGAGAAAATGACTTAAATAAAATTGATTAGAAACTTGGCACTTTCACTTAATGGTCCCTTATGGATACGTGTTACTGAGATCGCTCTTGCAAAGGTTGCACACGTTGGTGGAAGCTACTCAGACTCCTGGAAAATTGTCTGAAAAGTGCCAAAAATGACTTTGTTTTTTCAGGTGGTTGGCAAGTATGTTGCATTCTATTTTGTGGAAACAATGGTAGCTATTCACATGGGGAAGCAGACAGTGGTATCACAGAATGTTTATAATAAAGTAGATGTAGTTCAGTAAGTGTTTAAATTTATTACCCTAATCATATAGTAAACTACTCATATTTAAGTGGTTCGTAATTAAAATATTAAATATCAAGTTATAGTTTCTTTATTAGGCAAATTATTTTGTTTTTTATTTTGTCATTTTTAGCTTGCCTTTTAAATTCTCTTCATAGATTTTTCAAACAACAGGCATTTAAATTTCAATGAAGTACAATTAATCATTTCTTTAAAAAATCTATTGCATTTTTGACTAGTAGCTGAGAATTTGGTAGCTTGGACTACCCAAGATTATGAAGAATTTTTATTTTGCTTTATTTTCATATATGTTGAAAGGATATTGTAGATTTTTAAAAATTGTGTCCATGATGCCTTTGGAATTGATTTTTGCATATAATTTTAGTTATAAATTAAATTTTATTTTGAAAATAGACATTCACTAATTTGCAGCAGTATTTTTTGAAAGACTGTTTCTCTTTAAAAATCTTTGGATTACATTTATCTATTATGGGGTTGGTATGTGTGATCTTTGTATATGCATGTGACAATCGTGCTAGTGAAAGTCAGAGAACAATTTGTGGTAGTGGAATCTCTCCGTCTACCACATGTTTCATACGGATTGAAATGCGTGGTCAGTCTTGGTGACAGGTCTTTTACTCAGTGAGTTGTTTTGGTGACTCAAGACTATCAATGAGCAACTAGATTGCTTTTTAATAACTTTATTGGAGATCAATAGTTATCAATAGAACTGGACTCTCTTCTGTTTTGTTTTTATCGAGTTTTCCTTCCTCCCTCTCTCTCTTCCTTCCTTCCTTCCTTCCTTCCTTCCTTCCTTCCTTCCTTCCTTCCTTCCTCCCTCCCTCCCTCCCTCCCTCCCTCCCTCCTCCCTCCCTCCTCCCTCTCTCCCTCCCTCCCTCTCTCCCTCCTTCCCTCCCTCCCTCTCTTTCTCCTTCCTTCCTTCCTTCCTTCCTTCCTTCCTTCCTTCCTTCCTTCCTTCCTTCCTTCCTTCCTTCCTTCCTTCCTTCCTTCCCACCTGTCTCCTTCCCTCCCTTCCTTCCTCATTCCTCCCTCCCTCCCTGTCTCTCTCTCTCCTCCCTCTCTTCTTTTTTCCTCCCTCCCCCTGTCTCTCTCCTTCCCTCCCTCCCACCCTGCCACCCTTCCACCCTTCCTTCACTGCAGTAC
>CM052705.1:73394177-73412593 GCA_028551405.1 Uromys caudimaculatus | reverse complement strand
GAGTGTGTTGAATCTATCATTTCTGTCTTAGCAAGTTTGTGTCCTCAAATTCAGTGACATTTATATCACTCTCCATTTCTTTGCTCCCCTAAATCCTGAGTACTACTTGGTAGATGTTAGGTTTTCCACACATTTTTAGATTTACACCTGTCTATGTCTTAGTTTTGTATTTATTAAAAGTAATAGAATGATAGAGAATTTTGATTCCAATTGCTTATGCTATTATAAAACTCAATTTTTTGGTATATTGATTTTCTATACTCAACTCTTGCTAATAGTTTAAAAGTCGGTTAGGTTGAGTTTTTGTTCATTTACATTATACCATTTGTTTTATTTGTCAGTGTGCTCAATATTTATGGGTCATGATCATATAATAGTTTTTTTCTGTAACACTGCTGGTCTTTAGCAATTCTATAGCAATAACCATTTCAGTCTCTAACTAAGAAGCATGGCGCCATCACAGCTGTGGCTGGAGCCCTGATGCATTTAGGAATAAAATAACCATTTTTAGCCAGAGACCATGACTAGCTTAAAATTTTAACCATTCTTTGTGTATTGTTAATGCTCAATAAATATTAAATATTAGTACAGTTAAGTGGACTAAAGCCTTTTCTTCCCAATATTGATTAACCTTTTTATAACATTTATCTCTGAAAGAAACAGACTAATGTGTGGAGGCCGTCACAGTGTCTCTCTCTCAGATTGTTAGTTCCTGTTCTCTGTCCTCTGGAATGTTATAAAGAACTTTCATTAGAATTAGCAACTGTGTTCTGTCTCCAAAGTGAACTGAACAAAAATGTCTGGATAATTTTTCTCCCAAATGATTTTGTCCTTTTAGGATGTTCACAAGGAATTAACCATAGTCAATCACTTCATGAAGAAACCTACTCAAGATTTATATATTGCTTTTCCCACTTAAAGACCTATGCTCCCCAAATAATTAATTTTCACTTCAATTTAGTCTTTCAGGTAGATAGTTTTTTTTCTCTTTCAGAAAACTAGCTTTATAATAGAGAAAAATTTCACATCAATTATTAAACAATTACGTAAGGATATCGTTGGAGAACTGCCTTTTCATCTTTAACCCGTCTCTGTAGGAGCTCTCTTCTCTCCTGCCTTACACTGCTTACTTCCTTGGGTAGGAGCTCTCTTCTCTCCTGCCTCAGATGGCGACACTGCTTACTTCCTTGGGGTTGGCTTGTTCACATGTTGATCTCCTCTTTGAACATTTTTTTTTAATGCTGCAGAACCTCTCCCTTTATTAATTAATTAATTGCTTCCTAGTATGGTTTAAAAACAATAAAATGTTCAAAGAATGTGATTGCTGAATGTTCAAGCGTGTTACATAAGTAACAAGTTTCCACCCATGATGTCAAATCAGTAAGTCATTTTGAATTGTAGAAACCTAACTTCTAGGCATATAAACATTACACAGGTATGTCTCTGGTAGTTTTTATTAGAGGTATCTGAGAAGAGAGAACCTCAGTGGAAGGATGGCCTCAATCACAGTGCTCTGAAACTATGCTGTGAGGGATTGTCTTCTTTGATGACTGAGGTGGCAAGGTGTCACCATAGCTAAGTGGATGGGATTGGGTTGGACCATAAGCCAATGAACAACATTCCTCTATGGTTTCTCCATCTAGATTCCTGCCGTGAGTTCCTGGGTTGATTTCCCTCAGTGAAGGACTGTGACTTGGAAGTGTAAGATGAAATAAGGCCTTTCCTCCACACTTTGTTGTTGGTCAAACTAGTTCATTACAACAAAATGTATACAAGATACGGTAAATTCTAAGTATACCGACAAGAACCATCTTTTAAATTTGAGATTAATTTCTTTCTTTTTATTGGATATTTTCTTTATTTAAATTTCAAATGTTATCCCCTTTCCCAGTTTTCCCCTCAACCGAAAGCCCCCTATCCCATCCCGCCTCCCCCTGCTTCTATGAGGATGTTCCCCCACCTGCCCACCCACTCCTGCCTCCCTGCCCTGGCATTCCCCTATACTGGGGCATCAAGCCTTCACAGGACCAAGGGTCTCTCCTCCCATTGATGCCAGACAAGGCCATCCTCTGTTACATGCCCCTGGAGTCACGGGTCCCTCCATGTGTACTCTTTGATTTGTGGTTTATTCTCTGGGAGTTCTGGGGGTCTGATTGGTTGATATTGTTGTTCTTCCTATGGGATTGCAAACCCTTTCAGCTCCTTCAGTCTTTTCTCTAACTCCTCCATTGGGGACCCCTTGTCAAGATTAATTTCTGACAAGAAAGTTAAATATATTGAGTATTTGTGACGTTTTTACCCATAACCAGAGTATTAGTTCAGAATACTCTATTCCCAATAAACAAGCTATTATATTAAATTGCCTTTTTATTATTTCTTCCACTCAGATTTTACTTTAATATCAATCATATACACATTTTAAAGCAAAGTAGGAAAATCTGCAACTTTCTGTCTTGGCATATTTATGTTTCTAGTTAAAAGCAAATGACAATGAGTTTGAGACTAATTGTTAAATGTCTTATGCTCCTGCTTTTAGAGCTTCCTCATCTGTGCAAGCCTGCTCACTGAATATAGACTTTTCATTTTTAAAAATGTTTCAGGAATTGAGGAACAAAGGCTAAATTTCCTTCTCCTGTGCTTACCTTATATTAAAGCTATCTCCAGCTTCCATTTCAATTTCCAAAGTTTTCCAAACTTTTCAACTGAAGTAAGCCTTTTGATCTATGTAAACCATAAGAAATGTAGAGCTATTTGCATGACAGTAGGAAATGCACAACCATATATGAATTTTATATATATGAAGCATATAATAATAAGAATTATATATTAATTCAATTAAAATTATGTATGGTATAATATAATAGAAATATATTTTAATAATTTTGTTATATAAGTATAATAAATATATGATAACAAAATATAAAATATTTTGAATAATAAATATGATAAACATAATTTAATTAGTAATATTATTTATATATGAATTTTTCATACTTAGATTGATTTGGTTCTGAAAAATAAGACACTCTAAATTACATGATCTTGAAACAGGATTAGACTATCAGAATTCTTGATATAGAGTTGCATAATGCAAAACACTGCTAGAAAATGTCTTACAAAACTTTCTATGCATTTATTTCTTATTTTTCTTTGAAGCAGAGGACAAGACAAGGGTTTTGCGGTGGAGTGATTTCTTAAAAGGTGACTCCTCCAGAAATAAGACTTATTGAGCAGAGAGGATTAAGGGACTTGGGTCCACAAACAGGTGTGGTATTAAGTTGGCTGGGATATAGAGTGAGTTCTAAGCCAATCTGAACTGTAGAATGAGACTTCGTCTGATGTTTCGCCACAATAATTACCCAAAAACTAGAAATGACAAAAATGACCTTTGATAGTTGAAATGTGAGATGTGCTCTGTGCACATAGGACATGGAAATCTATTCAGCAGTAAGAAAGGAGAAATGATTGCTACATGTAGCAACTTGGGTAGAGCTCAAGGACATTTTGTTATTGAAAAGGTCCATCCAAAACTTACATTTTATTTCATTGTACTTATATAACATTCTAAAAATGACAAAGTTGTATAGTACTAAAATGTATTAGGGATATCCACTTAACTCTTGAATTATAGTTAAAAATAAATATAATATCTGAAAAACATGAAATAGCCCCAAAGCATATGAAAACATATAAACACATGCAAATTTAAATAATGCATTTTTTTTTTTTTTTAACTTTTGAAGTGGTTAAGATGAGAGAAATTGTAATAGGAAGAGTTGGTAAGGTTTCCAGAAACTAAATGTCTCAGGCCTGGAAATCCCTCCTTACACTTCTTGTGGTGGTTGAATGAGAATTCTCCCCATGGGCTTATATATGGATTGGCATGCTTAGTCCTCAGTTGATGAACTATTAGGAAGGATTAGGATATAGACTTGCTGGGGCAGGCCTGTCCTTGTCGGAGGAGGAGGTGTCACTGGGACTGGGCTTGATGTCTTGAAAGGGTCATACCAGGCCTAGTGCCTCTCACATGTGGAATACAATGGAAAGCTCTCAGCTACTGTTCCAACACCATACTTGTCTGCTTCGCGCCATGATAATAATGGACTAGCAGTCTGAAACTGTGAGCAAGTCCCCATGTAAAGGCTTTCTTTCGTAGAGTTACCTCAGCTATGATGTCCCTTCATAGCAGTAGATCAGTGACTAAGATACTCTTTAATCCCATAAATTTTGAAGCACTCGGTAACTTTAGAGGCAATAAATTTGCAGGAAAGAGAACAACTGATTAATGGGAAGCTGCCACTTCTAAGCCACACCTCTTCTTCTTCTGCCCTAATATAATCCTGAATTAGAAGGGGCCAATTGCAGCCCACACTTTAAACCCCCTTCTCTCACTCGACCTTTGAATCTTGACCACCCCAGAATTCTCAGGTTATATACTTCCAATTCACCCTGCGGAAGAACTTAAAAAGGAGGCTCTTTATGCCTTGGAAGCATGCCGAGGGATGATCAGACAGGAGACTCCAATTTCAGGTTCTCAGATAACAAACTGAAAAGGAGAATCTAGGTTCTGTGTAGGTATTTGTTTAAGTTCTCGGTTTTCTTTTCACTCTTGAAGGACTATGGATGCACCAAGACCTGAAAAGTGGACAATAGGCCAAGGACAGTGACCCAACTCTAAGCACGATCTTTAAGTATAGACTAATAATTTCATAGAAAGGACTTTCATCATTTCCATCCCCTGTGGTTTGGATAGAATTTTTCCCTATAAAACTCATATGAAGAGTTGGCCCCCCACATTGACAGATAATAGTCATTCAGTGATTTGGGGAGACATGAGGGATTTACTCCTAAATGGATTATAGTTTTCTGTTAGGGGTATGTCAGTGACTGGGAGAGTCTGATCCTTTGTACCACTTCTGCCTGGGTACACCTGGGTTTGGGATGACCTATCATACTTTACTCATCTTTTGATGCTTCCTTGAAGCACTCATTATTTTAAAAACAATAATTGTGTGGAAAATTCCAATGAGTACTACTTTCTTTTTGTTTTACAATTGGGGAAAAGGACTCAAGAAGATTGGCTTACTCAGGTGAAACAATATTTTATTTATTTTTACTCCTATAACTAAATATCATAGACTGGATAAATGCTAAACAATAGAAATTTGTTTACCAAGATTCTTGTGTCTGGAAAGTCAAGAGAAGCTGGATAGATGCCTAGTTTCTGATTGAATTCTGTGCAGTAAGAAACACTGTCTTCACATGGTACCAAGTGAACAGAGCAAACTCTCTGTCTCTCAAGACTATTCATGTGAACTCTGAGCCATGCATAAATCCAGACTCTCATCCCCATCATTTCCAAGAAGTATTACCTCTCAGTACTACTCAGTGCGCGTCAGGCTTGCCCTAGGAAATTCTCAGGGAACAACCTCACTTAAAGCATAGCAGATGGTGAGAAAAAATAGAGCTGCTAAGGACTGTGGAGATGACAGTGTGGACAAAGTGCTTGTTGTGAAAGGGTGTAGACCAGAGTTCCGTTCCCCAGAACTAATGTAAATGCCAGATAGGTGAGGCACCCTACTTGGTTTTTCAGTGCTGGAAAAATGGAGACAGGGGTTTCCTGAGCAAACTGGCTAGCTAGACTAATGCATATGAGCAAGCTCTGAGTTCAACTGAAATGCCCTGTTTCAATGCATATGGTGGAGAATAGTGAAGGAAGAAGACTCACAATGTCAATGCCAAGTTTTCACATGGATACATGTGCACATGCATACACACATACACACATACACACACATGTGAACAAGCATTTATACACATACATATGCAATAAAAGATAAACTAGGTGAAACCATTAGGTAAGATGTTTAAAGTATCACCTTAGAATAATTTACTTATCTAAACTAACCAACCAAACAGCAACAAACATAACTGTAAGTCTGAAGGTCGTGGATAGAGGTGATGGGAACAGAGAAATGAACTGAAACTTGCTGGACTTTGAAGACCTTTTAAAAGATTCTCTTCTCTCTGTTGGGAAGAATGTATAGGCACGACTCAATTCAACTACCATTCCTTAAAACTTAACCAATTAACAATATCAGAACAGAGATTCTGTCATAAAAACTCAGACTTCCAAATTTTGCTTCCAAAAATATAATTTGCCATTTTAAAAAACACATATACAAATAAGAAGTTGTGGTATAGGTGGCTGAAATTGAAGATGACTAAATTTTGCTAAGAATTTCTTTTGTTCTTTCACATTTAGAGTGTGTTCAGGGAAAAACAATGTGTCTAATTGGAGAATTAGAAGTTTATCCTTGAAGAAGAAAAGCCAACAGGAACAGCAATTTATCACCAGAGTTCGGTCTTAATGGTTTCCTATGAATGTGATTTTGTTCCAATCAGTTCTGAAAATTCTGAGAAGAGGTACATTAACTGGTCTCCCTGGATCTGATTATCTACCCTAACTATGAGCATCCTAGTCAATGCATATTAGTCAGAGGCCAGCTAAAACCATTGTGATGATAGTATTTCTAAAACCACCCAGTGAAGAACTGAGAATCAAAAATTCATTCTCTTTTATAGTCAGGCATATAATAGGTATTTGAAGACAGCAGTTTAATTACTGAGGTGGTGGATCAAGTCCATTTTACCCGGACCCCTGCCAGTATAACATCTGTTAAATTTATCATCTCTCCCCCAATATGACTGTGTAGTGTTGATTAACTAAGCGTGTGGCCCTTCCAATTTGGTGACTCGGGAGAGCCCATATATCACTTAGCACATCAGAAAGCATGTTCAATTGCGTTTGCCTTCATTTATTATCCCCTAGGACAGAAATGACTCTTAGGTTTCCTGATTAAAACACTGTGACCATGCTTTAAGTTTAATTGTATACATTGCCAGTTAATAGCATGCACTTCCCTTGGGCATAAACTTTTAAATCTCATTGAGATTGGCTCTGTGTTTTGGCAGAGGCTCTAGCTTGAGGAAAATGCTTGGCACATTTTTTGGTCTCTAGTTATATAATGTGTCCCTGGAATTCACAGGAAAAGACAATGCAAGTTAATTTTAAAGATACAAAGCTTAGAGAATATTTAATTTCAATAAAATGATATAATTCTGATAACCATTTCATGAAGAAAGCAGGACAATTCTTAGGGAATAGGTTGATAATTTGGAGTTGATGTAAATAATTTGGAAGTACTGGTGACTAATTACAAACATCAGGGTCTTAGAACAGGAGCACATGCAAATTTGGAGAATATGACAATGTTAAATGATTGGAAAACATTTCAATCAAGGGATTAAAATATTGCTGAATATTTTCTGAACTTCATTGAAGGATTATTAAATAACTTTTATATTTTTTATCAATAAAAACTGTATAAATAGAATTTTGTAAACAATTAAATAACCAGAGTTACTTATGCTAAAAATTCTTTGTTAAGTTTTAATGATTTCCCTTGTTATAAAATGATAAGTTTTAGGAGAAGTAGAATTCTCAAATCAAATCTTCTTTATAAGCTAAATAGCTCAAAAGATTTCTAGGCATATACTTTTGCTATCAGTCAATTGAGAACTATCAAAAAAAAAAAAAGAAAGAAAGAAAGAGAGACTGGCGAGACAAAAAATTCATTAAGAATGAAACAAATGGTCTATATCTATATTTCCAAATAAAACAAACTTAAAAATAATCTATAACAGAAGTGATAATTTAACAAAATAGGGTTCTTATTAAAGATTTGACAGAGAGACCATATCTTTTCAGCTGATTTATTTAAAAATTAAATCTCTTTTTAAAAAAATTACTTTTATCTTTTTTTACAGTCCAGTCATCATCACCCTCCAGGTCTGTGTTCCTACGGTTCCTCCTCCCATTTTTCCACCCTGTTGTCTTCAAGAGGATATCCCCATTCCCCCACCCAGTCAGTTCTCCCTACTCCCTGGGCCTCAAGTTTCTAGAGGGTTAGGAGCATCTTCTCTTACTGAGGTCAGACCTGGCAGTCCTCTGCTGTATATGTGTTGAGGGCCTCAGACCAGTTAGTATATGCTGCCTGATTAGTGGCTCAGTGTCTGAGAGACCTTGGAGGGTCCAGGTTAGTTGAGATTGCTGGTCTTCCTATAGGGTCACCCTCCTCCACAACTTTTTCCAGTCTTTCCCTAATTCAACCACAGGGGTCCCCAGCTTCTGTCCATTGGTTGAGTGTAAGCATTTATGTCAGCTGCTTATTGGGCCTCTCAGAGGGCAACCATGCTAGGCTCCTATCTGTAAGCACACCATAGCATCAAGAATAGTGTCAGGCCTTAGAGCCTCCCCTCGAGATGGATCCCAATTTGGCCAGGTTGCTGGACCTCCTTTCCCTCAATCTTTTCTTCATTTTTGTCACTGAATTTCTTTTAGGCAAAAACAATTATGGGTCAGAGTTTTTGACTGTGGGATGACATCTTTATCCCTCTACTTGATGTCCTGTTTTTCTACTGGAGGTGGACTTTGCAAGTTCCCTCTCCCCACTGTTCGGCATTTCATCTAAGGTCCCTCCCTTTGAGCTCTGAGCATCTCTTTCTGGTACCTTCTAGAGGGTCCCCCAGCTCCTACCTCCAGAGGCTGCCTCTTTCCATTCTTTCTGCTGACCCTCAGGGCTCTATTCCTATCGCTACCCCCAATAGCTGATCATGTTTTTATTTTAAAATTCACTTTGATAATTTTTTGCATTGATATTGCCATACATTCTAATCAATTTCATGTTAATGATAAAACATAATATGTTATAGATATGACAACAAATGCTAGCTAACATAGTTGCTTGTCTGAAATGAAGGCTGGTGGCATTAAGCATGGGAAAACAGCTGCAACATAGACAAACCAGATCCTTGACTTCAAACAATTTACATTTTTGTGAGGATGACTGAGAGTTTACAAGTGAATAGATACATGTTTAATGAACTATGGATACACAAAGAACCTGTTAATATGTAGAAGTAAAAAATGGATTTTAGTACACATACAGCTGGGATGACTTAATGTTAGAGAATGAAATGATCAGATTTTCGTTCTACATACATCACTGTAGGTATAGTATGAAAAATAGATATCTGTAAAGTAAGGATAGAAATAGTATCCAGTAAGAAGATTGTTGCCTTACCTAGGAAAGAAAAGCTGATGACTGGAGTAAGTTCACAGTAGTAGATAGGAGAGACTGGTGGTGGGTTCTACTTCCATGTATTTTGATGTGAAGATGATAGAAATTATTGGTAAGTGTGGTCATGCAAAGAGAAAGAAAAAAGCAGGAGTGAAGAGTGACTACAGGGTTTTAGAGGAGAGTAACGGGGTAATGTTGCCCCCTACTTTCTGAAATGGGGATACATGGGCCAAGGGGGTGATTGAAAAGCTGTGGTTTAGACACGCTAAGTATGAGTCATCCATTATATACTGGAAAGAATAGACTGAGTGTGGATACCGTCATGAAATTACAACTCAAAAGGCAAATGAGACACATTTTCAGTTTGTCAGGGCCCAGGTGCTATGTAATGTCACAGGACTCGGTAAGTTAGACTCTGATGTCATTTCAAGGAATAAAGAATCTAGGCTATGAACACAAATGTATTGAAGTGGAAAAGAGCCATAGAATTCACCAATGAAATAAATAACACAAAGTCTGGTAATGATACTCTGAGTTCTTATAATACTTACGGGATGAAGTGACACTGAAATTCACAGGGGAGATGGCTAAAGTAGAAGCACACTCTACCTTTAATAGACCCAAACTTTGGGTACTTGGTTAAAGCAAAGTTGTGAACAAGGGTGATTCTAGTCTTCATGTTTTGTTATAAAAATGTAATTTTTTTCTCTGATGTTCCCTGAACCACTCTTTAAAGACTATACTAATGTGGGGTATTTTCCCTATTAAATAGAAGATACCATTTTAAAACTGACTGCTGTGTAGAAAGGAAAGATACAAAATGCTGTGCCTATTTTCAGAGGCCATAAAAAGATGGTGTTCCAGATCAGAGATGACAGTGACTTGGTGAAGACGGCCACTTAGGTCCTGTGCTCACAGATAAGCACTACTGAAAACAGGGATACTAAACTCACAGGACTATGTCTTTAAAGAGGTAGCTGTATAGCCTGTTTTCTGCCCAGAGGAGGGGGGGGAGATATGGTTAAGAGCCTGGAAATCTTTGAGCTATCAGCATGGTCAGGTCAGACTAGCTCTCCCAGATTCTTAAACTGAGTTTGTTTGTCTCAGTCAATCTATAGCACTATCCTCTCACAGATCCTTATCTTGAATCTGTTTTCTCAGTTGGTCTATAGAACCTATCTTCATAGAAGACGGCATTTGTACTTTACGAAGAGTCTATGCAGTCATGTCCTACATTTTTCTGAATGCATGGGATTGAGTTAATTATTAATAGGAAACTTTTTCCAAATTGTGCTGCATCTCAATATGCCTAAAATAAACTACTTGAGGTCAAACTCTTGAAATTTGAACCAGTGCTGGCTGCTGTGTCATGTTGAGCCAAACTGTTTTTTTATCTTCTGAGAATCATTACTCTGCTGGCCTCAGTGGTTACAGAGACCTCTGCAACTTGGGTTATGATCGTGGAGACATTTTGAAAGGACTGACCCTAACTGGAATAGCCAGCTTCATAGCTTCTTCACAGGTGTTTCATTTATTTGAATACAAATTGGTTTGTTCATTTCAACATAAAAAGTAGTTTTTAAAAATATAAGCTTTAATAAAACATCATGACTTATTGAGATAAGTTAAGTTTTCTTTACAAATTACCATGTTTTATTCACAAGTTATACTTATAGTGTATATGCTCAATGCAAGGTTATAGATGAACTCTTTTCTCTAGGGAACTAGCCTTAACTTTAAAAAGGCTACCAAAAGATTTTGTTTAATATTTAATCTACAGTGGTGACTTGGTTACACAGTATGCTGGTGTAATAGGGGCACAAAAGTTGTGGAAGTAACCAACCACTCTGTGGCTGAATTTAAGGCCCACTCTAAGAAAAAGAACTCATAACACTGCTTTAGCAGCAAAAACATTGGACTAGATATAGATCATGGGCCTAGTAGAAATCTAAATAATATTGTTCTACTAAAGGAAAATAGCAATAAAATGTCTTCTAATAGCATTTGGCTATATACATGGATCCGCATCTCATTAACCATCATCAGAGAAGCATCCACTTGCAATTGATGGAAACAACAGCAGAAACCCACAATGAACAACGTACAAAGGGTGAGAGACCTTGGAACTCAGTATTGTGAAAGATGTCCCCATTAAACCTCTCCCTTTGAGGTGCAAAAACTTTGCAGAAGAGGAGGCAGAAAGACTGTAAGAGCCAGTGGGGATGGAAGACACTAAGAAAATAAACCCTTCAAGATACAAAAGGACTGGTACACATATGAACTCACAGAGAAAGCAGCAACATGCACAGGACTGCACAGATCCAGGCCAGATGAGGTCCTGGCTCTTTGAGGGGGAGGGATGTGATCCCTTATCACCAACTAAGAAGCTATCTCTAATTGACAAGCATTCTCAAAGGGAGAATTAGTTCCTCCAATGGAGTCTCACATATAAAGACTTAAGGGAAGGCCCCATGCCCAGTAGTAGATGGTCAACTCAAAAGGAATTTATTGGTACCTTTTGACATTATTTTCATTCTCTTAATGCTTTGTCTGGGTTGTTTAAAAAAGTCATTGGTCTTTTGCTTATATATTATGGTTTTCAATTTTGTATTTTTATAGTTTTTCTGTGTGTGCAAATTTGTCCTGCTTCTTTTTTTCTTTCTTTTTTTTTTTTTCTTCTTCAGTTTGTTCTATTCAGGATTTTTTTTTATTCTCCTGTTCAGTTTTGAAAGACAAAGAACCAAAGAGTACACATGGAGGGACCCATGGCTCATGGCATACACAGCAGAGGATGGCCTTGTCGGACATCAGTGGGAGGAGAGGCCCTTGGTCCTGGGAAGACTCGATGCCCCAGTGTAGGGGAATGCCAGAAGGGGAAGGTGGGAGTGGGTGGGTGGGTGAGAAGGAGGGAGAGGGAGGATGGGATAGGGGGTTTCTGGAAGGGAAACCCGGAAAGGAGGTAACATTTGAAATGTAAATAAATAAAATATCCAGTTAAAAAAAGAAAGACAAAGAAGGCATGGCGTTGGATACACAGGGAGGTGGGGAGGATGTGGAGGAGACAGGGAAGAAAAGCCACCATCAGAATATATTGTGTGGGTAAACAATTTCCATTAACAAAAGGGTTCTGTTTAGTTCCGATCTAACCATGCTCTTCATTGTCATTTGATTTTATGTTTCTCTTGAGTTGTCAGGGACTAATGATAAACAATGATTTGTTCATCCATGCCTTGTTGACTTCTTTCTATTATTATGGAGGCAAAGAAATCTTCATCTCTTACAGCTGCTCATATTTCAGAACATTTTGCTGAATTTTGGTGTCACTCACCTCTCTTATTTACTATTATGTAATGGTGAGACACAATATAACATGCATTCATTTATGAACATGTCTATGTGAGGTGGAATAGATGGCAGAATGTTTGTGGAGTCAGAGAAAAGTAGCTGCGATTGGCAAGTTCATGCATCTTTGTATTTATCTATTAATGTATTTATAAATATCATATGCCATTATGCATACATATATATTTAAATACATGCAAATCTCAAGACTGGCTACATATCTGATAAAATGTAATTTAGCTCACCATGACACTGTAAAGAATAAATACTTCTTTTGTTTCTTTTATTAGTTTTACTATATTTTATGTGTATAAGTTTTTTCTTACATGTATGTATGTAGGTGCACCATATCGTGTCTAGTGCTTACAGAGACTATGGTAGGAATTCAGATTTCCAGTAACTGGAGTTGAGATAAGTTTTGAATTTCTATGGCAGTGTTGCGACCTGAATCTAGGCCCTCTGCAAGAGCAGTAAGTGCTCTTGACCACTGAGCTATCTTTCCATTCATGAAATACAGCATACTGAAAACTAAAGTGGTCTATCCTTCTAAACCATCCAGTGTGACTACAAATAAATACTCTTGAAACAAGATCTAGACTATGTTAGCGTGAATTTATTTGCCTTGTATTTTCCTTGTAGTTTCAGGATTGCAGTAAATATAAAAGCATATATTCAACTTGTAAAACTAATATTCTAATTTTAGAGCTAATCTGTAGGAAAAATAAAGCAAAATTAATTCGTAAAAGGCTTGGATTATTCTCATTTATCACTCTGTGTATTCAAAAAACTGCCCTGATAATGGCCTCAAAACTTTCCTACATACTAAAAGTATATCTGTCTCTTATAGTTTGGCAAAGAACATAATTTATATATTATGAAATATAAATCAAGTTTGGTAAATGTCAGATTTTTCTATTTTATCTTTTGAAAAGTTTAAAATGTCTGTGTGAAAAATATGCCAGAACGTATATTAATTTTTAATTCCTTTGCTTACAAAACTATAATGCATAGCAATTTTCCTAATTGAGATGGAAATACATGTTAACACTTTATTCTTATATTTGACTAAATTAAAGTACACCTATTATTTGTATTTGCTTTTGAATATGCACAGAAGTGCTGTAGTTGTTTACAGTTAACTCATATCGATTTCATAGAAAGAATAAGTATTAGGAAACAAACTGTTACTTCCAAAATTTTAATCTATAACAACACCTATTCTGTAATTAATTATCTGAAACCAAAGTGGACATTTAAAAGAATCAAGCATTGTACTAAAATCAACCAGGGAGGATAATAGAAATATTTACATTTAGGTTTCTAAATATTTACATTTAAGTATTATGTTGAGTGGGCACTGTTAACATTAATTTTTTTCTGTTCTAAAAGTTTTCAAATAAACAATTTCCTTCAGTTTGATTGTTTTTCAGTCAAAAAAGAAAACATATTCAGATTGTTAAAGATGGTAACATGCTATGAACTTTACCAGCATTTATTCCCTGGTTCACTCTGGGGCTTCAAGGTGGACAAGAAGGGATGAGAAAAATAGACATTCAAAGGCTGGAGCCAGGTGGGCTGAGAGGGATGATGACCCAAAGCCAGCAAGTTTATTAGGATCACAGCTCCTTATCTACTCCTCAAATACGGAAGAAGAAAGCAAGTCAGTAAAGAGCATCAAACAGCAGAAACAGGAACTCAGAGTTCCTCCAGTTCAGTGGTTCTCAACCTTTCTAAAACTGTGACCGTGAATCCAGTCCCTCACATTGTGGTGACACCTTCCCCCCAATAAAGTTATTTTCATTGCTTCTTCATTATTGTATGTTTGCTATTGTTATGAATCCCAATGTAAATGTCTATGTTTTCCAGTGGTGTGAGGCCACCTCTGTGAAAGGGTCATATGACCACCAAAGGGGTCATGACCCACAAGTTGAGAACCATTGCTCTAGTTCTTCTCTTGCAAGGTACATGCTGGCTCAATAAGTAAAGTGCCTGGATCATTTGACCATAGCTATACAGTAAAACTGTCACACTCCAGCCTCCAGTCTCAGTACTTTGTAGCCCTGGCACCACGTCACTGCTGGCCTTGTCATTCATAACCCTGGTAGGGAAGAAAAGATCAGCACTCTTTGTTCCATGCACAGAACCCAGAAAGGTCTTCGGCCATACCTCGCTTCAGACAATGTTATGCATTTACTTGTGTAGTAGACAGAATCCTAAAACAAAGTTTTATTAATGTTAACTCTTATGTATCCTACTGAGTTTTAGAAATTAGTAGATATGTGGAATAGAGTGCTAGAAAGAAGAAATTAGCTGCTTTTCTTCAACCATTTTATATAATAAATTTTGGGAAACCAAGGGTGATAGCTATTCTCGGTTGTTAACTTGACTATATCTGGAATTAACTAAAACTCACATGTCTGAGAGGTAGTTTTCTTCTTATTTTAATAATTTTAAGTGAAAGATAATCTGTATCTTTTGAAGTGAGAATGTACTCCTTTTAAGGTGGAAAGATCCTCTTTATTCTGGACAACACATTCTGGTGTCAACCTGCACAAAGGACATGGAAGAAAAAAGCTCTTTCTTTTTGCCTGCTTTCCTCCACTCTTGCTGGCAAGTTCATTCCTTCATCTGCATTAGAGCCTATTTCTTCAGGATTCTGACATATACTGGAGGCCAGCTGTGACATCTAGCCTCATAAATTGAACTATTGATTCTTGGACTTTCCTTTATTAGATACTCATTGTGAGACTGGACCACAACCTATAAAACATTCTAATAAATCCCATATATAGAGTTGTGTGTGTCTGTGTGTGTGTGTGTGTATGTGTGTGTGTGTGTGTGTGTGTATACATTCTATCAGTTCTATTTCTCTAGAGGACTCTGACTAATGCATCAAGTAATTTTAAAAAAATCCAGAAAATAAGAATGACTCTAGATGTGCCTGACCTTTGTCAGGCAGGCAAGGCAGAAAAAGGTGAAATTCAAGACACTACAGCAGTGAGGCCTGGTATGAGAGGCCTGCATTGCCACCTGAGGCTATGCTGGCATCTCTAAGGGCCATGTCAGGGTCTGTGGGCCTATTGTAGCCAGGGTCTGTGTCGATGCTCATGGCCATGTTATCACCAAAGGCTATGAGGATGTTTATGGTCTGTATTGCAGCCAGAAGCCATGTAAGCTGATCTGGCTCCTCCCCTCAGTAGCCACCACAAGGTGGCAATAATGTGGGGACAGAAGGGCTGTCCCTGCCCCTCATTTGGGCAGCATGGGAGAGCTGGTCCTGGAGGCTTGTTCTTGTGAGAGTGGGATAGCTGGCCCCAAATGGCACACGGACTAGAGAGTTGGCTAGCTGACCAGCTCAGCTACCACTCAGGTCCAGATTCAGGGCTTTGAATTAGTCAGCCCTAAGATCTACCTGATCTATGAGCTGCTGGAGTATATGAAAAGGCTTGTCCATAGAGGCAGGATCTCCAGGACACAGGGCAAAAGCAGGATATCTGAGGCTCCAATATTGATTGTGTAACAGACGCCAGAGGCCTTGAAATAGACTAATGATTCATGGCCATGAACATTCCCGATTAGAGCTGTTTGGGGAAAAGGGTGTCCTGTGTGACACAAGGTAGCCTCCAGTGACACTAAGATGAATAACTATGTGATGGAAAAGCAGGAAAGGAGGAAAGGAATGGTCCATGCACATGCAGTTGATAGAGGAGCAGGTCATTAGCCAGAGTGCTCTGCAAGATGATTTTTTTGTTTTTACTTTTCTTTCCTTTTTTCTTTTGTTTTCTAGTTTTTATTTTTAATTTTCCTTTCAAGAGGAGATTACAAGAGTGGAAGGACTGGAAAATGAATGTGATTGGGATGTATGACGTGAAATTCCCAAAGACTCAATAATTATGTTAAAAGGAATGAATTTAAGTATCTTAATTACATATAGTAATATTCTGAGCTAGGAGAAGAGACCTTATATTCCTCAAAAACAAGTTAGAGAGTGGAAACAAAGATCCTAGAAATTGAATCACAAGGCTGAAACTCGTTCATTATTTTAGTTTAAGAATATTATACAACTCGACATGAAACAGAATATAGAAAATATACTAGTCTATCTATTTATGTAAAAACATAAATAGAATGTAAATAACTCAAAGGTGGTGTCTTAGTTAGGGTTTTGTTGCTGTGAAGAGACATTACAAATAAGGTAACTCTTACAGTGAAAAGATTTAATTGGGGCTGGCTTACAGTGTCAGAGGTTCGGTCCATTATCATCATGGTGGGAACAGGGTATTGGAGACAAGGTCCTGTAGAGTTCTATACCTTGATCTAAAGGCAGCCAGGAGGAGACTATTTTCCACAGGAAACCAGAGACTCTTTTGATCATACTGGCAACACTTGAGGGTATATATGAGGCCTCAAAGCTCCCCACAGTGACACATTTCTTCCAACAAGGCCACACCTCCTCTAATAAGGTCACACCTCCTACTAGTGCCACTTCCCCTGGGCCAAGCATATTCAAACCACTGCAGGAGGTGTATGCGTCCATAATTTTGACCCTGATTATGCTTTAAGCTATCATGTAGAAAGAAGGATGGGAGTGTAGGCCAATGGAAGGGCCCTTGCCAAACATGTGCAAGGGCTGGGCTCAACCTTCAACAATAAGGAAAAAACAAAAAAGAAAAAGAAAAAGAAAAGAAATCTTTTTTTTTTTTTTTACCAAGATGAAGAACTTATACACTTAAGTTTTATTTTAGTATTATTTGAGAAATCACAATCTGAACTGATTAAAAATTTTACTGTACATCAAAGGATTTTCTCCCCTTTCATCAAAATAAATCTTCAAATCTTTGCAAAATTCATGAGCTGTTTCAAGAGCTTTAAAATGGATACCTGGTTTTATGCAGACTACTACAATGGCTTTGTACTTATAAGCTCGATATTTTCTTAGTACCTAGTAAGAAGTTTAAGTGATAGGCAATGAAATTGTGGAATAAGAGTTTATTTGACACTCTGTTGAAGAAGTTCTTAGTCTCCAGGAACTACTTGATAGGTGACTGTCCTACTACATGGTCCCGCCTTTTACCATTTCCAATGCCCTATCTAGCCCTTGGGTTGGGAAAGTGGATGAGGCTGTGCTGAAGTGAGAGGGAGCAATTCTTCTTTACTTCTTGGTGAACCAGAGACAGGTTAGCAGCATCAGTCTGACCCTGTAGATGTTGATTTACCATATTAAATATGGAAATCTCTACAGCGTTAGGACTAGGCAGAAATCATAGAAGAACTTGGGGACATATTTAGCAATGCCATCTATACAAATCTACATGGACTAATAGTTACAACTACAGTTGCTTAAGCAGCAGGTATTACTCAGCCCTTGCATACAACATTCACAGGGACCTTGCAAATACACAAATATGCGTTACTTTTGTTTACTAAAATTAAATCAGAATGATCACCCCTCCCTTTGCCTCTGTGGTTTTAGAGTTAATTTTAACATACAAACTATTTGAATCATTTGTTATCCATAGTCCAAAGTACCCATTTTTATAGTTTGTTAAAGGAATAAGCTTGGTGTTTTAGTTGATAGTTCTCAAAATGTGACCACAGTAATAGGACAAGTGATAGGCTCTTGCCTAGGGTGCAAGGTTTCAACCTTAGTACCATAAAGACAAAGACCAAACAAAAGCAAGAAACAACAAAAGGATCCTGAAAGGGGTGAAATATAAATTCCTTTTTTCCTGAAAGGTATTTTCAAGTATAAAGAACTTAAAATAAAAATCTCTGTAAAAGCTCATCATATGCCAGTTATATTAAACTTAGAGGAGAAAAAAAGAGAATTCCACAGCATATTTTATTTTATGTTTTTTTTTTTTTTTTTGATATTTTATTTACATTTCCGATGATTCCCCTTTTCTTTAGAAACCCCGTGTCCCCTCCCCC
>CM052705.1:73360412-73393677 GCA_028551405.1 Uromys caudimaculatus | reverse complement strand
GTCTCTGTGGCCCGCAGAAAGCGGGCAGAGTCAGTGAGCTCTGGGGACGCGTTGCCCCTGCTATGAGCTTTTCTGCGTTCCTGGGAGAGAGAGGATTGTCTCCCGGAGCTGCCTGTCTATGGAATCCTAGTGTCCCAGGCAGAAGTTTCCTGCCACAGGCGCCTGCTTTTGGGATCCAGGGGGGTTTTTAGGCCCGCCTCTTATTTTATGTTTTTTATAGTCCAGTCCTTGTCCCCTCCAACTCCCCCATCTCACAGTTCCTCATCCCATTCTGCCACTCCCCCAATTTCCAAGACATGTCCCCACCCACCCTGCCTCCTGCCCCACCAAGCCTTCCCAGCTCCCTAGGGCCTCAAGTGTCTCTAGGGTTAGGTGCATATTCTCTCACTGAGGCCAGACCAGCACTCCTTTATTGTATATGTGTCTGGGGGGGGGTCCTCGAACCAGCTAGTCTATGCTGCTTGCTTGGTGGCTCAGTGTCTGAGAGATCTCGGGGGTCCAGGTAGTTGAGACTGCTGGTATTTCTATGGGGTTGCTCTTCTCCTCAGCTTCTTCCAGACTTTCGCTAATCCATCCACAGGGGTCACTGACTTCAATTCAATGGTTGGGTGTAAATATCTGCATCTTTCTCAGTCAGCTGCTTGTGGGCCTCTCAGAGGACAGCTATAGGACTCAAAGGGTGGGACCTTAGATGAAATGCCCTACAGTGGGGAGAGGGAACTTGTAGAGTCCACCTCCAGTAGAAAAACAGGGCATCAAGTGGAGGGATGGAGCTGTCATCCCAGAGTCAAAAACTCTGACCCAGAATTGTTCCTGCATGACAGAACTTCAGGGACAAAAATGGAGAAGAGACTGAAGGAAAGAAGGTCCAGTGACAGGCCCAAATTGGGATCCATCTCAAGGGGGGGCTCCAAGGCCTGACACTATTACTGATGCTATGGTGTACTAACTATAAGATATTTTTAGTGGAGAAAGGTTATATTTTAAATCACACCATCTGTCACACTAGTGAACTCACAGTTTCAGAGCTTGAAGCAGCTGGACACATTATATCCATAGGGAGAAGACAGAGAGAGATAAATGTATGCACGATATACAACTGTCTTTCTCCATGAAGTATTCTTTATTTCTTCTTTAACAATGTCATACATGTACACAATATATCTAATTTTATTCTCCTGGCACTTGTCTCTTGCACTCTTCCCGGATTTCACTAATACAAACTCCCATCTTCATCACCTATCCCAATTTTTTTTTTTTTTAACTCACAGAGTTCAATTTCTGCTGCCCCTTTAAATGTTGGCTGATCTTGTTGGCCTGTTCTTGTGTGGGGAGCTATGGCTGCAGTGAGGTAACAAATACAATGGCTGTGCTATATCCAGAAGATCGTCTCTTACAGTACTCTTCCATATCCTCTGTCTCTTACATCCTCTTTGTTGCCATTTCTGCAAACTTCCTTGAACCTTAGGAATCGTGGTGATATATCATGCATGTCCCAGTAAGAGTCAAGACCTCCGTATTCACTTACTCTCAGTGCACTAAGCAGTAATGAGTCACAGCATCAAGTGCTGCTCACTTTAAAAAGAATATTTATTTAGCCAAGAGTGAAAGAAGCACTAACCCTGCATATGCACATAAACATCTAGATGCCAGTTTGACCACATGCCCATGTAGCTAAACTACAGTGGGTTTCCTGTCTTCTCAGGTTCTATGACTTTGCTGAGGCATGGTTGTTGGCTAAGACCACAGTACTACACATGGATTCAGACCTATGGAGGAGTCCACAAATCCTCTCAGAAGCTGTTGGCTACTCTCATAAATTTCATTCATGACACTATTGCACTAGAGGACATACCTTGCCTGGCAGGATATTACGTAGTATTCATGAGTCACCACTGGCAATACCACTGACAACTTCTCTCTCCCAGCAGACAGTACCTTATAATGCCGTGAACGCTTTCTAAACAGGGAGTAAGTTCAACCTTGCTTTTTCTGTTTACAGCCAAAATTTTGTGTATTTGTTAACAGGGTCAAACCATCTAATGATGGGAAACCAAGAGTAATGGCAGCATTTAATTTTTTACTGGGGTAAGGTTCTGGGATCTCTGTGATTAATGACTTTTATAGGGATTATCATATCTAGAACTGAAATTTTTATTTAATAACTCTTTTGTCCTGGAGGAAGCATTGTCCACCCAATGCAGGTTACCTCTGTTTGACCTTTTAAAACTAGCCTACAAAGTAGTGGGCTTTTATTACAGCATGATTTTTATGTGATATGCTAGGCATTCTATGAAAATATACAAAGAAATACTCATTAAACCTTAACCGTACTTTTTCTTGTGCTGTCCTTGACTCTCTTACTTTTGGAACCTGATAAAAGTGTGCTCACAGTTGACTTACTGTGTCAGTCTGATGGCTTATACTCACATTACATTATTAGATAGTGGTAATTTGTATTGCTTGGGGAAGATGGGATATAAAGAAAATGAATAAAACAAATTAGACAAATTAAAATGATGAAATTAAAAAGGACCAAAAATACACTAAATCAAAAAACCGCTCAAGCTTTGGTATAGCTCTTCTCATCTCCAGTCTACAATAAAAGCATGCTCTTCATTAATATGGACTTTGTGCTATTTTAAGAAAGCATATTGATTTAGGGAAGAAAAGATAACATCAAGTTTTATCTGCCTGTTCATAATTTTATTCCATTAGTGTGACAGTAATGATTTACATTTGTTATAAAATTTAGTTGGTAATTCTTGTCAAGGGAAATATGTAAATATTAAAATTATAAAAATTTGCTTTATTTTGACTTTCACATACTATAGCAATGTTATCAAATGATATTTTGATAACCTCTTTACCAGTTTTTCTAGTATTTTGTAGTTACCTAATTGTGTTTTGAAGAAGCTATTGTCATTGATGATTTATTTTTATTAAGTGTGTTGTGCTTTTTATGGCAATTTAGTAGAAGCATTTGGAAGTTATATATTTTAACATTTCTATGAGTGAGAGCAAGATTCAATTTACAATGAAGTAAATTTTGCTGTTATTGGTGTGTGTGTGTGTGTGTGTGTGTGTGTGTGTGTTTGCATGTATGTAGTGTTTAATATAGTATTACCAAATATTATTTTTGTATAGGATAAATGCTAGAAAGTAGTTGGTCATATGCTATATGAGAAAACAATTAATTCAGTCTTCCTAACTTGGAAGATATTTGTTGGCAATTTTGAGAATATTAAAACTGTGTCTCAGCAAAAGGCACATGGAAGATATGGAAGCTGGTACTTCTGGGACAATGCACCATTTAGCTTTCATTGGGAAGACAAGAATATTGCTGTGCAGTGGACTGGAGGGAACTTGAATTAGTTCAGTCAATTAAGTCATGATTAATTTATGGTAGATCCCGTTCTCTTGAGTCTATAAAAGCTGAGACTTTAGTTAACCAGCAGTATTTAGTTTAATAAAAGTAAAGTCTTTAAAAATGAATTCTACAGAGAGAAAAAAATCCACCACTGACACAATCAATAGACAGCAAGAGTTGTGTTTTAATTTGTGCCAAAAGAAGTTTGAATGAATTAAGAAACTAATAACAACAGAGTTGCTCCTTTTAAATGGATAGCCAAATTTCCCAGATAATTATTAGCATAGCATATACAGTGACTCCTACGCTGATGTGTAGCACATTTCAGGTATTCAAGAGAGCAAAGGCTTTCTTTGCAGAAAGACCTGCCACTAATGATAAGTTCATGTTCTTTCTGGTACTAAATAGAAACAGTCAATTGCTAGCACCTTCAGTCAAAAATGCTTCTGCAGAGGCTGTGCATAGATTGTGATTACTCTAATTATCCTTCTGAACATAATGCATGAGTCTAATGGTTTTTTTGTGTATGTACACATTTAGTGAGAAATGTGGCTTAATGCCTAGCTGGGTTCCTAAGCCATGGGGAAAATAATAGAGACGTACCCTGATCTACAGAAAAAACAGAAATGAATCTTAAGAAAAATGCCTTAACTTTGCCCACAGAGTAGCTCAAATACTCTAATTATTGGACATAGACTTTGATAGAAGACTAGTGTGTTTAGGAGAAATCTTTCTTTAACTTAATAAGTGAAGGAGATACCTTTAGCAGGTACACTCAAGCGAAGCTACATAGCTGATTATACTTCTGTAGGTGTTTTAAAGTATTGAATAAATCCTTCCAACGCTGTCTGAATTCTAGAAAAGTGATGATAATGTCATCATATAGGATTTATTTTGATAGAACTACTGCATGCGAGGCAATGACTAAGTTCTGTCAGATCAAACATGACGATTCCATGAATACTGTATGTAGATATTGATAGACCAAAAGTCACAGTGAGGAAATGTAGTATGTGAAGCCATCCTTCTTGGCTTTCAGTTGTCCCTTGTTCATTTCTCCTTGCTCACAGTGTGTTTTGCAGGATGACCTTGAACTCACAATCCTCTTGTCTCCACCTCCTCTGTATTTAGGATTATAGGCTGTCCAGCTTAGTTGCACAATCTTGGATACTTCATTGAATTTATTTGCCTCCACTTTCTCTCATATGTTGAGTGGAAACAGTAATCATCGGCACCTCTCAGGCTGTCATCCAGATTTCACAGGTTAATGAGGATCAATCCAACATGCAGCCAAAGCCCTTAGAAATTTGCCTGGCAGGGAGCAGCTGTTCAGGGAATCACAGTCCTAATGATCCTACTGCCTTTCCTGTCACTTACCAGCTTATTTGCAGAGTGTATGAGATGGCATCTGTAGGGAGAACAATGATCAGTTTCTAAGCTAGAATGTAAAAGTATCTTGTTCTAAGTACGTTGTTTTGTTCCTCATACAATAAAAGAATAGAATGGCACTAGCACCTGCATTACCACCTAATCTGGCTCCTGGATTCTATTCCTCTCCCATTCTCTGAGTTAAAGTTCAGGGCAAACCACACTATACCTTACAGGACAAATAGAGGCTTCGCAGAGATTTCTTCCCAAGTAAGTTCTTACATTTCACCTAAATTTAAACTACTAGCCACTACTATAACTTAAAAAAATCCATACAATACTGTTACTTGCACTTAAAACCACAGTTACTGTCCATGTGAAACACCTGTGGTTATAATAGTTACTTTTGTTCATACTAAAATTTTAAGGTCATGAGTATCAGATATAAAGGAACTGTTCAATAGTCTGACAGTGGGAAAGGCTCACTCTCCTTGACTGTAAATGCCCAAGTGCCCACAGTGCCCACCGTGAACCTCATGCTTGCTTCAAGTATCGATCAAGCACAGCAATCCATCTTGCTAACAGCAGTGCGCACAAAGTAAGAAAAGTCCCACCTTTGTGATGTGCCATGTTTCATTGCCAGGATGAGATACTTTTTTTTTTTCTTTTCCAAAACCAGTCAGAAGATAATGACACAGTGACTAAAGTGTGTTATTTTCATAGTAACTATTATAGTTTCTCTAGGTGTAGAAAATCAGCAATGGATTGTTCATGCACAAGTGCTCACTGAACCACGAAGGGGGAAATGGTTTTGCCAACAATGGCACCTGTAGTGTTATGCTCTTATAGACAAAACAGTAGGGGGAAGGTAATAAAAGTGCTGTTCTTTCTAGAATGTTTGTGAATATCTGTGGATAATAAGGTTAATCTTACTTAGATCCCCCCAAATAGAATTAAACAATGAATTATTCTCTATGATTGAAGAGGAAAGATCACCAAAAATAACTTAAGAATGAGTTCGATGAGAGGATAAAATGGGGAGATGGAGGGAAGGCAGAAGTAAGGGGGAGAATGGGGAGGGACACCTAACGTTGAGGGCCATACAGTGGTCCTATGGAAACCCACTACTGAAGAGGGTTCTTAAAAGATATACATATATGAAAGAAATCTAAGTGAAATCATCGAATAGCAGGGGAGACAATGCCTCAAATGAAATTTATAGTGCCAGGAATGGATTGAATCTAACTGAGTTCTTTTCTTCTTACTTTCTTTTCTATTTTTTTAAGCTCTTTACAAGACTGTTGGCTCCTGTCCACAAAATAATGGTAAGGCCCTTTACTGAAGACAACATTTACATCCCACTGACCATGGAGAAGCTGAGCTGGTGCTCCACTCCTACCATCTAGTGTTCATGGTACTGGAAGGTGCTCTACACACTATCAGAGGAGGACGGTGATCACTAATCCATATACAATCCCTGTGTGCGATCTCTAAGGGTGACTTGCCTGTATGAAATACTGGTGCAATAGTGGCACAAATGTTGTGGCAGCAATCAACCACTCTCTAGTTTCATTTAAGGCCAATTTGACAGGATGGAAGACTTATCAGTGGATAAGAACCTGAGATTAAACAGACCATGAGCTTAGAGGAAAACCAAGTATTTTTGTTCTGCTAAAGGAACTCAGCAATATAATGACCCAGAACAACATTCTGCTGCACCTATAGAGCACTCTCTTTCTCAGCCATAATCAGAGGAGCTTTTTTCTCTTTTACAGTAGATGAAAGCTAATACGGATCTATCATTAGACAATGTTCAGAGAGTGAAAGACTTTATAACACTCAGTTTTAAATGGGATGTCTCCATCAAACCCCTCCTCTCAGGGTTTGGAAGGCTATGAAGAAGAGGCAATAGAAAGATTTTAAGAACTATAGGGGATGAATGCAAACAGAATACACACACACACACACACACACACACACACACACACACACACACACACACACACACGTACTCATAGGGATTGTGTCAGTATATACAGGGCTTGCACAAGGTCTGCACAGGTCCAAGACAGTCCCTGAGGAAAAATCAGTTTTCTCCAATGGAATGCAACTGGCCTTATGTTTATCTTATGTTGCTTTCTTCAGCCTTTGGGTATTTTTAATCTTACTGGCTTTTCTCTTGTATATTAAGCTTCCCAATTTTGTGGTTTGATGAGTTTTGTTTGTGTGTTTGTGTCTGTCTGTATATGTGTGTGTTGCATTTTTGCAATTTTCTGGCCTCTCAATAAAAATTTAAAATATATGCAATAATTCTAGTAAAATAAATACATATGTTTATGTACTAACTTTAAAAGTTATGGTCAATTAAAAGATGAATTGGTTAGGGCTGGGCTGATAATTTTAGTATACCATGTGCTTGGATGCATGAGGATCCAGGTTTGATCTGAGTGAGGAGTGGAGGGAGAGAGGGAGGAAGGAAAGGGAGGGGAGATGACATGGAAGAGCGGGGGAGGGCAGAAGCAAGGAGAGGAGAAGGGGGAAGCAAGGATAGGCTAGGGGAGGGGAGGCTGGGTTCCATAAAGATCTATAGAACTATAAAGTTTAGTCCTGTCGGAGAAAATTAGGAACAACAATAGCCAAGCCGTCTACCAGCTAATCAAAGCTTTCTGGAAGATAGACAAGAGGAAAATAATTTAAAATAAATAATCAATCACACCACTAAATGGTTTTGCACTAGGACAAGTATATAAAAGAACTAACGTTTGAATTATTGTTCTCCTCAGGGCCTTCTATGGATCTCTACATGTACAATAACGTCTAAATCACTTTCACGTTGACATAGCCCAAAATTACCTGGCCCTGGGCATTTTCTCTCTCTCATTAGTTTCCCAATACATTAGTTAACTTCTCTCCAACCCAGAACTGAGTTGGGATTTCTCAAATGTGCAAGCAAATCCTCATAAAGAAAACATCCCCAGCTGTTGTCTTAACTTTGCATTCTGTTTTACCAACATATATACATTTATTAGATTCCTAAGCAAGCAACATCTCTTGTAAGAGCCTCTCCTTGATAGCATATCTAAAGCTATACCCTTATTTTTTACAATAATTTCCTTAATAGCTATCAGTATTTGGCTTTATTTGTCTACTTTTGTGTCCTGTACATCTATTGGAATGTAAGTTTCTTGAGGAGAGGAACTTGGACCACAGTGTTAGTGCTAATATATACCATATTAGCAGTGTGAGCTCAATCATTAATTATTAATAAATTGATATCTGATGCTAATATTTTGGTTATAAAAGTGAAAAATAATGTTTGTAATGCTTATTTGAGGGTCATTTTAAAGTGCATTTTTGTTCACAAATTTGTTTAATCCTCCCAAGAAAATGAGAAATTCCTCTTAATATGCATTAAAAAAAAAAACCCAGAGGCACTAGTATGTAAAATAGTTTGTCCAGGATACAGGTGGAAAGTGTTGGTGTCAGAAGACTAACATTCGCAGTCTTTTCTCAGAGCTGAAATCCCAACCACGGCTTCATAGCCTCACTCTGTATCTTTCTACTACACATACACAAACCTTCTCATATGCAGAGATTCAAGTGTAGTTGTATTTCATAAAAATATTTGGAGCTTTCCTGGTTAGGAAAAACAAGGATGGTGGCGGCCACAAGCATTCACTGTGGAGTCTGAGAGACCTATGAAGGCTACAAGGTGTGATGAGCTGGTGGAAAGGGGTGTACAGGGCTCACAAGAGCCCAGAAGAACTAACAAAACAAAACAACAAAAACAAATCTGCAAGTCCTATGGAAGATGCTTTTAAAATATGGACTTACAAATTTGGAAGGAAAGATAGTAGAACAGAGCCACCTGCTGAAAGTAAGCATTTAGACCCTTAGCTGCTGCTGCTGACTCAGTCAGCAGGTTGCAAGTCTTTCCTGATGAGTGGCATCAACAATAGGGATGACCCAAGCTGCTGCTGGTGTTGTTTGCGATGCAGCCAGCGCCAATGGCAAGGACATGTGCTGCTTCTTAGAACTCCTGCAGAAGTTGATCTTTGCTAAATAGAGTTGGTCCTAAATCCCCAGGCTGGCCAGACACCTTCCATGGAGCTGAAGCAGCTGCAGTGCCTGCTGCTTGCCCTGTTGGGAGGGAGAGGGTTAGGCTGCAGCTCCGCTTACAATCTACAAAGTACAAAGGTTGAGCCTAGAGAGCCTCAGGGTGGCCTACACTGAGGCCAGAGAGGTGTGTGGCAGCCAGAGCATGCACAGAACCTGAACTTGCCCCCGGACATGCTGCCTAGATGCATCTGACTAGGCAACAACAGGATTCCTGAGGCAGTCTCTGTAATGGTCCAGTATTTATGGTGCTTCAGAAACCAGAAACCTTGAACCAGATCACGGACTCTTTGCAATGAATATTTCTTCTTTTTGGAGGACAGAGGTCCAAAGAGCATGGGTGTGTCCCTGGGAGGACTAGGAAGTGCCTGTGCTTGGGTTTCATGATGCAAACTTCACACAAAAAAAAGTTATGAAAAAACATTTGGAGTAAAATTTTTCTTTCTATAAAAGATATTCCCAAAGATTATTTTAATTAAATATTTTATTAAAAATTCACACATACAAATGTGTCTGAATCTAATTCTCCTCCCATCCACTTTCCTCCTTTTCTCTTGCTTCTCATCTACGTTTTGCTTCCAAGTTCACATGTTCTTTCTCTATCTCTCTTTTTTATTAAATTGATAGCCATTGAGTCTATTTAGTGCTGCCTTTATATACATGGCTATGGGACCATCTACTGGAGCATGGGTTGCTTTTCAGGGCCTGTGTCTCAGTTAGGGGTGGGACTTCATAAGCTCAGTCCGTGCTGGGATTTTGCCTGGCTTGTTCTTGTGCAGTTCTTGTGTATGCAGGGCCCAGCCATTGTGAGTTTGTGGGTACAGTTGTGCTTTCATGTTCCACAGGTACTCTTTTATTATAAACCCCCATGGCTTTTACAATCTTCCATCCTCTTGTTGGGGAGGGAATATCATCCTGAGTGAGGTAACTCAGTCACAAAAGAATGAACATGGTATGTACGCACTGATAAGTGGTTATTAGCCCAAAAATTCGGAATACCCAAGATTCACTTCACAGAAACCATTGGACTGTGCGTGAGGTCCCAGATGGAGGAGTTGGAGAAGGGGTTGAAGGAGCTGAGGGAGTTTGCATCCCCATGGAGGGAGCAACAGTGTCAACTAACCTGACCCCCTGTCCTCCTGGAGGCTGGACTACCAACCAAAGAAAACACATGGAGGGACCCATGGTTCGAACCACATATGTGGCAGAGGAGGGCCTTGTTGGCCATCAAGGGGAGGAGAGGCCCTTGGGCCTGAGGGTGTTAGAGGCCTCAGTAAAGGGGAATGTCAAGGTGGGAATACGGGAGTGGGTGGGCAGGTGGGTGGGAGGTGGAATACCCTCATAGAGGCGGGGGAGGGGGAGGGGATAGAGGGTTTCCAAAGAGGAGACCAAAGGGGAAACATTGGAAATGTAAATAAAGTATCAAAAAAAAAAAAAAAAAGAATACCAGCTCTGACTGTGTATCCAGTTCTAGAAAAAAGAAAAAAAAAATACTGAAAAAATTCTTATTTTAAATATAGCTCATATATTTTGCACATAGTTTTCTAGTTTGTAATTTTATTTTAATAATTAGTTGCTTTTGTTTGTGATTTGAGAAGTATCTATCATGGCAGAGAACAATAGCTTATATCATAGTAGGTCAGAGGGAGATAGAGTGGAAAGAAGTTGAGAGAAGAGAGAGAAGAAGAGAGGAGGGAAGGGGGAGGGGAGGAGGAGAAGGAGGAAGAGGGTAGCAAAACTCCTCATCCCTTGGCTTTCTCTTTTTTCTTTCTATTCCATGTGGTTCTCCAGTCTGTAGGATGGTGCCATTCATAATCATAACATTTCCCTTTTATTTAAGCCTTTATGAAAACCCCTTCAGAGATACAGCTAGAGGTCTACCTAACTAATTTCTTAGGTGTTTCTCAAGTTAATGGATTGGTAACTGATATTAGCCTTTAATGCAGGGGTCCACAAACACAAGCAAGGAAGTAGAATAAAACCAGTGGATCAAGTATCATAATGATCTCATAAAAATAATATCAACCACCACAATTACATGTACTCTTTGAGAACTGTTTATCTCAAAACTCAAAGCCAGGCTGGAGAGATAGCTCAGCACATAGAGGTACATAGTGACAAGCCTGACAACCCAAGACTAATCCCAGTGATACACACAGTGGAAGATGAGAACCTTCTCTTGCATATTGTCCTCTGACCCTCACATGTTTACACTCACACTGACACACAGACACACACACAGACACACACACACAGGCACACAGACACACAGACACACACACACACTATATATATATAATATATATATAATATATATATAACATTAAATATATATATTATATTTTAAAAAAATGAGTTCTCTCAATAGCAATGTTATGGTTGACATTGTCAAATTAACAGAATCTTGAGTCACCTAGTAGACCAATCTCTGGATATGTTTGTGAGGGATTTTTGAGATTGTACTAAATGTTGGTGGCGTATTCAGTGGGTCCTCACTGAATACAAAGGAGTGCTGATCTGAGTCCCAGCACTCACCTCTTTCACACTCACCTGACTGTGGATGTTGTATGTCCAGCCAACTCACGTTCTGGCCAACAAGCCTTTCCTGCCACAGTGGGTTTCATCATCTCAAACTGTAAGCCAGTCCAAGACTTTTATAGCTTAAGGTTTTTCTTGTTATGTATTTTGTTACAGCAGTGATAAAAGTAATAAATCCAAGTGTCTATGAGGTAAGTATTATTGTTATCTCTGCTTTACAGATGAAGAGGCTGAGACATCCGTGGTCTGATTATTCATAGTCACATGAACTTGAATTCAAGCAAACTTAACTGGAGTTCATTGTTTGACTTTTCACCCATTTGTTTGTCTATTATTTATTTATTTATTTGCTTATTTATTTATAAAACTCATATATGTGTGTGTTTTTGTGCATGTGAGTGCACTGATTGTGGGGAACTGAGGAAAGAATTGCATTCCTGCAGCTAGGGTTACATGTAGTTGTGAGCTGCCCAAACTGGGTGCTGGGAATTGAACTTGGATTGTCTGCAGGAGAGCAGAGTAAACTCTGAACCCCTCAGTCATCTTGCCAGTCAAACTGCATATAATTTTAGTCTCTATATACAGTTAAAAACTTTATAATAAGCCTTGTGTTTATTATTATTTAGACATTGTTCCCTGACCTTGAAGTTTCAGAATGATGTCTTACCTTTTCACCCACTCTATACAGATGTATAGTAAGCATGGTAAGCTTTATTCACCAAGATTGGTACTTTCAACCTGAGTTCAGTTTCCGGATACTATCACTGCAGCTTACATAACCTTCTAAGCTTTCATAAGTGATGCCCCTATGTGAGGCCCCTACATACCTCTTTACTCAAAGCAAGCCATGATTTACTTCCATATTAGATACTGCTAATCCATCAGCAAAATTCCTACATATTTCCCAAGCTTTCTCATTTTTCTGTGATATCTTCACAGTTACTGTCCTTCTAAAATGGTGCTGCTATCTCTAGTCTTGCCTCTGAAACAATAGCTTAATTCGAATATTTATTTTTACTGCTCAATGTCTTACAATAGCTGTATGTTTCTTCTTGTAGTAGTCTCAATATGATTTTTTTTGCCCATATCAACTTCTCTATTTTTCTCTGATAAACAGACTTATTTATATCTTGAACTAGTAATGTTCTGCCTAGAGTTCAGTATTCATTGTGCTCTGAAGCTGACAAGACTTCATTTTTCAGCTCTCATTTGAAATGACACTTTGTTATGAGAGCTCACGTTGACAGAAATAATCCATTCATTTAAATGTTACATCTTCCATATTATATTTTGTACCCTCAATGATCATTTTGTACTTTTATTGGTTGACATTCATTCAATTATTGTTCATTTCCCTACAACTAAACCACTAACTCAAAAAGTATTTGATTTGGAACTTAGTGAATACTCAATAAGTATTTGTGGAACCTATTCATATTTTATAATTATAAAGGGTTATCTATATATGTATAAACTCATCATTTAATTAACAATTATAAGAGAGCAATAGATTATTTTTTATCCTAGAGATGTAACATAATGACTTAAAAGATTATCTGAAGGAGAGTACACCAACTGGTTATCTAATACCAAATTGTTAGCAAACCAACTGGTTATCTAATACCAAATTGTTTACATACACACACACACATATATATATATGTAAAGACAATTAATGAAAAAGAGATCCTGAATTGAAATAGAGCAAGGAGGCATATATGAGAGTTTGATGGGAGGAAAATGAAAAAAGAAATATAATTATATTATAATCTCAGAGAGAGAGAGAGAGAGAGAGAGAGAGAGAGAGAGAGAGAGAATCTGGTCCAGTCCCTCTTGTCTGAAACTATTATGAAACTGTAGAGATGCTTGTTTTTTTTATTTGAAACAGGGTCTCATATGGCCCAGGCTAGCATGTAATTTGCTGAGATGCTTGTTTTTTTTATTTGAAGCAGGGTCTCATATGGCCCAGGCTAGCATGTAATTTGCTTTGTAGCTGAGGCTGGCCTTGGACCTTCATCTCTCTGCTTTTACCTTTCAAGTGCTGCAATTATATGCCTAGAGATATTTAATTGGCATGCACAAATTATGAGGAAGAGCTGAGATACAGGTTTTCCTAAAACCAGGTTGGTCAGTAGGGTTTCTTCCCACTATGTAAGTGTTCTACAAGTAAGCCAAATCCCAGCTTACTCTTTCCCTCTTAATTTTAATTTTAATTTTGAGGCAGGATCCATATTGCCCTCGAACTTTTTCTACAGCTCTGTCAGGTCTTAAACTCATAATCTTCCTGCCTGAACATTAAGATTGTTTGTCACCTAATGAAGTCCTACACCATCTGACCGAGCTTCAAAGCCTTTTCTACACTGCTTTTTTGAAAGCCTGAAGTTCTGCATACTTTGTAAAATGTGCTGATAGTTTTGTCAGGTTTCCTCTTTAAAATAATGCATTCTGTATTAAAATGTGACCAAATTAAGCATCTGAAGTAGCTTATGTGAATAAATGATAAATATTCACGGATGCTCAGTAAGGGTTATCCTTAGTCTTGATTGCTGAGGGATATGTTAAATGTTTATCCTAGGTTATAAGAATATATCCTATTATTTACTAAGAAGGTGTATATATCTAGTCTTAGCACCTATAAAATACATGTTAGGTATAATGTTGGTTAATTTTGTCTATCTTATTGATTCTCACAATCAGAAAAATTAATTTTATAATGTTGGGCTTGAGAGAATGTCTTGTGTGGATAAAATTATCACTAGACTTTGTATCAAAGTATTCTGATTCATAATTAATAGACTCTTCCATTGTACTCTACTGTCTCTGCACTATCAAGAAAATATTCGTGCAATAGAATTATTGGAAAAATATTTATATGTTTTCACTATATCACCGAATATGTCAGTGTTCTTCCAGTACTTGCCCTCACACACTTCTTCTGTTCTGTCTTTCCTACATTATTATCCTTTGTTTATCTGTATGCTTAACCTTTAGTTCAGTAAGAAATTGTGTTGTTTACTTTTACATTGTATCTTAAATTAGTTTGGTTCCCACCATCTCTCCTGTCATTTTGCTCATGGAAGTATCATCTTTTAAGTTGAACTGGCATCTCTGTGCTTAGTTTTGCTATCTTACAATAATAATGTTTATTATTATACACAAAGCAATGCAACTCATCCTTTAACAGTTGATATCTTATAACAACACTTTGCTCAACAAGGCAAAGCAAAACAAAGCAAAGTAAAGCAAAGCAAAGCAAAGCAAAGCAAAGCAAAGCAAAGCAAAGCAAAGCAAAGCAAAGCAAAGCAAAGCAAAGCAAAGCAAAGCAAAGCAAAGCAAAGCAAAGCAAAGCAAAGCAAATCATCTAAGCAAGAAATCAAACAATACAAAACTCCCTAGGTATTTATTCTTGTGTCTGAGATTAAAATCAAACCCTCTGTTTAATTTGCCAGTTATATCATGCTCTGCTTTCACTTACTCCATTTTCTGTAGGCAAATTCTCTCATAGACTTTTTTGCAAGACTCTCTAGATCTTAGCTAATATGACATTTATGCGTTTTTATGGTCTTTCACTTGTTTCCTCTTCCTTCAGTGAACTTCCAATAATGCCTTTTCATAGCCAGCTCATTTTTATGGTACTAGCCTCCAACATATACTATTTTAAGAGAGAGATGTGATATAAATGCCAAGCGAAGTATTACTCAGTTATAAAGAATGACAAAGCCGTCCACTTCTGGAACTAGGTGTCTAAACTTAGCAGTCATAAACCAAAGCCGTGATATTTAGGATTATATCAGATTCACACAATATAAGAGGAAATAAGTGAAAGTCCAAGCAAGATAGAGAAGTAACAGCTGGTGGCAATGAGGGTGAGTACATTATATGCTTACAATAGTGACCTGAATTATATTGTAGCATAAAATACAATAATAAAAAGAAGAAAAGGAAAAAGTAAGTGAGGTCACTGCAGTGTAATGCCTCCTCTACCCCTCCTCCCCCAACAGTCATGGTTTTTGGCAAGGATGTAAAAAGTATACATTGCAGAAATGACAGAATCTTCAAAAGATAGTCCTTATCTATCTCTCACCTTGTACAAAACTCAACTCCAGATAGATCAAGGGTCTCAACAGAAGATCTGGTACTCTAAAATTTCTAGAGAAAAGAGTACAATTCATGAACTTAGGAATAGGGAGAGTTGCTAAACGGACTCTGGTAATGCTACTGAGAGTTGATGGTTTTCTGATTCATTCTGAAAGGCTGCTGCATCTTCACTACAAAGTGATGTAAACACAGTAAGAAAAAGAAAAGTAGTTAGTCAATGTTTTTTTTTTTCTTATAAGGACAACATTTAATTGGGGCTGGCTTACAGGTTTAGAAGTTCAGTCCATTATCATCAAGGTGGGAACATGGCAGCGCTTAGGCAGGCATGGTGCAGGAGTTGCTGAGAGTTCTACATCTTCATCCAAAGGGAGACAGGAGAAGACTGACTCTGATGTGGTTAGGAGGAGGGTCTCATTGCTCACCCCCATAGTGATACACTTCCTGCAACAAGGCCACACCTTCTCCCAAAAGGCCACACATCCTAATAGTGGCACTCCCTAGACCAAACATATTCAATCCGCTACATTCCACTCTCTGGCCCCCATAGGCTTGTTCAAACACAAATCTATGAGGACCATACCTAGCCATAGCATAACAAAAAATACATTTAGTCCAATGTCCAAAGTCCCCAGAGTCTATAGCAGTTACAACCAAGTTAAAAGTCCAAAGGTCAAGGTCTCTTCTGTGTTTCATCCAACCACTAAACTGTAATCCCCAAAGCAAGTCAGGAAACCAGCTGGGCAAACTCCAAACTCTGCATCTCCATGTCTGATGTCATAGCAGTCTTCAGAGCTCCAACTCCATTTTCATCATTGCTGTGACGAACTTCTTTCTCCTGGACTGGTTCCATTTCCTGTTAGTAGCTTTCCTCAGCAGGTATCCCAGGGCTCTGATATCCCTAACATCTTGAGTTCTCCAAGGCAACTTCAACTTATAAGCTTCTTATTCCAATGTCTGGGAACCACACATGATCTTCTGGGCTCCTCCAAAGGGCTTTGGTCACTTCTCAGATCTGCTCTTTCTAGCGTTCTAACTTCTGGTTGGCTCTAGTCCACTGCCGCTGCTGTTCTTGATGATCACCCCATGGTACTAGCATCTTCAATTTGATGTAGTATTCTACTGCAATTAGGCTTCACCAATAGCCTCTTATTGGCTTTCTTCGTGGTACCAAACGTTAACATTCTTTGCATGACCCCTTAAATCCTGGGCTGTCAACTGCTACTGAGGCTGCACCTTCACAAATAGCCTCCCATGGCCTCTCAAAGTGTCAAGCCTCAACTGCTCTCCATGACTTCTTCATACCTTCAAAACCTGTACCACCTGGGTGATTCTTATATACTACCAAGTCCAGCTGCAGTGAGGTACAACCTTGGCTATCTTTGGAACACAGTTTCTCTATGATCTCAGAAAACACTTCCCAGATTTCACCTCAGGGATTCTGGTTTCTTCTTCTTCTTCTTCTTCTTCTTCTTCTTCTTCTTCTTCTTCTTCTTCTTCTTCTTCTTCTTCTTCTTCTTCTTCTTCTTCTTCTTCTTCTTCTTCTTCTTCTTCTCCTCCTCCTCCTCCTCCTCCTCCTCCTCCTCCTCCTCCTCCTCCTCCTCCTCCTCCTCCTCCTCTTCTCCTTGAAATTATCTTTAATCATTTTTTGCAGTCCAGTCATTATCCCCCTCCCGGTCCGCCCTCTGACAGTTCCTCATCCCATTCATCCCCCCCAACTCCCCATGTCCAAGAGCATGTCCCCACCCAACACTCACCCCACCAGGCCTCCTCACTCCCTGAGGTCTCAAGTTTCTTGAGGCTAGGCACATCTTCTCTTACTGAGGCCAGACCAGGCAGTCTTCTGATGAGTACTCATAAGAATCAAGTATAATTTAACTTTAAACTGTAAGAAATGTAAAATACTTGAAAATATGTCTATTTTAACGACTATAAGTCTACAAATAAGTAGAATAGTTAAAGCACAGATATTAGAAAGTTCAATTTATAATTAAAGAACTAGGATATATGCTAACTATATTGAGTTCTATTCAGTATTTTACTAGCAATGTATAATAAAGCAATATGTTTTTTACAAGAGGAGATACAAATGTAAGATTCAAAAATAAAAATCCATTATTTGTTAATGAAATGATTTGTTGATGTGAAAAATCCAAAGTACCAGTATCTAGAGCAGAAAAAAAAATTTCTTTGCACAGTACCCACATGGAAAATGCAATGCTTTTCAGTGACACTTTATGGATAAAGTCTAAAAAGTGCAAGAATTATTATAGAGGAAATATATCAATGTTTGGGAGTAAAGTCCTTTGAATTTGAAAATTTGTTTGAATTTTAGAATGTTTCTATATACTTAATGAACTATTCTAGGATGGATATTCAGGTAAAACCAAAAATTTTATTGATGTTTCATAAACACAATATCTATCTGTCTATCTGTAATCTATCTATAGTACATGTGCACTTTAACTGTGACTACTCACATGATACTGGGTGTGAAATTTTTCACATCAGTACTCAGCTTTATATGTTTAGGCAGTCTAACTTCAGATTTCTTTAGAAGGAATGCTTAACCTATATAAACAATGGTTGTGTATTTTATATTATAAACACAAGTATTATATATTATAAACACACACACATACACACATGTATGTGCGTGTGTGTGTGTAAGTGTGAGTATGTATATTACAAAATACAAAAGTAAATATTAAAAAAATGATGAAGCAGATACAGGAAACTTGCAGTATTGTAAACTGTCAGTTCTTTCCTTACATGTTTATGTATTCCTAACAATTTCATTAAAATATCTAATAGAATAATTTTAGATTTTATACAGAATACTAAAGAGATTTAAAAGGAAAACACAATACTTTAAAATCTATAACACATACACACGTGTAATAATAATTATTGAAAAGGATGCCATAAATTTCAAAGAGAATGGGAGGGGGCAAATGAAAAGGTTTGAGGGGGAAAGAGAGTGAAGAAATGGTGTAATATAATCACAGTCTCAAAAATAAAATAAAAGTCTACATCACACAGAAATGTGTATATATTAGTTGTAAAGCTCAGTGCACTGTCAATAGCAAGCTGACTTGGAAAATCATTCTGTACATTGTGTAAAAAAAGCAATATTACTAAAACTTCACCTATTTCAAACTTTTGCCTATACATTTTATTTTTCCTGCTTTAAATGATATTCAAATGGTATAATAAATCACACATTCTTTGATTTTAGGCTTTTTAAACATTTGGTCTTTAAAACTCTCATTTCTTAGATATGATAGAAGCCTATTTGCTCACATTACTATGTAGTTTTCCTTTTATCTGTTGTTATACTAAAATTTTCCATCTGATTAACTTATATGTACATGTATTGTTTTATATTTAATGTCATTACAGACAATACATGTAGATATGCACTAATATACACATAAACATGCATAGTTTTCACTTATTGTAAATATAGGTAGCAATGAGTTGGATGGGATTTTGGCATCAATATGAACATATCTATTGTACCTCAGTGGGCACTAACAAAATAATTTCAATATAATTTTGTCAAGTCTGGAAGGCAAATTTCTCAGTATTCATCACACTAACATGTAATATCTTCAGTTGTTTTAATCCCTCTGTAATTTGCATTTCCTGATGACAAGTGAAGCTGTCATTATTTTTGAATTTCTAATATGCTTTTGGAATTTTCTCAAACTTTATTTATTTAATGTTACATTATTTGGTTTATCTCATTAAATAATGTAAAAGTTCCCCTGGACACACCCTTTTGCTAGTTTTATTACTGAAGATATGATCTTATTAGTGATGTGTCTTTTCTTTTTCTTTTTGGTTTTTTTGAGACAGGGTTTCTCTGTGTAGCCTTGGCTGTCCTGGAACTCACTCTGTAGACCAGGCTGGCCTCGAACTCAGAAATCTGCCTGCCTCTGCCTCCCAATTGCTGGGATTAAAGTTGTGTGCCACCACTGCCCATCTAGTGATGTCTTTTTATGAACAGACATTCTTACTTTTGATAAAGTCTAATTTGGCAATATTTTATTTTTATGGTTAACATTTTTGTATTTAATTTTAATAATATATTTGGCTCTTCCACAAGTGTTTCCTTAGGCTGCTATAAGAAAGAATTCAAAATCTGAGTCAATGAAAAGAACAGAAGGGCTTGAGGCTGTTGCCAGTGTGGTTAAATTCTTGATGCACTGAAGGTCTTGAGTTTATATACTGAAGCAGTGCAAAAACCCAGGTGTGATGGCACAGATGATTAACTCTAGGTCTTTAAAAAATGTGGCCATGAATTTGAAGGAGAGTGGGGAGAGGTATTTGGAAGGGTTGGGAAGGAAGAAAGGGAAGGGTAAAATGTTGTAGTTAAATTATAATCTCATTTAAAATGGTCTATAAAAAATAAGGCATATGGAATTTTCTGTATCCCAGCCAGATCCCTATGAGACACTCTCCATACAATGCATTTGCCTCAGAGGCCTGGGTAGCCCACTCTCACCTTCCTACCAAGTTCCATTTATTCATTTAACCAGAATGAACAATCAGCTCCTTTTGGCCCGTGGTTATCCATTTGGAACTCATTAGGTCTCAGGTTATTCTCCACCAAGTATTCTTCAGCATCCCAAAATGGCCAGGAGACTCAGGCATTCCCCTTCCTTCAAGACTCACGGTGACCCTGATAGCTGTTTGACTAGAATTCTACTGTTGCCCCATTTGGCTTTGAGAGCTATGGCCTGTTCATATTGCCAGGTAAAACTTGTTCCAAGATTCTTGACAAATCATCAGATACCAGAGTGTAGCTGATAATTCAAAGACGTGGGATGAAATATATAGCTTTAAATATCAGACAGACAAAAATTCCACTTCAAAACTCTGCTATGAATTAGCCTCTGCATGAAAATTGTAAACATCTTCACTGAATTATGAAAGACGATTTGCAAAAAGATAAGGAAAAGAAAACTCAACCTATAAAACAATTGCATATACATAAGTACCAATGCACAAATAAAAACACTGCACACTAAAAATGAAAATAACATATATCTTTTAAAAATATAAACCTGATAATAAAGACTCCTAAAAATAATGACCCAAATTAACTTCCAGACAGATATTTAAAAAAAACCCTGATTATAACTATTGTCAAACAATTCAAAGACATAGACAAAGAGATGAATAAAATAAGAAGTCAAACCAAGACCTGAATAAATAGTTTGCATTTTTCTTTAAGAGAAAGCCACAACTGAATGATGCAGAAAATGGAAAAGTCAGCAAATCAATTAAAGACCTCTGTGGAAAGCTATACCAATAGAACAGATTGTGTCAGAGATGGAAAAAAGAGTAGAGGAATTGAATCATTCAATAAACATTAATGAAAAATTAAAAATATGTATGAATGAACCATGGGCCAGTTTAGAGACATTATGAAACTGTGCCAATAGAACAGTGAAGATAGATGTGGAGCTATCATTAGTAAAATGAAAAAGTTCCAAACCTAGAAAAAGAAAGATGATCATATAGATACAAGAGGATTAGAGAACGCCAAGTAGATCAAAACAGAAATTCTTCAAAACATATTATAGTTATCATTAAAAGCACATAATAAAGTAAAGGTATCAAACTATAAGAGAAAAATGTCGTCAATTTTAATGGCAGGCCCATTAGAATAGCATCTGATTGTTTGACAAAAATCTTCTAAGCCAGAAGTATCTGGAAAGATGTATTCTAAATTCTGAAAGACAACTGTTAATCCAGACTATTATAACTAACTAAACTATCCATTAAAATTGATATTCTCAATAAAATTCTAACAAATGACACATCAATAATATTATCTACAATTATCAAGTTAATTTTTTCTCAGTGATTCAGGAATGGTTCAATATATATGGATCAATAAATATAATCCATCATATAGACTCAAGGACAGAGCCCACAGGATCATCTAGCTAGATCTGCAGAAGTTCTTTGGCAAATCCAAAATTCTTTTGTAATAGAATTCTCATAGAGACTAGAAAAACAAGTTACATATCTCAGCTAACAAAGGCAATATACAGACAGCATTATGCTACATGGAGAAAACTCCCCTCCTGCTCTTGCCCACCATCCATTTTCTTCACAAAAGGGCTAGCCTTGATGGATATCAACCAACCATGGCATATTAAATTGTATTAAGATTAGGCATCTCCTCTAGATGAGATAACCCAGTAGGGATAAAGGGTCCCCAAAACTGCTCTTACGTTAGGAATCCCACCAGAATACCAAGCTGTGCAACTATAACTTATGTTCAGAGAGCATAGCTCATGTCCATGGAGGCTCCCTGATTTGCAGTTCAGTCTCTGTGAGACCCTATGGGGTCAGGTTAGTTGGAGAAAAATCTCTAATGAAATGATTCCTGATGATATCCTGGCTTACTCATAGATTGGCATCTAGCCCAATTATCATCACAGAGGATTCACCCAACAACTGCTGGGAACAGATGCTGAGTTGCAGTTTTATTGGTATAGAAAAAGTATTTATTAAATTGCTATACAAATTTTAGCACTGTTCAAATATTTGCAGTTTCTGCTTTGTAAGATATGTTTTTCGAGGGATTTGGCCATCCTACTTAATATTTTCTACTAATTAGCTTGTAGTTGTTTCAAATAACTTCTTACCAGGACCTTAATTATACTTTCTGGAGTCTGGCTATGTGTTTCATTCTGGTGTTTGTCATTTGTGTCTTCTGGCTGCTCTGTGTATTCTGTTGTTTATTGGACTTCAGAGTTTACTGATTGTTTGTATCTTATGGTTATTTTATGTTTAATAAATAGTTTTTTCTTTCTATGTTTTATCTGATGCTGCTTCCATTGCCTAGTTTGTTAATGTAAATGACTAATCTTTGAGTTTCCTAATCTTTGTTTTCTGGCTTAACTCCAATAATCAGATAATATTATTTGCATAATTTCAGTCTTGAAATTTACTAAAGCTTGTTTTATGGTGCACCATATGGTTAATTTTGCTGTAGATGTGGGATGTGTAGGTACCTAAAAATTTATTTCAGAGATGGTGATTATTGTTTTAGATTTGAAAAAATTCATAAATTTTGTTTGAGTTTTAATTCTTTGTATTCATTTAGTTCATTGTTACTGAAAAGGTTCTGTATCTTTTAGGGGAATTATAGTGTTTTCAAGTCTCACTTTTCAATATTAACTTTATATAATTTGAGGGTGCATTATTTGATACATATTCCCTAAAATGCTCATATATTTGCATTAGGTATATTTACCATCTTGAGAATACTCTGTATATATTTAATAGTGATTCATCAGTTTCTATCTTAAAGTAGTTTTCATCAGATTAAATGATTAAATTTGTATAATTCTATGTTTCTATTTACTTTTAGCATTTTTTGTGTAGTTTTATTGAAGGTATGTATTTTTCTAAGTGGTACACAGTTAAATTGTATTTTGTCTGTTTCCTCTCTGACAGTTGATTTCAGTTATATTGAATTATCTGTTCAATTTAACTTTAATATAGTTACTCATAAATATCACTTTCATTTCTTCTATTTCTAATTTCTTGCCTTGAGTGGAACCAATTTTTATCTTTTCTACTTTCTGTTCTATTATGCTGTCCTCTCTCACAACTGTGTGTGATGCTGTCCACATACGAAGACAAATCTTTGGGACACTTTAGGTTATGTGTGGTAGATTCAGTGCCTACTGCACTCAGTAGAAGTAGGACACTTAAAGTCTATTTATTTCACTCCTTTCTTTCAGTGTTGCTATAGAATAATAAACAGAGATATAAATACAACGAAGTGTATACACACCAATATATACATAAAATTGCACACACACACACACACCCCACAGAGTCTTAATTCCCAATAGTCCTTTTAAAAACTATAATTACCTTGAATATACATTTTTCACATATATACCTTTCTTTTCACATACATACTTTATTTTTCTTTTGATTCTCTACTGCCACTTGACATCATTTTCTCTGCTATTAAAAACTCTCTTGATCTCTCTTTTACTGTTAATGATGTAAAGCTAAGTTCTTTTTTTCTGGACTTTAGTCTACCTATGTACTGGTTAGCCTATCCTGTCAAAATGAACTGGATTTATAATCACTTACAGCTATACTACTGGGTGTACCTGAGGAAAGATTTTTTTTTTCAGTGAGATCACCTGAAGAAAGATGACCCAACTCATGAATTGGGCTCCCAAACTGAATAAAAAGGTTAAAAAGAAAAGGACCTAAGTACCAGCATTTCTCTGTCTTTGACCCCATTGGATGAGATGTACTCCTTACATGCCCACAACTGTGACTTTCTTGTTATGATGGGTTGTATTACTTCAAATCATGAACCAAAACAAAACTTTCGTTCCTTTTTTTGGGGGGAGGGGGTATCATTGTTTTATTTAAAACATTTTAATAAAGTTAATATCTAAAGTGTTAATAATAATCTTACAATACTTCTGTTCTTTATTGTAAAGAGGATCTCACTGTATATCACAGCTAGAGTTAACTTTCACATCTTCCTTCCTTAGCCTCCTTTTTTTTATTATTATTATTTTTTTTGATACTTTATTTACATTTCCAATGTTTCCCCCTTTCTAGGTCTCCTCTTTGGAGACCACCTATCCCCGTTCCTTAAGTTGCTTCTTGGATGTATTTTTCATAGCGAGGAGAAAAGTAACACACTTTTATTTCTGAATGGTTGCCTTACATAGTATATAATTCTAGGTCGACAGTTGTTACTTAAAGATATAATTTCATAATTTTCTGGATTTTGTTTTTATGGCTGTATTAACTTTACTCCTTTAATAGAAACATTTCTTAGTGAACTTTGAACACTTCCCTAAATTTCTTTGCATTGTTTTATATGTTTATTTTGCTTGGTGTTTCCAGTATTACTTAAGACAGTGACTTGATTTTCATACTTTTGGAAATTTTTCAAAAACCCCCCTTTTCAGTTACCATTCTCTTATTTTTCCTTTTGGACTATAATTAAAATATATGTGTTAGAGCTTTTGACCATTTTTACACACTGAATACTTCTCAGAAGGTTTTCTTTTAAATGGTTTTAATGTTGTGTGCTTGGATGCTTTATTGTGAGAAGTTATCTGGTATTTGTCATTGTTTTTGGTCATCATCCCAAAAGTCTTCATTTTGTCCTTTAAATTTTATGACAAAACTTTTTACATGAGGGGGTAGTGCATACTCCATGTTCCAGCATATCTGTAGAGACAAGTAGGTGGCTTTTGTGAGAATCAGTTCCTGGTTCCATCATGTGGGTTCTGAGAAATAAACTCTCTATAGCAAGCACTTCTACCCAGATTGCCATCTTGCTGGTTCTCATGAGGATATTAATTACCGTTGTTTTACATCTATTTAGTCGTCCCTTATATTTCATGCCAGTTTATTTATGTTATCTATTTCCTCCCCTCCTCACTTTTGCCAGGTCCATGGCCCACGTTTCATAATGTTTGTGTTGCCAGCACAAACAGAGGTATCTTGAGTATTCAGAGAATGTTATGTTCTCTGATTTTGCTTTGATGTTTCTTAGACACAGAAGGACTGATTCACACAGTTTCAATCAATGATTAAAGCTCTTTGGAACTCTTGTAGTAATTGTGTGATTTCTCTTTTATCAAAGGAAAATGGACTGGAGATTAACTTGGCTAACTATTTCTTTTACAAAATGCCCTTTCCTTTGGTTTCTTGATTAGAAGGTGATAATATACCTTCATAGATATGTTTTAGGTGAAAAGTTTGATATACAGTTTTTCTTTATTTAAATGCTTTATGTCAATGTGATATGTCTGATATTTTGGAAATAATCTGGATTAAGAATTATATTCAATTTTTGTTTATATCAGAACTTGCTAACACTAAAATTTCTAGTAAAATTTGGTAATAAACAAGTATTTAAAATCATTTTTATTGATATTTCTTAAGTTCCCTACATAAGAGACAGAGAAATGAATAGAAGATTATTTCAACAATCTCACTGTGTGACTTTTACTTTTGTTTATAATTTTATAAAGCAGTATGGCTGAGAGCCTAGAATTGTCTAAAATAATAGAAAGGTGGGATTCTTATGTCAAAAGTAAAAGGGAAATGATAGCAATAGATTGTAACATTTAATTCTAATATTTATTTATTTATTTATTTATTTATTTATTTATTTATTTATTTATTTATTTATTTATTTATTTATTGTGTGGTGTTGTTAAATTTTTGCCTGCATGTACGTATGTGCATCAAGTGTGTGCTTGGTACCAATGGAGGTTAGAAAGATGCATTGGATTCTTTGGAACTTGAGTTATAGATGGTTGTCAGCCACCATGTGGGTGCTGGGAATTGAGCCCAGGTCCTCTGCAAGAGAAATATATGCTCTAAACTGCTGAGCCATTTGTCTAGTCCCTTCCACAATTCATTTTAAGGAGGAATAAATCAATACTTTGTTAGAAGATGCAAGTAATTTAAGGCCGGGGTCTAGATTAAATATAAAGGCAAATATCTCAGAACTAGAGATTAGTGTCATGAAGGGAAACAGAGAATTCACATCAGGATTATACAGTTGGCTGAGAGGCTGTAATTTTACTTGAAGTTAGAGGAATAATTATGGTCACCTTGATACGTCAGGATGGCTTAGTGCCATGGGTAGCACAAAGAGCATCTCCATATATGTTTAAGGTATGATTTAATTTACGGCATCAATGGTAAGAATGGGAGGTAGAAACTACTCTTACAACTCTTAGGGCAAGGACCCTAAAAGCAGGCTGTTGCATTTTCAGACATGAGCAAAAGCTGACATTATCTTTGGTTCTGTCTTAGCCGGAGGCCAGGGAGGCTAGAAGGGGTCTCTGATTTCTTACATTTTCTCTTTCTAAATGGCTAGCCCTGCCTGGACTCAGTCTAGAGACAAGTCCTTCTGGTGAACAGCTTTGGAACTGGATATTTGAATTTTTATTGCACAAATGGGTTATTTCCATTTTTCAATTTCAGCCTGACTCCTAAATGCTTTTAAGGTCTCTAAGGGAAATGGTAGGTTGCTAGACAGGGAAGCTTCTGAGGATAGTCCTCCTCTTCACAGACACTTTGTGCTCCTCCTTCAATTTCCCTGGTAATAGTAAAGTAAACATCATTTTTGTCTCTCCTTAGGTCTCCCATTCAATGGAGTGAGATATTTCTCACCTTGACTAGATACATGACAATCTGATCTGCTCCAAACATTAGACATTACATACTGTTATCTCCTCTCGTAAGCATTATTCCAGTTTGGCTGTCTATCACTTGACCTGGAATCTTCCCTCTTTTTTCAAAGCTAAATCACTTGAAGAAATGTTAGAGAGCTGGGAGGAATAATTATCTCCTTAGTGAGATAATGTATGTCTCCTTTCTAGAGACCTCTCCACTTGTGAAGCCCCTTACAGAACTTTGGTCGTGTTACCTGCTCACATTCCTGAATTACCCAGAAGAGGGTAGCTTCTTCTTTTCTTTATTTTATCTTTTTCTTTAAGATACTGGCTAAATCATAGATGTACTGTTCCTGAAAGTCTGGACTTCCTCACTATTTCTCTGGAAATTTCTTCCCTTCTGCTAGATAGTTCTTCACTGAACTTGTATTGCTGAGCTTGCCTGATTTCTGGGAATTTAGCTTACAGGCACCATTTTCTGTCTGTCTCTTATCCATCTTCTTCCTCTTGAAGCTGCAGAGATTTACTGTTTGTCTGCCTCATTTTCTTTTTCAAAACTTAAGTAAAATTGCCCTCAACCTCCCTCTGAATACATTTTAAAAAATTCTTTCCTTAATGAAACTAAGAAACTAGAAAAGGAACCTTAATTTCCCCATTACCACCATCTTATACCTAAAATAAACTCTCAGAGTATGATTTTAAGTGGTTTTACCTGGAATTATATTTCAGACCATTATTATTATTATTATTATTATTATTATTATTATTATTATTATTTTACTTAACCCATGATCTCTACATAATTCATTTTCTAAACTCTGTTTTTCCCCAGATTCAATACCAAGGCTTAGAAAATTCTTTGCTGTATACTTTTAAGTGGTTTCTCCTAGATGTACTTGCTATGATTCCTTTAGAGCCATCTAAGCCTTTAGTATTTGAGATATTATCTGTAATGATTAATGAAGGGGAGCAAAATCATTGGCCCAGGTAAATTTGGCTTATTTCATGTCAGAATAATGATCTCTGTACTTTTGATTAGTTATAATTTTTATCAGGTTAAGTAGAACAGAAAAGCCTTTTTACTATGAACCATTTTCTGCATGTGGGTCAAAAGCTTGCACATCAAAGTTACCTCTAATGCAGAATTAAAATGCCTGGCTTGTACAAAAAGTACTCATGCATACAGTCATTAGTAAAGATGATGGCAATTAGCTCAGCTGGTATCAAGAGGGCCATAGTTATGGACACTACAAGAGACATTGATTTTAGGCAGCTGCATCAAAAATATATGAAATATTACAGATGGCATAGAACAATACCACCCCTGAGCAGGTGGAAACAATTAAACCAGTTTATAGAAACTCTACTCCTAGCAGATGAGCTTAGACATTTGACTTGGGCAAGTTACTCTGAAGTTCTAAATTTTCTCACAGGGCTTAACAGAAATCTTACACAAATTACAAACTATAGACTATCTGAAGGCTAGCTTCTTGTGGCTTCTAAAAGCATGGCCCTCGTTATATTGATGGAGTATGTCTATATTTGTTTTATTAGCTGAAATTTTTGTTGGATATTCTTATAAGAATGGCTCTTCTATCTCTTACCCAGCTGTACTCATTACTGCTTTTATTTTTTTAAATTTTTTTTTTATTCCTGTCAGGTTTGGTGCAAGAGGATGACCATTTCTCAGAGCATTTACCACCAACATAAACCTGGTTGAAACCACACTGTTTTTCCTGTTTGGTCTTCCTTCTTCCATCACTCAGATTTTCACCAGTTTGTCCAACATTCAGCATCCCAAGTTCTGAGATCACCCTGTTTGGTGCCCAAAAGTATCTAGTGTTTTTTATATCATACATACAGGGGAAATTCAATATCCTGAGCAGAGCACAGAGGCCCAGAACTGTGATTACTTTCCTATAATCATTCCCTCTTGTATCTGTTTTGGCCCCACTAACTTCCATGGAATTTCTCAAAAGCACCAAGATTTAAAGTTTATGGTTTTTCCTCTGCCTGAGAGATAATTTTCCACACAGCTTTGTGAAATAAATAAGTCATGGCAATAGTTAATGTCATAGAGAGATTTTATTCAATACTAACTGCAATGCAAGATGTGTTGAACTGAGTCAAATTATACTGAAAGAAAATGCAGACCCTCAAGCAGGGTGTGCTAGTGTAGAGAAAGTCATGTTTAAGAGAGTCTAGCCTACCAACTAGTCACCTGGGTGTGTTCATTGGAGCTTATCAGGTAACAGATTTCATGAATCTTCATGAAAAGAAGCAACTGTACAAGTTAAGTGCCCTCTAGACTAAGCCCTTTATGCCAGGGGTAGAGAACAAAAGAGAGAAATGTAGATCCTCTAATATATTTATTACAGAGTTCCCAGGTCTTGAGAGTAGGTTCTGGGTGGAAGAACTCAAATCTTAAGAAACCAGATTAAGGTTTGGGATTTGTTAGCTTCCTAAGGTAACTGTCCAAAGAGGAGTTCACAGACTTTCTATCACCAGCTTTTGGATGAAACGAACTATTCACTAAGCTCTGCACAGTCAGGTACCTGTGGAGGATCATATAGTCATATCAGTAGTCTGGAGATGAGTTGTTGGAAAGCATGTTCGAGTCAGTCTGTCTGTCTGTCTGTCTGTCTGTCTGTCTGTCTGTCTGTCTGTCTGTCTCTTCCTCCATCCTTTCCTCCCTTCCACCTTCTCCTTCCTCTCTCCATTCCTTCCTTCTTCCCTTCCTCCTTTTCTCTCTCTGTGTGTAAATTGTGTGTGTGTGTGTATGTGTGTGTGTGTGTGTGTGTGCGTGTGCATGTGCGTGTGTGTGTGTGTGTGAGAGAGAGAGAGAGAGAGAGAGAGAGAGAGAGAGAGAGAGAGAGAACATAGTAATAGTAGTTCTTTTGCATTAAATGTCTCATGTTGAGTCTACAGTATTGTGGTCCAAGGCTGATATGGCATCCAGAGTATCCTGAAGACAGACCTGACAATGAGCATCTTTATTAACTCTACTGGATGGCAACTTTCCTTTTCTTCACAGAGGTCTCTGTAATCCACTCCTCCCAGAGAGATTTTGCATTTCCATTCTTTCTGCGGAAGCACAATTCCTTATGTTCTACACCTTTATATTACTCATGGATTTTATGGAAAGCCCACACATACACACACACACACACACACACACACACACACACACACACACACACACACACACACACATACTATTTTCACATTGTGGAACATATGCGTATATACACGTATATAAGTAAAAATTATGTGTGTCATACACAATTATATATATATATTCATTCTATCATCAATTATCTATCTTACACTACTGTGAAGTTCCAATTTAAAACAGTAAGGACACAATAGAGATTTTATAATAAAAGGCCTAATGTATTTATTAGGATTCATGTCTATAAGGCACTGTGGTTCTTAAGTTTATAACATAACTATTAGTGATACAGGCCCAGCATTTAAATAAATGAGAGTTTTAGTCAAAAAATAGTTACAAACACTAATTATTACACAGGAACAAGCAAATAGCATAATTTAATTAAATATACAATACTATGAGATAATGAAAACTGGGCAATAATCTTTTGGAAGAAAAATTATATTAAGGAGATTGATAGAAGAGTTAAATTATTTGATATTAAAGTATTGAAGAAAGATAGTAAACACATTTGAATATATTTTCAAAGAGTTTCTTATTTTCCAAACTGGCGTATTTATGATTTAGGAATACACACTTTTTTGTTTATTGAAAAATATAATTATGGCAAGTTATCATTTGGTTCAAGAGTAATGTCAGACCTCCGTTGGGGAGTGTCTGCTCTCCCATATTACAAGGAATTGCCATGTTAGTAAAGAGCATGCTCACGTTTCTCTTGCATTTGAGAGTTAACTGTTGCATGTTTTTTAAATCATAACATAGACAACCATATTACTGACATCAGCACACAATAATTACGTGGAGGGAATCCGATCATGACCCAAATTCTTCTTAAATTATATTTTGGTTAAGTTATGTATTTTAGTGAGCAAACATTATTTAGACTACATTATAATGTGTTCTATGCTACAGGATACTGTCTCTAGCCCTCCTGTCTAGCAGCAACTCTTGTTAGAAGGAAAATATTCATTGTGCATTTGAATAATTTAATCTTAAATACAAACTCAGAAAATTATTGTTCGTATATGTCTATGTTGAGTCATAAAGATGCTATTTTATGCATATTTATAGACAGATTTATTAGCACATATGTTTTATAGAGCTTTCTTTTCATATATAGTATTATATTTATATCACTAAATTAATGTAAACGGAGTCTTCTATCTAAGAATTGGAAATAGTAATTACGTAAAATGAAAGGCTATCTATCTAAAAAATGGGAATAGTAATTATGCAAAATGAAAGGCTATGATGGTTGTCACAGAATTCAGTTTCCTTTGGAGGCTTCTCAAAACACTGTATTAACTATGGGACAAATACTTATACAATGAGGTACTTGTTAGTCTGAGTAAGGTTGTCTGTAGTAATCAAGAAGGACAAACTTTTAAAAACACTTTAAAATAGATAATCATTCATTTCTACTAGTCATTTAACATAACATATTGCACTATTTATTTTCTCAGTGTTCACGAGAAAATATTAATGACATACAGTGCAAATTCATTCTGATATAGGTCATTAAGCCACTCGTACTCATTTAAATAATGCCACAGTGGCTTCCACTCATTGGATTTCAATCATAAACTTTGCTCAAACAACATAATTGATCATTAATGTTCTCATTTGCTCCAGGCTCACTGTAGATTATTTTCTTAAGAGTGTAAAACCATTACCAGGGAGTGAGAGGCTAATCTCTTCTGTATTATACTTGGTCACCCATGAGGGATATGTTTTCGATCTAAAGAAAAAAAATGATAGAGGAGCCAGAGGAAAGAGCGAGTGAACCTAAGGCTTTGAAAGTTGAATTTTATAAAAATAGATTTTAAATATTGTTCCAATACTATTTATACCTCAATACATAGACTTGGGGAGATACTTTCTACATTTCCGTATTAGGAAGGACTATAAAGTAGGGTGAATTTATCTGAAGCGTTTTCTTTCTTCTTGATAAAAAGGATCCTGGCATAATTTCAAAACTTCAGGGTTTCAAATAATTAAATTATCTGGCCTTGGAGTAAAAATATTCACGTATCATTATCATTCTGAAGCTGATTGGTGCTATTATAAAATAAGGGTGCTGGTCCTCATCTACAAAGACCTTCGGCTCTTCACTGCCCTTGTGGTTTTAAAGATCTTGGATTCTGTTTGTAAAATCCAGTACATAGTCTAAAAGGAAACCACACAAATGTAATTGTTGGGGGGTTTATTACACCCCATTTGATCCCGAGTAATTGCAGGCCATTTCTACACATGCTCTAGCCTGTTGTAGCTCCCAAATAAATGACATGGACTCCTGTTTTTATTTTTTTTAATTTTTGAAATTTTTAAAAGATTTGTTTTTTTCCACTAATTAATTTATTTATTCACTTTACATCCTGATTGCTCTGCCCTCACACATCCCATCCACATCACCCCTCCCCTTCTGCTCTGAGAAGGGGGGGTCTCCCCTGGGTACCAACTCATCCTGGCACCCCAAGTCACTGCAGAACTAGGTATATCCTTGCCCATTGAGGCCAGAAAAAGCAGCTCAGTTAGAGGAACAAGATCTAAAAGCTGTCAATAGAATCAGGATAAGTGCTCACTCCAGGTGTTGGGGGAACCTCATGAAAACCAAGCTGCACATCTACTACATATGTGGTGGTGGGCATAGGAGGGACTTAGGTCCAGCCCATGGATGCTCTTTGGTTGGTGATTCAATCTCTGAGAGCCCCGAAGGGTCCAAGTTCGTTGACTCTGTTGGTGTTCTTTTGGAGTCCTTAGGTTTATTTTTTATTTTTTATTTATTTTTTGTTTTTTCGAGACAGGGTTTCTCTGCGTAGCCCTGGCTGTCCTGGAACTTACTCTGTAGACCGGGCTGGCCTCGAACTCAGAAATCCACCTGCCTCTGCCTCCCAAATGCTGGGATTAAAGGTGTGCGCCACCGCCACCATTGTCCTTAGGTTTCTTTCTTTCTTTCTTTCTTTCTTTCTTTCTTTCTTTCTTTCTTTCTTTCTTTCTTTCTTTCTTTCTTTCTTTCTTTCTTTCTTTCTTTCTTTTTTTTTTTTTTTTTTCGAGACTGGGTTTCTCTGTGTAGCCCTGGCTGTCTGGAACTCACTCTGTAGACCAGGCTGGCCTCGAACTCAGAAATCCACCTGCCTCTGCCTCCCAAGTGCTGGGATTAAAGGCATGCACCACCACTGCCCGGCTGTCCTTAGGTTTCTTTTATTTATTTATTTATTTATTTATTTATTTATTTATTTATTTATTTATTTATTTATTTTTTGATATTTTATTTACATTTCCGATGATTCCCCTTTTCTTTAGAAACCCCGTGTCCCCTCCCCCTCCCCGCCTCTGTGAGGGAATTCCTCCTCCCACCTACCCGCCCACCCATTCCCATATTCCCACCTTGACATTCCC
>CM052705.1:73272726-73359912 GCA_028551405.1 Uromys caudimaculatus | reverse complement strand
CTATTCTTGATCTTAGAGCATAGGCCCCTGGTGTTCTGTTCAGGAACTTTTCCCCCGTACCCAGGTGTTCGAGAGTTTTCCCCACTTTCTCTTCTATTAGATTCAGTGTAACTGGTTTTATGTGGAGGTCCTTAATCCACTTGGATTCTTAATCCTTTCCCCTAACTCTTGCATAAGACTTCCTGAGCTCCATCTATTGTTTGGCTGCAGGTCTCTGCATTAGTTTCAGTCAGAAACTGGCTGCAACCTTTTAGAGAACAGGAATATTGAGCTTCTGTCTGCAAGCATAACAGTATCGTGAATAGCATCAGGGATTGGTTCTTGCCCATAGGATGGGTCTTAAGTTGGCCAGTCATTGCTTGGCTTTTACCTCAGTCTCTGCTCCATTCTTGTTGCTGCACATCTTGTAGGCAGGACAAATTTTGGAACAAAAGTTTTGTGGGTGGGTTGGTGTCCTTATCCTTCCAGTGGACACTTCAGGCTCCCTATCCCCCACTGCTAGGAGTCTCAGCTAGAGTCACCCCCATAGACTCCCTGGAACCTCTTCCATCTTAGAGATCTGTTATTTTTGTTGACAAGCTGCAAACATTAAGCTGGACAGGTTCAGAGCTATTCCAACCCAACTAAGCTGTGGACATCCAGCCACATGCCCTGTTCCTTGCCATCTAGTTTTGCCCTGAGTTATTCTAATCCACATGTGTCCCAAAGGCTGGTCTTTCATCATGACCAAATCTGAATCCTCCTGGTCCATATACATTGTCTCTCCATACCTTCTTCTCTTCATCTCCTCCTTTTCTCTAGTCTCTCTCTCTCTCTGACTGTCTAACTGGGATTGGAAATCCTGCCATATTCCCTTCTGCCCAGCTAATTGGCTGATCAGCTCTTGATTAACCAATCAGAGGTGATGGGAAACAATTTTTACATAGTGGAGAGATCAGAGATTTTTGAACATGCTATCATCCAGACTGAAACCAGAAGTCTGGGCTTAGAAATCAGCATCCGAATACACAGTGCGTTACCCATCCCCCGCAATTATTTTAAATACTGTCTTGTCCAGGACCATATAGGTACTCTACAATTTTAACATACTGGTAATACGTAAACAGCAAACAGATTTCCAATTTTTTGTTCCACTTTTGAAGAAATATTTCTAAGCCTATTTTGAATGTATTCTTTTCTCTCAAACTGCGTTATTTTCACCCAAACTTTGGAAGTTACGGTAAGGAAGTGTTTATATTCCTTCCACTGGTACCCCTGCCTTCCCTTAAACAACTATCTTGTGTGATTAGTTACTCCAGATGTATGTGCTGTCTTATCCTTTCTAAACAAATACACGAGAAATAACGTTTGCTCATAACATTCTTATTCTTGGTTCTTAAGATTGTCTTAGCTAAGATTTGTAGGAGCAGGATTTTATGTTAGCTCAGAACATTACCGTTTTCAAGATGTTTGGATGGATCCTTATTTTTGTTAAGAATTGTATTAGTTAATACAGTCAGGGAGAGTGACAAGAGTCCCTGTTTCACTCCTCATGTTACTAAAGGTATAAAGTAGGGATAATGTCCATAAAAGTCATCCAAATCAAGTAAAACCAGATATAGATTGAGTTTTTATCCTGAATAGAAACAAAGGATTATGTTATCTATTTAGAGGTTTAGGATCTAGTGCAATATATTGTGTGTATGCATTTATCTTGTTATGTTCTGAAATTTGTGTAAATTAAATGTAATAACATTATATAAACCATCAAAAAATCAGCTTAAGAAAGACACATATATTTTAGAAAGTAGAAAATGGGATGAGATAGAGGGGAATTACCGAAGGCTATTCCAGTATTTTCTTCTGGAAAGTGTCTCATCTGGGCATCAGATATGGCAGGACTGAAGTCACCCAGACTAAAGCTGTGAGTGACTTGAGAGTGTCTGCAGGAGCTTTTGACCCCAGGCTTGTTCTATACCAGTACAACCCAACTGCAGCCTCCCACCTTTCTCTACCAGACAACAAAGCTTTATTTTGTGGAGTAATTGAATTCAAGCTCCCTATGCAAAGGCATAACAGGAGACTGAGAGAGCTATGGCATTAAAAGAACTAATAAATGAGGATCTAGATCCTCTGCATGTACAATACAAAGATATTATTGATGTTGTAAACTGGTATCTCATGAAACAGGAGTATAAACTGGACCTATAACCAAGTAGCCATTAGAAAAATATTTAAAACAGTTAGAAGAAAGGGTTCCAGATACCGAGGGGTTAGGAAAGGGTCAGTTATTTTTCATTTTCATTATACTTTTGAAGTGTATTTGGCTTTTGAAAAGGGAGCGACTTAAAATTTGCACATAAAATAAAACATGGTGAATAGACAGAACAGAACAGAACTTAGAGCCCTGCAGACTGCTCTGAACTCTGGAGTCTGTTGTCATCTAGGGAGGACAATCTTGAAACATCAGGTTTCCTGGGCTGCTGAAACCCTGTAGGAGGCAGAGGATGAGACATGGGTCTTTAATTTCTTGGTCTTTCCAGATAATGAGTTAACTACATGGGACCACATAACCTAACTGTATAGTGCGGCAAGCCACTGCAGCAACCCCTATAAAGAAGAATAAGGTGATACCTGGAGGGTCAGCTCTCTTGGCTCCTCAAGCTCCATCAGCCTTTGTATGCTTGGCTCGTATTCTTCTCCTTGAACCATTATTTGGTCCAACTTCAGTATTAGCGAACATATCTCTAATGGACTCAAAATTTAGTGGGGCCCTCCCACTAGCACCTACCATATCTACACATGCTTTTCATCATGATGCCATCTTGGTAGGCTGAAGGACTCATCTCTAGAGCAATCAGGGATGGAGTGTCTTTTGCTGCTTTGATATTTCATTCTCATAAGGCCCCAGAAGCTATTTTCTGCCAAGGTGATGAGAATGCTAATCAACCTAGCCTTTGGCCTAATTCTTGTCTTATTTTTCTTTCTCTGTCCAAGTTCAGACAGACCTGCACCATTTTCCCAAAGTTTACTAATGTAACTCATTCTTGTTCCACGGGGATGCTCTTCTGAACTTCTTATGAAGTAGACTCTTCTTTTTAAAAAGTCCCCAATCTATGCATTATACATTTCACTATAGTGTTTAAAAATGAAGCAATTTATATAAAATTCAAGCTGTACAATCTAGAAATGTGTTTCCAGCAGCTTTCTGCACTTGAGTATATAAAGAATTCACCGTGAGGCTTATTAAAAGAAATGGTGCCCAATTCTGTACTAATGTGTGTTCAATAGGCCTGAAGTGGGGCCTGAAGCGTCTACATTTGCAACAAATATTGGGAAGTAAACGGATTGACAACCATGTTTTTAAAAAAAAGTTAATTTAAAGTTGATTTTTCATGTATGCATGAGATTTATCTGAAAATACATAATTTATCTATGTGACAACTTCTGCTGGAGACCTACATAAGGACATTGGAAGAAGGAAGATTCACTCTTCTTCACCTGTGTGCTTTGTGTGACTAAGAGACTGCTAGATCCTCGGACTTTCATTCACAGCTGCTGCTCTCCATTGTTGGGGAATTTGACTACAGACTGTAAATCATCAACAAATTCCCTTACTATATAGAGACTACCCATAAGTTCTGTGATTCTAGAGAACCCTAATACAGGTGGTTTCCCCAAATCCACATGGAAGAAGGAAATAAACGCGCTAAAATTCAAATTACTGAAGCATGAATGCATATTAAGAGAAAAGTAAAAAAAATTAAAAAAAAAGTGTCAGAAAACCCCATAAAATCCTTCAAAAGTGAAAGTAAAATAAGAATTATCTGATATTTACCCATCAAGTTAAGTTTTTTCCTAACTGAAATACATCCTGAATGTCATGGACTCTTAGCAATAATCTTCATTTTTACAGAAGTGGTAACTTGCGAGAAAATTCCAGTGGTGTTAATTGAAGCTGAAGAAATATGAAAGATACAAAATAGGAAGAATGCATAATATAAGTTAATTTTAATGATTAAGGATAATTTAACATGCTGCTACTAATTGTGATGTTTGGTATGCCTGGTTGAACGGAGAATTTTCTCTGTGATTCTCTTCTTGTCTTAAAATATCTTAATCTTCTTCTTTACATATCAATGAGCTTGGGGCTGGAGGCATAGCTCAGCTCCATATAACTAACACTAACATATTGCTTTGCAGAGGACTGAAACTTGGGAGTTTGGTTGGTTCCTAGAACCCAAGTGAGCTGCTCCTAAGCTTCTTGACTCCTGGTCCATGGGATCCCATACCCTCACATGGACTCTGCCAGAACCCCAGCACTTACCCCACATGCACAAACCCAGGTAATTAAAAATCTAAATGAATCCTAAAAAGAAGACAGCAAGCTTTTCTGGCTAAATTTATAAGATGGATCAGTGATGCTACCAATCACCTCATCTTTGCTTCACATTCTAGCCTCTCGATGAGGCAGTGCAACAAGAGACGATGCAATATGTTGGTTATCTGCTGCAGAGCACTTGATATTTGCCATAAGCAGGAACCAGAAACCAGAAATCTCAGTGGTTGAAGCACTGAGATTAGAGGTCAGGTTTATACATTGTTTCTTTAACTGTATCAGTTTTAGTGTGCAAACCAGTTTCCTGAAATAAGCACCATGAAGAAATTAACTGACAAGGGTCAAATTTTACCACCCAGTTTCCTTACAAAACAGTTTGACAGGAGTGTATAGCCTCTCAAGACCCAGTCTCTGTTACATGAAGAACTATCCACTGGAACAAAGGAGAAGACATAGTTCTGCTCTCATAGATGATCCAAAGAGCAATTTCTCAAGACCTTTGGTCTGTAGCCCTCTCTTAGGAAAGTGTCTGAGGTATAGATGCGGTCTTTCTTCTTTACTACTAAACTGGCTGTGAATCCCAGTTTGATAGAATCAGAGAACACCTCTGCACAGTTCACATAGAGATTCAGTTTGTATTATCTTCATAGCAGAAGATTCTAGTTCCCCTAAATCTTGTGATAAAAGAACTAAGATTTGAATAGCTACTTTAATAATGAAGAAGTCAGGGGCGGGTTACTGGTATTACTTGTCTAAGGATACCTTATTGCTTATCAGCTGTCCTGGCAGCTTAAAATCCTTGCTTTGCAAGGCCTGAGACTATTCCTTACAAAGTACTGTGTATGTAAGAAGGAATTAATCTTTGAGATACTTGACCTAATTTTACTTCTTCAATTTAGTTTTCACTTTCTTGTTGGTAAGAGAGGACATGTAGCTAAAACTGAATTTTGTCAAAGTGTGTATGAACTTGAAGGAGAGATAGCTGAACCAAGGCTAACATCCTTATGTCCCTCAGGCAGAGAGGGCCCTACTGTTATTTTTAAACACTTCTCTGCTTTATCCCTTAACATATTGAAAGAAATCTTGTATTCAGTTCACAAAGAAATAAAACAGAATAATGTTTTAAAATATATGATACCTAATAACACATTTAGCTGATATGAAAAAAATTGTGAGCTGGGCAAGATCGTCCTCAGGAATAGCAGTAGCTCTGGCAGCCCATACCTTTTGTTCCCTGGAAGATACTTTTCTTCTTTATGAATTACTGTTTGGAATTTTCCCAGCACAGAGAATTGCTGAAGAAATATTTCAGGATGTGCATTTTCAGTGTCTGTGAGTGTGCTGCTCCAAGACAGTGCAGAGCTTGGGAGATTCAGAGCAGCATTATAATTCAGCTCACCGAAGCTGCTTCTCTTTCAAAGGAACCACCTGGAGGCCTAGGCCTTTCATGGTCAAGTTTTGCATCTTGTAGAAAAACTCCTGAAGGGATTTTTAATATAACTTTTAAAAATGTGTTTAGACATAGTGAGGCATGCAGTGTTTCTGCAGGTTGGTGTGCTGCTCACAACAGTTTTACATATGTAGTTATTTTTGCAACTACATTGAGGAAAAGTTAGGGGACATGTCCATCCTGCCATGAGAACCTCCCACGCCCGAGAAGACACATGCCACTCACAATCTAACACTACAGATTCTTACAGACTCTAACACTCACAGAAAGTGCCTGCTCTTAACCTTATGCCAGGTGCAGTCCAGTTCTATTCAGTTCTGTTTGACTCGACATAATGTTTTTTTTTTTTTTTTGAAATTTAATCTGCTTTTATAAAGATCAAAAGTGCATTCTTTCACTGTCGTTTGACAGTCTAAAGATTGCATGTGCTGTGATTTTTATTGTTTATTGTTTTGTGAGCAGGCTTCGGGATTGTTTCTGTTTTGAGGCCACCGTGGATAACCATAAAGCTGCTATGATCGCTCTTGTGCCAGGGATTCTGTGGACATTTGTTTTAGGCATCTTATGTGGTGAGTATGTGTACAAGCCACCATTAATGTGTGCACAGCAGGGACCTTCACATCTTTACCATTTGAGTCTTTTCTTCCTTCAGTGTTTTGGTTTGTTTGCTAAGTGTACTGCCATTTTGTTGTAAGTTTTTATACTCCCTCACAAGGATAATGAATACTTTTCAGAGGACTATTGGACACTTAGAAATTCATCTCAGTGAAGTAAAATTCCAAGTACCCTTTCATTTTCTTTAGGGGGTTACCTATTTGCAATTGAGACACTCGGAACAATTTATATGGCTCCAATGTGAGCATATTCTTAAACACCTAAGTTGAAAACATCCTGAAACAGTGTGCATGCAATCTACTCTCAGAGTAAGAGTTCTAGTGAAGACGTCAATCTGATGTGGTCTGGTACACCAGTACAAGCACCGTGTGTTCATGAAATCCATGCTCTCTTCCAGGTTAGGAAAATATAACCTATGTTCTCCTGTGTTATTCTCTCTTCCTTTCCCTTGAAACTTTTAATATTCTTTCTTTATTTAGTGTTTTGATGATTATTTGCTGAGGTAAATTTCTTCTCTGGCTTTGTCTATTTGGTATTCTGTATGCTTCTTGTACCTTGATAGGCATTTCCTTTATTGGGTTAGGTAATTTTCTTATCTGATTTTGTTGAAAAATTTTCTTTTGATTTGGACCTGGTTTCTTCTCCTTCATCTATCCCTATTCTTAAAATTGGTATTTTCACAGTGTCCCAGATTTCCTGGATGTTTTGTGCCTGGAGTTCATAGAGTTAACATTTTCTTTGACTGAGGTTATCTATATCTTTTATCTTGCCTTCAGTGAGATTTTGCCTTCCTCTTCTTGTATTTTGTAGGTGAGGTTGGCTTCTAAGGTTCCTCTTTGAGTTCCTAATTTTTTATTTCTAGTTTTCCCTCAGTTTGTGTTTTCATTATTGATTCTATTTCCTTCCACTTTCAGGTCTTGAACTGTTTTACTAATTTCTTTCTATGGTTTGTGTTTTAATAAATTTTTAAGGGATTTATTTACTTCCTCTTTAAGGACTTTTACCATAGTCATAAATGTTATTTTATAGTCCTAGTCATGTGCTTTCAGATATGTATTACTTCTCAGGGTCATGGTTGCTGAGCTCTAATGGAGATATATTATCCTGGATGTTATTCCCTTTTTATCCTGGTATCTCGGCATCAGGGTTTGAGATGATTGCAATTCTAAGTTCTGATTTTAGGTCCTGTCTTTGTTGGGTGGGTGTTTTGCTCTTTGGTTTCTGTTTCCTCTCTGGTTCTTAGGAGGATGTGGTAGCTGTACATTGTCAGGTAGAGAATTTTTCTGGGATCCTGCTGGGTTTTAGGGATAAAAATGTGTTTCTAGGTATTGGGAGCTGCTGACACTTAGGAGTGAGGACCGGCATCAGCTAAGTGGGCCAGAGGAGGGAGAAGAGCAGGATTCCACCAGAGTTTCTAGTCCTCTGGGTACTGGGGTAAAGAGTGAAGAACAGCCACAGCAGGCAGTCTGATACACTGCTGGGGATGAAACTGGGAGGTTGGATTTGGAAGAGAGGAGGGGAGGCAAAGATCTTCGTTAGCCTACCTGTTTTCCTGGCCAGTGTTGTTTGCAGGTTCCAGGAAATCTAATGTTTCCTTTACACATTTGAGTCTAAGATCCAATTTAAATTAAGAGCAAGATGTGAGGTAGAGATCCTAATAACTCATCTTTTTATATTTCCCTGTGAATATCCAAATGTTCCACTAATTGAAAATAACAATCTCCCCCACTTTCATTCCAATAAAACATTGCAAGTCAAGAAAGTACACATACATGATCTAGACCTAGACTTTTACTCTGTTCCATTTTATTTTTCTCTCTTACTAAATGTTATATTAAGTCTTCAAATTTGAAAGTGGTAGTTTTAAAAATGATTTTCACTATATGGTTAGACATGTCACATATTTAATGTTTCTATATAAATTGTTAATCTCTGTTTTCTCTGTCTCTGTTCTCTCTCTGTGTCTCTCTCTCTCTTACACACACAGACACACACACACACACACACACACACACACACACACTATCAGCCTTATGTTGGATTAGTTTTATAATATATAGTATATTGTAAATGAGATTTTCTTTTCTAACAATGCAATTTTCTAATCGATTAACAGTCCCTTTACAACTTCTTTTTTCTCTTGCCTTTTATTTATTTTAATTTGAAACATTATTATTTACACGTGAATATGTTGAGGGATTTGTACATACCTGTGTATTTGAGGGCGTGTGCAGAGGTTTCTTTTATGGTTTTGCACAGTTATCTGTGTTATCATCTGTAAATGATATTTTTAAATGTTATTTAATAATTTTACTTGTTATTAATATGACCAGCCCCCCAATAAAATTGAGGAAAAGTTCAATGGAGTTTTAAAATCAGTTTTAGCTCAATTACTGGGCAAATTACTCCTAATGTATTTTTCTATCCATTAGACTGTTAATTCACCAGCTTCATTTCCCAAGTACTTACTGTTTGAGTCTTGCCTGAATTATTTCTACTCTATCAGTCTGTCCTCAGGCTACTGGTCCACCATGTCTAGTACAGAACTCCTGTTCTCTCTGTTCTTTTCTCTTTCTCTTTCCTTTTCTTCTTCACTTTTTTCTCCTTGTGGTCCCTACCTGCCATTCCCAGTCAGTAACTGAAACCTCACCTACTTTTAATGGGAAGCAAGTTTATACAAGAGGGCTGGTCTACAGGAGAATCTACTCATTGTTGGAAATCAGATCTTGAGGTTCAGAATTTAGCATTTGTATACCCAGAACAAGACCAATCTTTCAACAATCATCCTTCTTCTTCTCTCCCCCATCCTCCTCTTCTAAACAGGACTTCTCATTGAATCTGGAGTTCTCTGGTTTAGCTAGTCTCATTGGCTGGTGAGCCCTCAGAATCTGGTCATCTCTGCCTAGTTCCCTAACCAGAACTGAGGTTATAAGTATGAGTGACACTTCCATCCTAGCTTTTATGTGAGAGCTAAGGACCTGAACTGAGGTTCTCATGCTTGGATAAAGGGCACACAGATGTTTTCCACACTGACTGAAAAATCTCCCCAGCCTCTTCTTTTATTTCTCTTGTACATGTCAATATTGATTAAAAGTATTAAAACTATCATGCTTCAGGTGTGCAGTGTATAATATTTTGTCATTATAGAGACAAAACAATCTGTCTACGATTTTAGACAGTGTGTTCTATGAGTTTTAAAGTATAATTTCATGACTCTTCTCAGCTGTCTGAGGGATTTGGGGTCCTGATCCTAGGGAGTCCAGTCCCCAAACCATGTCTAAGCATTGGCTGAAAAGGTGAATGTCAGAAGTCAGTTATAGTGAAGCCAAGAAAAGAGACTTGTACATAACCTATTTTCTCTTACCTTGGTGTGTTGGTGAGGTATCTTGGGTAAACTCTAGGGTTACTTAGCCTCATGTTACACATTTTAGCTGATATTTTGTATATGACTGACATATATGGAGTTGAGCAGGAACCTAATGCATAGTTTGTAGCAAAGAAGACATTCAAGATAAAGACAGAAATGACTAACTTTCTGTTTTCAGTTACCCATTTGGCATCTGCTGGTCCAAGAACAGGTTCTATGTTCTTGTTACATGTATCTGGAAAATATACTGCCATGTAATATTTATATGCTAGAATTAATTACATCTTTTAATGTATTTGATGCATTAATAATACATATTTCTGTGGATTCTATTTGATATTAGTTCAGATATGAATTTTAATGATCATGATAGATTCTTACAATTCTAAATACTTGTAATAAATTACAATTAAATTTTATTTATATCAAAATTCTTGTTGGACTTTGGTATGAAGATTATTTTGGCTAGATTAAAAAGCAAAACAGAATATGATTTCAACTTTTAGGGGAATTTGAAAATGATATTTCTTTCTAAAATATTCAGATGAACTGATTACATCCTCTTTTATTTAAAAGTTTTTAATAATATGAATTCCCTTTAATATTTATAGATTTATATTCATGAGTCAATAGGTCATATGGGTAATTGATATTATTAATATTGCATATATTCTTCTCTGAATTTTAAGGATTGTGTTTATCTACTGAAACATTGTTGGTATTTTATTTTTTCATTATATGAAATTTATATATGTATATATTCAGTATATTTGTGTATTTGTATCCACATATGTGCACTTGAATGACCTGGAAAAGTTGAAGGCCAGCGAGTAACTTTATGGAGTTGGGTCTCTCCTTCCACCATGTAGGCCCTGGGGTCTGAATTAAGGTCGTTAGGCAGGACTACAGGTGCCTTTAACAGCTGAGCCATCTTGCTGGGATGTTCCTTTTAATAAATATCTCCAATATCTATAATGATGACAACTATTTTTTGCTGCAGTTAATTTTATTTATGTCAAAGTTATTTGAGATTTTTTGAATGAGACTAGGACTGTTTGCAAAGCCTATTAGTTGTGCTTACATTTTGGAAAGGAATTATAGGGCTGGATATTCATGTTTTCTTGTCTTAGTATCTTTGCCTATATCTGTGATAAGGCATCCTAACAAAAGTTATTAAAGTGGTTTATTTTGGCTCCAATTTAGTATTACTACTTGTCATGTCAGGGATGTCACTGTCCCCAAGAGGTGAGTCTGCTGCTCACATTTGCAACAACTGTCAAAAGTATCAGTTAGGGGAGATACATGCTTGTGCTCATCTTGCTTCCTGCACTTTACATAATCCAGATTTCAGACCAAGAAATGGCGCCACTTCCTCCTCTTTTCTGAAGAGAAAAGGAGGAAGAGTGGGTGCAAGGGCCGGGGCGGTGTTAGGGGTAGGGAGAGAGCGGGGGAGGGGAAGGATTGGGAGGAGGGGAGGAAGTAGAAACTAAATTGGGATGTAAAGTATATAAGTAAATAAATAAAAAACAAATATAACTGCTGCCACCTTACAAGGGTTAGTGCTCCCACTTCAATTATCCTAACCAAGATAATTCCTCACAGCCATGCCCAGAGTCCTCTTCCTAGGCAATTCTAGATGTTAACTCATCAAGTTGACAACTGTGATTAACTAACTACAACACTTACTTTATAATTTATTAAAAGCATGTGGCATTATGTCTGGATTTTTTAAATTTATTTTCTGAAAATTTCAAGTAAAACAGTTCAGGGTCATTGTGAAGTTTTAAGCATTTTCGTGAGTATGTAGATGGAGACTTATTTATATAGTTGTTTGTTTTTAACAAAAGAACACTGACACATTATTGTGTTGGCCAATAGAAAACCACTCCTCTTTAGGGTGGGTGAATGACATTCTAATTAGAAAAATAAAAGTATCTGTAATAATCTATGATCCCATACTTGAATACCTGATAGCTAGGTCTTTATATTTATACTTTGTAGAAACACTAGATAGGAAACAGTATTATGACTTCTCTATGAAACCTTATATACTGTGTGTGTGTGTGTGTGTGAATATGCATGTGCTGAGAGAGAGAGAGAGAGAGAGAGAGAGAGAGAGAGAGAGAGAGAGAGAGAGAGAGAAAGTATTTTGGAAATAACTTTAGACTCTGTGATTCTAGAACTATCAATGATATTCTCTTGATACCCTTCTACTTATTCTTTATTGTCTAGGATGAAACATGTTTTTTTGAACCAGTGTGTGTGTGTGTGTATGTGTGTGTGTGTGTGTGTGTGTGTGTGTGTGCGCACATGCACACTTGTGTTTCTTAAAGTCTAATTTACTAAGTCATTAGAAGCCTAAACTGAAAAAAAGAGTTTGCTTTTGTTTTGGATTACTTTTTACTATTCTTATATAGAAGATAGACTTTGTCAGTAGAAACTAAGGAAAGCAAGAATCTTAGCGAACATGCTTGCATCTACAAGTGATAGTTTGGTAAATTGAATGGAAACTAAAAATAAAAAACTATGCCATACATATATAAACTGCTGCTACATTTTATTACACTTAATTTAGTATGACAAATAAATAAATAACATATAAAAATTTACCTTGCCTACAAGATGTGCAGGAATAAACATCCAGCAGAGACTGAGGGAACAGCCAACCAATGACTGGCCTAAATGAGACCCATCCCATATGAGCGTGCCAACCCCTGACACTATTAATGCTACTCTGCTATCCTTGCAGATAGGAGCCTAGAATAACTGTCTCCTGAGAGGTTTCATCCAGCAGCAGACCCAGGAAGATACAGAGACTCACAGCAAAATGGGGAGTCTTGTGGAAGAGTGGGGAATAGAAGTGAGCAAGTCAGAGGGGTCAAGGACACCACAAGATAACCCACAGAGTCAATAATCAGACACCATGGGTCCTCGGTCCTCTCAGAGCCTGCGCCACCAATCAGGGAGCATGCAGAAGCTACACATTTGTAGCAAATGTGCAGCTTGGTGTTCATTTGGGTCCACTGTCAAGTGGTACAGGGTTTTGAAACTTATCCTGTTATATCATCTTGTTCTCTGAGGAAATACACTTTACACTATTCATTCTCCCCATTAGACTCCTTCTAAGATAAATGAATTCACATTCAGAATTGAGCCAGCTTCAAAGCAGATGGTTCATCTTAAGAATGGTCTAGATTTCTGTGACCTGCTGAGGACTATACTGAACCAGAGGAACATTTAATCCACCTTACACATCTCACACCCCATGTTCACTAAATGTACTTCTATCCAAAGATTAAAAATATGTGTAAAATTATAGACAGATCTTGAGATTCCCAGAGGAAATGGAATTGTGGGAAATAAATATACCTTGATAAACTTTCAATATTAAAATATATAAACCACTCTTATATACATGTACATACAATTCAACAGAGTAAATTATAAATTTATTTGGAAATATATGAAAAATAAACTTTTGATTTCTTATAGAAATATATTCAATCTTACTAACTACTAATTTTATTTTAAATTGTGATTAAATGGTAATGAATAAAAAGTCAAGCAGGATTCCATTTTTCTCCTTTTTTAATATTTATTTATTTTATTCACTTTGCAATCCCTATCACAGCTGCCCTTCCTCCTCTGTTCCCAGTCCCTCCTCCCACTGCCCCAACCCTTCTCTTCAGAGAAGGGGAGCTCCCCTTTGGGTACCACCCCACATTGGGCATTTAGTCCCAGAAGGTCTAAGCACACTCTCTCCCAACTAGGCAGTCCAAGTAGGGAAGGGGACCCAATGGTAGTGAATGAATTGTATTTTACCTAACAAGAAATAAGAAAAAGTTACTCTGTACAGATGAAATAGAATGTATTGTTCTGTATGTCAAAGTAATGAACATTTAAGGAGCCAGATGAATTGGCTGATTAATAATGGGCACCTGAAAATCAGTTCAGTGTCTTGAATACTTTTGTCTTGTTTTCTAAATGACAGGACCCTTCCTCCTGTACGGAAACACATCGTGTTTAACCTTGTAGACCAATCACATCTAATGTTCACAGCCTCTTTCTGTTTTAATGGAGTTCTTTCTCAGTCTCTTATGTGGTCTGCTCTTTCTCTCATTCCATCATCTACACTGCAAAGCTCATGGCAGCAGTCCACGTTTGGCCATATTTTTATAGTAATGTTGAGTTCATTGATGAACTGTGAGTATGACTTAAGGACTAATAATTCCAAGATGTACCTATAGAGGGGATCATTTCCCAGAATCCTTGGCATATATGTCTATTTATATGGGAATGGTCTACCTTGTCTCTAAGGTATGTTCACTTTAAGACACCAAAGATACCTTCTCTCCCCCCCCACCCCCACATCTTGCTGCTTTTTCATCTATTTTGAATTTCCTGTGCTAAGAAAGACCTTAACATCCACTTAGTTTTCCTGGCCATAAATTGGAAATTGGGAAGTCATCTTCAACAGCCTACATCGTACTCCAGCAGATCACCATGTACCTGATGGATATTAATCTTAATAAATGACCTTTCTACTACTCTTATCTTTTTAATCATCTTATTGTGCCTCAAAATGCAGGTTTGAGAAAATCTGCCTGCTGCCACATTCTGCAGTGCTACATTGTCTAAGAACCATCATTACTGCTTCCTGGTCCCAGACAATAGGTCTTTATTTATTCCCAATAGACCCCATCCTCAAGGCTGCTTCAGTTATACACACACACACACACACACACACACACACACACACACACACACACACACACACATATATATATGTATATATATAAAGGGAGGCTTGCTTTGATCAGGTAATTTAGCTGTTAACAACTACAGACATTTTAATTATTTGGTGAAAGTTGTGAGTGGTAAAAGACCCCAGTGCAGAACCACCTTCCCTCAGGAACTGAAAGATTGAAAATCAGTAGTTTCTTTAAAGAAAATACAATATGCATATTAAATATGAGGTCTGTTTAATTAAATTAAGCTATCAGACCTTGTTATATTAGAAAACAAAAATAGCATAACGAATAATGTTTAAGCTTATTAAAGTTTAATATGAAGGCAAAAGGTGCCTTAAAAAGTAATAATTCATGTTTAACTACAAGAAAGTGTGAAAATAATTAAGAGTTTGAAAATATGCTTACTTGTGTTTTCATGCTGACCTCATTATGGAAATAAGTTAGCTGAAAAGTTTGAAGAAAAAGGCTTTGCCTTTGCATATATTGCAAACCCCATCTTATTTTCTCAAACAGCGAGGATAACAGACAAGTGATGGTGACCTCTTCACATCCAAGTACTGACTTGAGCAGGTCACCAATTGCTCCTATAATTATAGCTGGAAGAGTGACACTGAAGCAGTTTTCAATTCTGTACAGATGACATATATCAGGAGCACTCTACCTTACTGTCTTTATCATATCATTTCTGACATGTGACATTAATTATAGACATTGGTCACATGATGACATTTTGTCTGTAACTGGCCTGACTTTGAGGGGTCTACACAATTAGGATGTGTGCAGTAACTAAAGCCATAGGCTCTGCGTCTAGAACTGGGCTTAAACAAAAGAAAAACAATTCGTGTCCTAGGGCTAAATAGGAAGCAGTTATACGAAATGAGCATGCACAACCACTTTGGTAATAAATTATTATGACTACCTTGTTGTTGAGATGATAATTTGGTTAGGTTTTCATTTGAAATATTGAATTTTTTGGTAGAATCTGTGTTTAAAACGTTGGAATTTTCCCTGTCATTTAACTCTCTTTAAAAGGCAATTTCTACTCTTCATTTTAATAATTCTGCATATGAAACTTTTAGTGGAGAGATTATAGATGTAGACTTTTAAATGGTGTTGGATTTGAGGGTTATGGAGTGAGTAACCCCATAACCATAACTGCATATTTCATCAATTCACCAAGGTTACCATTCAGGCTGTTCGAGTTCCTGGGTTTCCTTGGAAAGGCCCATTTGTATCCTAACATACTTTTCCTGCAAACGTACAGTGGCCCATGAGCATTATTATTTATTTTTAATTTTAGTATATATTCATTATTCAGCATAATGACCTTCACTATGACATCCTCAACTATGTGTGACACACTTTGATTATGCTGTGTTGCATGGCCCTCTCTGACCATTTTTCCTTCCTTTGATTCTCTTCTTCCCAAATTGCCTCTTCTATGCTTTTAAGTCACATAGTTTTATTTTTAAGTCTAGATTTTATATAGGATAGGAATTAATATTTTCAGGAGAATAGACAGACTGGGGATTTATCTTTGGGCAAAATGGGAATTTATCTTTGAGGACTGAAAACTAAAAGCCGTAAGTGTCCACTGATGTGCCCTCAGGAATGGATATCATCTTTCTGCCTGCGCTTCCACTGAAGCAAGACCTTACTGGTTGCATTCATGTCCCCAGTTTATCTGCAGTATCTTGTTGCATTAAAGGCATTCTCCAGGTACCACACTGGTCCAATGCTTCCTTTTTCCAATGAATCACTTGTGATGTGGTATGTAGAGATGTGGCTTTATATTGCCTGCTTTCTATATCCTGGCACAATTGAATTTATTGTCTTACTGGTCAATAAAAACTTTAGTATATGTTACGAGGATGAAACAAAGGAAATATAAAGATTCTCTTTGAGTTTTGAAGAGACTCCAAATAATTCAGGTGCCCACTCATTTAAAACTGGAAATTCTAAGACTTCTACATTTTCTGCAATTAAGTGTATATATGTCTACCATAGAATTTAGAAGAAGCACATTTTCATACACTCTCACTAGGCTATTATTATTATTATTATTATTATTATTATTATTATTATTATTATTTGTATAGTCTCAGGAACTTTCCCCAGTGCAATCAGGGCACTATTGTTCCAAAACAGAAAGGCTTAGCTTGAGGATACTATGAGAATGAGAAGGCAATACTTTTGTCTATGTTTTTGACATTTAACATTGCTTTCTCTCAACCTTAGTGGATAAAGGGGACATGAATTAGAAGACTAGACAGAAACATTCAACATCAGTTGAAGAATTGAGAAACGCACAGCATTAAGGAGATGCCCTACCTTATAGCATCCTTATCTACATTCCTGGTTCAGAATGCCTGTAGGCATATTGCTGTCCTGAAAACTTAATGTGTAGAACTGATGCATATGATGATATCAAATAAAATCGTTTTTAGTAAACTGTTATTTTTATTTCAAAATTGCGAAGATATTTCTCTTTTATTAGTTTTTAGGATTAAAGTTCATTATCTCCCATTGACATTTAGAACAACTATTTTTATAGTTAGAATATCACTTACAAACTACAAACAATATCTTTAATTATAAGCTTCAGTTGACTTCCTTTTGTGTATATTAAAGTTATATTTATTTATTTTTGTATTGAGTGACCCACGGTTAGTTTTACCTTTGTAAATAAAACATTATCTGAGTTTGCTAAATATTCATTGCATAATGCATTATTTCCAAATTTGTAAATCAAATCAAATATGATAAAACTTTCTTAGTCATTTTTGCAAATTAAATTGCATCTTGATTTTGTCACAAGATTGAGAAATCATTATAATGATATTAGCTAAGACTTGCATAGTTCCAAAAATTTTGCAGTTGTTTTTTTAAGTGGTGAGGTGGGTAATTTTGTTGAAGAACAGCCTTGAGATCTTGTGCATGGCCAACAGTGAAAAGGGGCTTTCAAGGTCCTACAGAGGGCTACTTCCCAAAGCAAATTTACCTGAAATTACTATATTTTTACTATCAATATTTTTCTGTACCCTGTGAAATTGTATTTATTTTTGTTTTATTTTATTGGAGGCAGAAATATGAAATGTCTGATTTGATTATTATAAATACCTCAGAAAAAAACTTGAAAGGGCTGGGCAAATGGCACAGTTTCAGTCCAGAGAACTCCTGGAAAAAGCCATGAATGACAACTAGCATCTGTTATCCCAGAATTGCTGAGGCTGAAACTGGAGAATTCTTGGAGATTGTTTTGACATGAAGTCACAAGTTTTCACTACACTGATTTTGTTTCTTTTCTTCATACTATACCAAAGGTTGTATTGTATCAGACTTTGGCTTTTCACTTAAGAGAAAACTATTTAAAAAAAAAAAACCAAAGTTGAAGTATTGGGAGAGTGAAACTATAAACCTTGGAAATGATTTTATCATCAGGGCTATGGCACAGTGTGACAATAGTGTCACAGGGAAATAAGTGCACTTTGAATTGTTCTCCGTGACTGATTCTGCTGCTACCAAGTGTAGCTGGAAACAGAAGGGTCTATTTTGAACATGACCGCCTTCCCAGGTCTGCCAAGTACTCTCAGATATTGGATTAACCAGTCTGGTTCTCTTTGGTAGTTGTTATTCTTCTTAGGCATCCCAAGCCATCAGAATTGTGCCTGTCACAAGCCATCAATGGGTGCTCCCTTTCCTTCTGCCTACTGTGTCTCAAAACCTCACTTCGTAGCTCTTGGCTATGGAACAGTGTGACATTCAGTCATCTATTGCTCAGAGTCATGTCTCTACACAAATTAATTTTAAAAAACAAAACTTCAAAGCTTGGGTTCAAAGTGTTATAAATAGAATAAACTATAGTACCCATGTATGCTTTCATTCATAAGTGTCAACACATATCTTGAATCCCAGATAAAAGTTCCTTTCTATCATTGTTTTGTGCTTAATCAATATGAGTTGCTCCTGAAACATGATAGACAGGGGAGAATTCCAGTTACTTGTTGAAGTCGTCACAATCTTCACAGGACAAAATTAAACATCAAATTTCTAGTGGGGCCAGAAGCCTCTTGTTTGGGGCATTTAACTTTGCACTCACATTTTCTTCAGGCTTTTTATTTATTTAGAAAATAATCTTGGATTTTCTGTAAGCAGAGATAGATACTAACATTTATGTAAGAAAATTCAGCAACTATTCAATGTCATCAAATATAGTAGGAATTCTGGGTAATCAAAATTTCTTATTTCATAAAACACATGTATCTGGAAATCGGGTGATGAATCTAGACTCTTTCACTATTAAGAACGATGCATATCAGCAGCTCATGAACATGAAAATTGTGGCAGAAAGCACATGGTTACTATGCACAGATCATACAACTATTCCTGAAGAGATAGCTCTTCTTAGGAACAGAGATCATTTCAGTTTCTTCCTTCACAATTGAAAGTTGACAGGCAGAATCCCATCTAGTTCTGGCTTGGCTAGAAAGCAAAGCAGGAGTGTGGAAAGTAGCAAATCAGAAGGAACCTAACACTCAAATTAAACTGTTATTTTGATAGTTCTGAACTGCAAATAGAATCTTATGAAAATACTTTATTATCTTACATGTCTGATATTCTTAGTCATCTGTTGCTTCTGAGCCTCTATGGTTTTAGGAGTAGTATTTAATAGTTATGAGATGAATTTCCTTATTACTCAATTTTCCACTTTTACAAAACATTATCAGAAGATATAGAGCAAAATGTGTGGTTATTTCCTGCACCACACCTTCAGACTCATAATTAAGCATTATAAAATCAACCCCACTTCCTTTTGGAAAGTGATCTCATTTCTTTGTTTGATAAAAATAAAAATTTAAATGGATATCTGAAACATTTGAAATGTCTAATTCTAGTTTTCTAGAACATACATATTTATCAAGATGTTGATAGTGTCTTGAAAGGTGTCTCATTAGTTAAGAGCACTTATTGCTCACATAGAGAGCTCATGTTTGGTTCCAAGAACCTTCCTTTAACCCTGGTTCCAGGGATCCATTGACTTTTATGACCTCTGCAGGCACTAGAAACCCATATGGTACACATAAATATATGTGTAGACATGGTACACATGAATATAGTCAAAGTGCCACCACAAATCATAAAATAAATAAGTCTAAAAAGTTATTTTGTATGTAGCACACATAATATAAATAAATAAATATAATATATGGATCAATATATTATATACAAAATATTAACTTTCTATATTAATATCATTTACTTTTATAGAGATTTTTGCCATTGCTTGTAGAGAGGTTTTGAATCTTTTCAAAGAGCAACTCAAGTGGTCAAACACAAAATTTAACTGTTTCAAAGATGGCTAGAAAGATGACTTAGTGGTTAAGAGTTCTGGTTATGCTTCCAGAGGACCTGGGTTCAAATTCCAGTACTCACACAGCAGCATACAGTTTTCTGTAACACCAGTCCCTGGGGATCCAACATCAACTTTTAGACTTCCAGTTTATGGTATACACATGATACAGAGACATACACACAGGTAAATATTCATATACATAAAAAATAAACAACTATTATTTTTAAACTGCATTAGGGCAGATTGAATAAGAGTAAGTCATTACAAAATTTGAATCTTAATTTGTTTTTATTAGTAGAAATGTCTTGAACCCATTTATTTGACCTCCAAGACTGACTGGAAATAAGAGCTTGATTTAATGAGCTTATTGCTTAGGAGAGGAGTTTTGGGGTGGGTGAGATCTATTTATTACTTTCCTGTACTTTCTCCACTTATATTGTAAATTAGCTTTCTTGGTCTGATAACATATAGAAGGTAGTGATAAGTATTCAGGGTTTCTTTAGTGTCATAAATATATGCATGGTGCCAAATGGAACTGGTTTGTGCGAATGGTGTGGCTAGCCATGTTATCAGTCGGTTACAACTTCTGATGCTAGGGAAAAGTGGAGTAATGCCAAGGTTGGGCAAGTTCTAGTGAGCCTCCGGAATCACAGAAATCTCCAGCCAGTGTCTACAGTTTACAGACATCTGAGCAGCTTCTACTGGCCCACCTACATTGACATTACTGCCTCCTTAGACATCTCCTGCCTCCATAATGAACATGTGGACACTTGTGCCTCTTTTTTTGTATGATTCAGAAGCTACAGGGAGAACTGTAGAGTCAAGTTCTTCTGGATAGAAATTTAATCTCATGCATCTGAACAGTTCAGGGCTCCTTCCTCAAAATCCACTCCATCCCTCTATGGACTTAAGATAGGATGTAAGTCCCCACCATTGTTTAGGCATTGCCATTTGGAAAACAGGCACCAGATCCTTTACGTGTGTTTAATGTCATCAGAGTTATTTCTGTCTTTTTCTCTGCATTCCTGAAAAAAAAAAGGTTTCTTTTTTTACTGTGTGAAGAATTCACATTAGAATTTTTCTTTGTTCTAGTTAGTAATATATTATATAAGAATTAAGACTAGCACTTAGAGGGGAAGAAGGAGGGAAGCTGCAATCGAGATATAAGGTGAATAAATAAATAATAAAATTAAAATATATATGTAATTCTGTTTTTCTCTACAAATCTTGATCTTCAAGGTGAATAGTGACTGCATTTGATATTTGCTTCAAATATCAAATCTGGACAATTACTTTTTTCTTTATTTTTGAATTTTGTCATAATAACTAAATGTCTACATCAACTTTTAATATTTAACTAACCTCGAGGCAGATTAAAAAGTCTTGTGCCAGCTGAAGAAAAGTTTAATTATATAAAATGTCAAAGGAGAAAGTGTACATTGTTGCCATTTAGAATATAGTAATTGTGACAAATAGATAAGAGTGACTTCCAGTTTTAGAATTATAATAGCCATATATTATAGTTGTTTCTCATAAAAGACCCTTGTCAAATCTAGAAAGAGGATTTAATAAAAGTATTATGGAGGAATTAGGCAATCAAATAAAAATAAGTACTTAATGTACTCATCCTAGGAAAAATTGGAAAAGACCCTGTCTTAGGGTTTTATTGCTATGAGGAGACACTATAACCAAGACAACTTTTATGATGGACAACATTTAATTGGGGCTGGCTGGCAGGTTCTGAGGTTCATTCATTATCATCATGGCAGGAAGCATGGCAAGGTCCTGGGAGGCATGGTGTGGGAGGAGCTGTGAGTTCCATGTCTTATTCTGAAGGCAAACAGAAGGCTGGCTTCCACACAGCTAGGAGGAAGATCTCAAAGTCCACCCCCACAGTGATACACATCCTCCAAAAGGACTACACCTCTTAATAGTGCCACTACTTGGGCCAAGCATATTCAAACCACCACAGACCTTGTCAAACAATTATTAGTGGAAGTTCCTTATACAACAGAAAACCCATGGGAAGAACTCAATGAGAACTTTCTTGGCTGTGAACATTGTTCTATAGGGAATGAGCATAGCACCATGTCCAAGATATAGTGAATGATCAAAACATCAATTTAATAAAATAACATACTAGAAAATTATTCTTACGAAAATTGTAGCTTGAAAATCGTAAATAAATAAGGCACCAATTTTTTCTCTCAGGCAAGCCATATGAGTTATAAGTGTTCTGGTATTTATGGTAAGTGCTATCTAAAACAATATTCATGTATAAAAGAAGTAAGTAACCAAGTAAAGAGGAAACACACATAATGTTGGAGAATCTTTGTAAACTAGACCTGTGATAGGGGATTAATATCCAGAATATACAAATAACTCAAGAAATAAGCTATCAAGAAAAGAAACAATTTGATTAAAGAAATAGGCTATGATTTTGAACAGAATTGCCAAAAGAAGTAATAAACATGGCTTAAATATGTCTCCAAAATATTCTTCTTCCTTATAAATTAGGAAAATGCAAATTAAAACTGCTTTAAGATTTAATTTTACCCCAGTCATAATGCCTAAGATCAAACAAACAATTTAAAACAAATGCTGGTGAGAATGTAAGGCAAGGAGTCCACTCTTCAGTGTTGCTGGGATGACAAATTGATGCAGCCACTACGGAAGTAGTGTGAAAATAAAAGTAAATCTACTATATGATCCAGCTTTATAACTCCTTGGCATTCTCAAAGCACTCAACATCCTACTTCACAGGAAATGGCTGATCCTTGCTCATTGTTATTCCGTTCACAATAGCTAGGAAATGGAAACAACCCAATGTCCTTGAACTAAAGAATGGATAATGAAAATGTAGTACATATACACAGTGAAATATTAGTTATCTATATAGAAAAATTAAATCATAAAACTTGCAGATAAATGGATGAAGCTAAAGATATTACACCAAATGAGGTAGCACATATCCAGAAAGGTAAATGCTGTGTGCTTTCTTCAATTTGTGCATCTAAGTTCTGAGTATTTAGATGTCAAAGTATAACCGGAACTTAGCTGAGATGGAGAAGAGAAGGAGCTCTAGAGAGAGGGATAATTGAACAGAGGTGCTATGAAAAAGGAGACAGGAAAATACATGGGGGAAAAGATAAGAAGGAAAGGCAGAGGGAATATGATCTAGAGGGAAAATGAGGATGGATAAATAAAATGCTAAGAGTATAGGAAATGTCATAAATATTTAATTTTTAAAAGAAGTATACCACTAGGGGTAATAATGCTCCCTCCAAAAACCATAGAGTAACAAAAAGTTCAGTTGCAGGCATAGTTTCCTCCCTGAGGACTTGCTCTCAGTATCAGACAATGCATGCAAGATCCCTTGGGAGTAAGCCAATTGGTTTCTTTTTTAAATAATTTTTTTTTGAAGCACAAACATCCCCCTCCAACACACACACACACACACACACACACACACACACACACACACACACACACACACACACACACACACATACTCCCACACACACATACACAGTCTCAGAGATGGGGGAGGCAAAAACCACAAAGCTGATAGAAGCACTGTAAATTAAACTGGAGTTAACCTTGGCAATGCTTCTATCACACAACACAGGCTAACAAAGAAAAATCCCAGCTCCAAGAATGAGTTATCTCTTTCATAGTTGTTGGCCAGTGAGTTTCTATAGATATCCAAACATTATAGGATATTGACATTGACATTGGTTATCCTTCAGAACTTGATATTAAGACCCTATTGCTGAAGGCACCATGTACTTGAACCATAGAACATGAAGAAATCAAGTTGGCATTGTTCTGGAAGCTTCATCCCAACAAGTTAGTTTTGATAGTATTGAAAATGCATTGTACACCAGAGGAGTATAGTAATCAATCTTACCAAGATGTGAACCCTGTGAAATACAATAATGACCTGCCTGATGAAATATACTTCATCGGTATAACAGTGGCATGAATATTGTTAGAGCAGCCATTTTCTGATTACATCCAAGGCCTCATCCATGAGACAGAACCCATACTTAGAACTGTTATCAGGGTCAAGAACTTGTGGGTAAATAATCCATAAGCCCTGTGTGTGAGCCCAATACTATTAGTCTGTTTAATCAATCTTTTATTAAAACTACTCCTAGTGACTTATTGCTATACTTATTGTATTCTTTAGTTTGTGTCAATCTGGTAAAAGCTAGAGTCATCTGGGATGAGGAAGATCAGTTAAGAACTGCAGTCACTTCCATCTACTTTCCCTGTAGGCAAGTCTTGACTAAGGATGCATTTTCTTGATGAATGATGGATATGAGAGGGCTCAGCCCACTGTCATAATTGCCATACCTGGGAAGTTGATTCTTGCTATGTAAGAAAACAAACTGAGCAAGCCACTAAGATGAAGTACATGTTCCTGTATGACTTTTACTTTTTTAGTTCCTGCCTCCTTGTTCTTACCTTGAGTTCCTGCCCTGACTTCTCTCCATGTTGGACTGTGAGAGATGCGTGAAAGCCAAATAAACTCTTTCCTCCCCAAGTTGGTTTTGGTCATAGTGTTTTATCTCCCCAATGGAAATCAAACTGGAACACCAATAGATAACTGAGCATTTCAGTCATCATTTGAGAAACTTCTTGCAAGAGATGGGAATTAACATAGAAACCTTCACTAGTCAAACCCTTCCCAGAAGCTACACTCAATTACTAGCTTCTTGAAGAAGTAGAGTAGATTTCTGTAAGAGTATAGCTACTGTAAGTCAACCATGCTCTAGTGGAAGGCCACACATCAAATAATATTTGAGCAATACAAATTTATGTTGCCATCTATTACAATATATATATACACACATATACACATATGCACATATATACACATAACATATATACATACATACACGCATGTATACATACACACATGTATATCCACACATATACATACATGTATATATACATATATATGCACATGCAAACATATATACATATGCACATGCACACACATACACACACACACACACACACACACACACACACACACACACACACACATATATATATGTATATGAGACACAGTGGCAGGTGAGCAAGGGGATATGGATCTAGAAGGAGATGGGTGAGTAAGATAAATATGGTCAAAATTTGTATTCCAAAGTCTCAAAGAACTAACAAAGATATATTTTAAGATAATGTTTTCATTATTTAAAATGTGCATACATTCATATAATGTACATTAGTCCTACCCCTCTACCTCTCTCTAACTCTTTTATTGTCTTCCTGTTTCTATCATAACTTCATTATTAAGAATCCTGAGTACAATTAGTGCTGTCCATATGTGTGGGGATGTCTGCAAGTCACTGAAGTGTGGGCAACCTATCAAAGCTGCATCTTCAGAGAAAAAGAATTTTTTCTCCCTCAGCAGTTGTTAAGAGCCTATAATTTTTTATATAGTTGTGGGATTTTTGTGACTTCTCTTGCTTCTTTTGTTTTTATTCACTTTATATTGTGATCTCAGCTCTCCCCTCTCCTCCCAGTCCCCCCCATATAGCCCTGTACCCCTTCCCATACTTCCCCTTCTCCTCTGAGATTGGGAAGGCTCCTGTTGTGAAGCAATCCGTGGGTACCATGGCTCAGTAAGTCACTGCAGAGCTAGGTACATTCTCTCCCACTGAAGGCAGACAAGGCAGTCTAGTTATGGGAACAGGATCCACAGGCAGGCAACAGAGTCAGGGACAGCTCCTGTTCCAGTTGTTGGGGGATCCATATGAAGACAAAGCTGCATATCTGCTATATATGTGTAAAGGGCCTAGGTACAGCCCTTGCATGGTCTTTGGTTAGTGGTTCAGTCTCTGGGATCCCCCAAATGTTGAAGTTAGTTGTCTCTGTTGGTCTTCTTGTGGAGCCACCATACTGCCCTGGTCTCTCAATCCTTCTCCCAATTCTTCCACAAGACTCCCCAAGCTCTTTCTCATGTTTGGCTGTGGCTCTCTGCATCAGTTTTGGTCAGCTGCTGGATGAAGCCTCTCAGAGCACAGTTGTGCTAGGCTCCTGTCTGCAAGCAAAACAGAGTATCATTAGTAGTATCAGGCATTAGTTCTTGTCCATGAAGTAGGTCTCAAAGTTGGGACAGTCATTGATTGGCCATTCTGTTAAACTCTGCTCCATCTTTTTCACTGGACTTCTTGTAGGTAGGACAAATTTTTGATAGAAGGTTTTGTGGGAGGATTAGCATTCTTATACCTGCAGTAGGAATCCTGCCTTGCTATAGGAGGTGACCACTTCAGGCTCCATATCTCCCATTGCTATGAGTTTTCACTTAGAGTCACCATAATAGACTTCCTGGAGTCTTTCCCATCCCAGGTCTCTGGCATGTCCTAGAGTTACTCATGTCCCCGTCCCCCCCAAATATTCCTTCACTCTTCTGGCTCATCTCCTTCCCTTTTTCCCAACACTTGATTCCTCTCCCCACATTCCCCCTCACCCAATTCTCTCCATCCATCCAACTCTGATGACTATTTTATTTCCCCTTTGGAGTGAGATTCAAGCATTATGCTTTGGGCCATCCTTGTTATTTAGCTTCATTGCATCTACGGATTATAGTGTAAGTATTCCGGACTTTATGGTTAATGTCTTAGGGTTTTTACTGCTGTAAAAAGATACCATGACCAAGGTAACTTGTAGACAACATTTAATTTGGGCTGGCTTACATGTTTAGAGTTCAATCCATTTTCATCAAGGTAAGAGCATGGCAGTGTCCAGGCAGGCATGGTGAAGACAGAGCTGAGAGTTCTATTTCTTCATCTGAAGGCTGCTAGGAGAAGATTGACTTTCAGTGAGATAGGATGAGGTTTTAAAGACCATACCCACAATGACACACTTACTCCAAAAGGCCACACCTACTCCAACAGGGCCATATCTTCTAATAGTGCTACTCTGTCAAGTATATACAAACCATCACAGCTAATATCTACTTATAAGTGAGTACATACCTTGCATGTCTTTTTGGGTCTGGATTACCTCACTCAGAATGATGTTTTGTAGTTCCATCCACTTGTCTGCAAAATTCATGATGTCATTGTTTTTAATAGCTGAAGAGTATTTCATTATGTAAATGAACCACATTTTCTTTACCCATTCTCTGGTTGAGGGACATCTGAGTTGTTTACAATTTCTGGTTATTACAAATAAAGTTGCTATGAACATAGTTGAGCAAGTGTCCTGATGGTATGGTGGAACATTTATTGGTTATATGGCCAGGAGTGGTATAGCTGGGTCTTGAGGTAGAACTATTCCGAATTTTCTGAGAAGCCACCAGACTGATTTCCAGAGTTGTACAAGTTTGCATTCCCACCAGCAATGCAGGAGTGTTCCTCTTCCTCCACATCCTGGCCAGCATGTGCTGTCACTTGAGTTTTGATCTTAGTCATTCTGATGGATGTAAAGTGGAATCTCAGAGTCATTTTGATTTGCATTCCCCTAATGACTAGGGACAGTGAACATTTCTTTAAGTGCTTCTCTGACACTAGAGACTCCTCTGTTAAAAATTCTATGTTTAACTCTGTTACCCATTTTTTTAAACTTAGGTTATTTGATTTGTTGGTGTCTAATTTCTTGAGTTCTTTATATTATGGATATTAGCTTTCTGTCGAATGAAGAGTTAGAGAAGAAGCTCTTTTTCCATTCTATAGGCTGTGGTTGTGTCAAATTGACATTGTCCTTAGCCTTGCAAAAGTTTTTCAGTTTCATGGGGTCCCATTTATTAATTGTTGATCTTAGTGCCTGAGCCATTGATGTTTTTGTTCAGGTAGTTGTCTCCTGTACCAGTGAGTTCAAGGCTAATACTAGATTTAGTATATTCAGTTTTATGTTGATGTCTTGGATTAACTTGGATTTGAGTTTTGTGGAGGGTGGTAAATATGGAATCATTTGCACTCTTATACAAGCAGACATCCGGTTAGACTAGCATGATTTGTTGAAGATACTTTTTGTTCATTGTATGGCTTTGGCTTCTTTGTCAAAAATCCAGTGTCTATAGATTTATTTCTGGACCATTTATTTGATTTTATTAATCAACCTGTTTGTTTCTATAGCAATACCAGGTACTAATTATTACTATGGGTCTGTACTACAGCTTGAAATCAGAAATGGTGATACCATCAGAAATTCTTTTATAGTCCAGGACTGTTTTAGCTATCCTAGATATTTTGCTTTTCCCTACAAAGTTGAGAATTGTTCTTTCAAGATCTTTAAAGTATCATGCTGTTATTTCATTGAATCTGTAGATTGCTTTTGGTAAGATGGCCATTTTAATATGTTAATCTTACCAATGTATGAGCATGGGATATCTTACCATCTTCTGATATCTTCTTCAATTTCTTTTTTCAGAGACTTAAAATTCTTGTCATACAGGTCTTTCACTTGCATGGCTAGAGTTACACCAGATATACTATATTGTTTATGGCAACTGCAAAGGGTGTTTTTTCCCCCTGATTTCTTTCTAGGCCTGTTTATCATTTGTATAAAACAGGACTACTGAGTTATTTTTTTAGTTGTTGTTGTTTTGTTTTGTTTTTGTTTTCATTTTGCTTTTTTGTTTGTTTGTTTGAGTTACTTTTTTATCTAGCCACTTTCCTGAAGGAATTTATCAGCTGTAGGAATTATCTGGTAGAATTATTTGTGTCACTAATGTACACTATCATGTCATCTGCAAATAGCAATGCTTTGACATCTTCTTTTCCAATTTATATCCCCTTGATCTCCTTTAGTTATCTTATTGATCTAGCTAGAACTTTAAGTAGTATATTCAAGCGATACAGAAAGGGTAGGCAGCCTTGTCTTGTCCCTGATTTTAGTGGAACTTCTTGAAATTTCTCTCCATTTAATTTGTAGTTTGCCATTGACTTGCTGAATATTACCTTTATGGTTTTTAGGTATGCATGACCCTTGGGTCCCTGATCTCTCCAAGCCTTTTAACATGAAGTGGTATTTGATTTTGCCAGAGGGATTTTTCAGAATCTAATAAGATGATCCTGTTTTATTTTTTTCTTTCAGTTTGTTTATATGGTGGATTATGTCGATGGAGTTTTGTATGTTGAACTACTGCTGCTTCCCTGGGATAAAGCCTACTTGATCATGGTGGATGATATTTTTGATATGTTCTTAGATTCAGTTTGCAAGTATTTTATTGAGTATTTTGCATCATTGTTCATAAGGGAAATTGGTCTGAAATTCTCTTTCTTTGCTGGGTCTTTGTGTGGTTTTGGTATCAGGGTGACTTTGGCTTCATAGAATGAGTTTGACAATGTTCCTTCTGTTTCTATTTTGTGCATAGTTTGAGAAGTATTGGTATAACTCTTTGTTTTTTAAAGTTTGGTAGAATTCTGTGCTAAAACTATCGGTGCTGGAACTTTTTTGTTTGGGAGAGTTTTAATAACTGCTTCTATTTCCTTAGGAGTTATAAGAATTTTTTGATAGCTTGCTTGTTCTTGGCTTAAATTTGTTATATGGAATCTATTCAGAAAATTGTCCATTTCATTTAGATTTTCTAAATTTGTGGAGTACAAGCTTTTGAATTAATATCTAATGATTCTTTGGATTTCCTCAGTGTCTGTTGTATTTCTTTGTATTTATTCATTTCCTCTTTAAAGGCCTCTATCATCTTCATAAGATTATATTTAAGGTCATTTTATTGTGCTTCAGGAGTGTTAGGATACCCAGTGCTTGCTGTAATAGGACAGCTGGGTTCTGGTAGTACCATATTGCCTTGGCTATTGTTGATTGTGTTATTTGATGGCCTCTATCTATCTAATTGTCCCTGGTCTTGACAGGCCTGGTAGTCCCCGATTGCAGCAGGCCTCTAGGACTGCAGGTAGAGATGATAGTCCTTGAAGGCAGCAGGCCTCTAGTATTCCAGAGAGAGTTGATTACCCAAGTGGTTACAGGTCTCTGGGAAGGCAGGCAGAGCTGGCTGTCTCTGATTGCTGCAGACCTCCAAGATAGCAGGTAGAGGTGTGTACCAGAAGATGCAGTGCAGAGGAGACTGGACAGACCTCATGGATGCCGGGCTTGTAGGAGAACACAGCAGGCCTGGGTTTGTTATATGGGGATCTCACCTGGTTGTCCTATGTGGTGGGAGGCCTTTAGGGAAACAGGCAGAGCTTTGGCCCAGGGACTGGAGTGCAGGATACAGAGCAGAACTCAACCGTGGCCAACCTGATAGCTGCAGGCCTCCAAGATTCCTCCTCCCCATTTTATACAGACATTTTGTCTAACATGATGTTGTTCAGGTCTCATGAAGGTAGCTATAGCTGCTGTAATTTGATGTATGCAACAGTTATGTTATGCCCAGATCATTTTATAGCTTCCCTCCTCATTTGTCTGATCTTACATTCTTTCTGCTCCCTCTCCAAAGAAGTTCTTTGATTAAAAATTGACTTTTTAAAAACAATGTCTTATGAATAAAAGTGCTTAATAAAATGTGAATTTGTCTGAGTTAATCATAATTGATATCTAATGTTACTTTTGTAGATAATATTCAACTACTCTCTCATCCAGGGTAGCTCAAGTGCAGTTTTAATTAAAGATTGATATTGATTCTGATTTGTACTTTCACTTTTGGTGAATCTTTATTGAGTTTGTTGATAAAAATGATATATTTTGTTGACATTATTGTTCTATTCCTAAGGATAGTCATATCTACTAACACTTCTCTAGACGTTATTTAAAACTCTATCTGAATGTATAAGTTTGATATGACATATAAATTGTAAGAAATAACTATATTGAGAAATTATCAACATATTTGCAAAAACCTATTAAAACCATCAACTTGTTCAGGGCATATGAATAAGTCCTTATCTAAAGTCTGCACTGAATTTGAAAGATTATTTCAACATGCTCATTTTGACTAATAGCCAAATTTTCAGAAACTTGAAGATACTTATACTTTATTCTAATTTGACTTTAAATAGTTTATCCTCATCAAAATTTGAAAGAAATATAGATTGTTGTCTTTGCTCTTGACTGATTACCAGAAATTGAAAGTAAGTCTCTATTGCTGAATATGCTATATATTTGACACAGGGCTTGGAGAATATTGGCTGTATCTGATATGTAAGCTGCCTCCCTGAAGACAAGTTTTCATAGTTCCAGAATTTGCTATGCAATCTCCCAAGGAAGAAAGGCAATATCTCTATCTATATTTCTATCTCTATCTCTATCTCCACCTCCACCTCCACCTCCACCTCCACCTCCACCTCCACCTCCACCTCCACCTCCACCTCCACCTCCACCTCCACCTCCACCTCCACCTCCACCTCCACCTCTACCTCCATCTCCACCTCCATCTCCATATCCAGCTGTAATGACTGCCACATTTACCAAAATAGTAAGAGAGCCCCAAAGGTATGACAATGGTACGTCTTGGGGACAACCACTGATGTTTAATTAAACTTAAGGCCTGCTCAATAGGAAGAAATTTATGTTCTGATATTGTAAACCTAGGCAGTTACTCATCGCTGGTAAGGCCACATACAGCAAAAGAAAGTCTACTATTACTACTTTCCTGAACAAGTATAATTTCTAACGGTATTCTAAATGCTTTACCTCATTCCCACAAATAAATATAGCTCTCACCCCTATTCTAAAGAAGCATTTTTTGGCAGTAGACAGAGATCATTATAGAAAATCACAACTGGTCAAACTGCAGGGAACTACTAACTGAGGGGTGGTCAACTTCAGTTGATACTTTTATAACACAACTCATACTCAGAACTCAGGGACCATGACAGGAAAAGAGACAGAAATATTTTAAGAGCCAGAACCCTAGGGAATCTGCTGCCAAGATATATATATATATATATTTAAAATGGTTATATATGGATATATGTGGATATCTATCTATCTATCTATCTATCTATCTATCTATCTATCTATATCTGGGGGGGTTGTACCATGAAATCTCAATAACATCGTATAAACTAAACCTAAACAATATCAAAACCAGCTGACATGCCAGTGTTGGAGGAAATCTTACAAGGCACCTCACAAAAGGAAGAGCTACATGTAATTAATGATTGCTGAAAGAAGAACCAATTTTCCCCAGTAATGTACATCTTAATTAGTTATCCAATACCAAGTGGTCAGCCTTAATCAGATATATGCATGCGCAACATTAACAGAATGCATTTACGTATTTCTGTATACCATTATATAATTGAAGAATAAGAGAGCATGTATTTGGGAAGGTGGAAGGGAACATGGGAGGAGTTGGAAGGAGGAAGAGTGAATGCTAAAAACACATTATATATACTTAAAATTCTAAAAAAATATGGACCAAATATGAACTTCAAAGCAACCAGGCCAGTTAATGAAACAATTCATAACAAAGTTTCAGATACAAGAAGTGACATAATTAATTTAGCTCAGCGTAAAGAATTGCAGCTGCACTTAAGCAAGTAATCATGCTAAAATTGTTTGTATAGATTATCAAGGATATCCTGAAACTCCTTCTTAGAAATTGTTTATTGTCTGATTTCCCACACTTTCATTAACACAAATAATAGTGCTGACTTTTTAAAAGAAGCTTATTTCTATTCATGCTTAATAGAAGATGCAAATATGTATGTGCTACAATATATAGAGGGGATAGTCGCTTTTTTTCTTTCAAAGTATTAAATATTTTCTGACGTCTGTGGAACAAATGCATACCTGACCTTTCATAAAGATGAAGGATGTTAGGCTATAAAAGGTACAGAAGCCTCCAGAGGGAAAGTCAGCCATGGGATAGGGCTTTAAAACAAACTGTTTCCTTAAACACATCTATTAGCAAACCAAAGAAGTGACTTTTCATTCATATCTTTACGCAACAAGGGAACCACTGAACGATGCTCAAAAGAGAGGAATTATGAAGGATTTATCCGGTAGCTTTGGACCTTTCAATAATCTGTCAATCTTCCTAACATGTACTAATAAAGTAGTTTTAGGAACTGGATAAGTGGATCAGTGATTAAGTTAAGTTCTTGTTAATCTAGAGGACTCAAGTTTGATTCCTAGTTACCATGTTGAGTGCTCACAGTCACCAGCAGTTGTTCCAGCTCCAGAGGATCTGATGCTTTCTTCTGAACTCTTTAGTCACCTGCACTCAGGTGCATGTGCACACACATGCAAATGAAAATAAAATCAAACATAATATAGACATATTATTTAAAGTAGATCAATGGATTAATTTAAAAAACATTTTTATTTTTAGTGTTCCTCTGTTTTGGTTTCATGCTAAAATGTGAACTTTCATTCTAGAAGCTTATGACCTCCATATTAGATCATTATTGAAATTTGCTGTCTGCTACTTTGTGAAATAGATCTCTATATTTTATTCCTGAAATGAACATAAAAACAAAAGATCACCAATTTTTTGAATAATTAGTCATCAGGTTTATGTCAGAACACTGATTCTCTCTCTTCACTATTCTGACTAGCAAATTTAATGAATGGTTTACTGACATACTCTTTCTTTGCACTTCATACCCAGTGAGCAATATAAGTTTTGTTTTCATAAAGATGTCAGTTTTATTTGTAGGTTGTGGGAACTACAGTACTAGAAGTACACACATAAACTCTTCTTACTTCATTTTGATTAATCTTACATTTTTAAGTAGGATATATATATATATATATTCCCATTCCATCCAACCTTTCTATGATTCTCTATGGCACATTTTATTAATGAAAGACCGGGCAGCTTGAGTGTAGCAGATTGTTAGTCTAGGATTCCAGCTCTCATTACATTGTTCTGCCCATGTCATCCATAATTCCATTGTTCAGTTTCCATCACCAGCAAGTACATACACATTTCATGGATTTTCCCACAACTTTCATAAAATTTATTGATATGTTTTATATCAATCAAGTTATATGTAAGAATGACCTATCTTGACAAGTATACCATATGTAAAGACTGGGTATGTTCCTGTTTAATATTTACCTCATATTTTATATATATGAGATGTACATGTGATATAAACAACACATTTTGTGATAAATATGTCATTTAGTGAACATCTTAGCACATTTTCTTCTTGAAATGAGTTTAAGTGAATCTATTCTTGCTTCTGAGAAAAGTTACTGCCTTATAGGTTACTTTTTTTTCTCAAGGTGGGCCTGGCCACAAGTGGTTTGACCAAGCACCAGACCTAGATCTTGGTGTGATTTATTCTTTGTTTATATGCACATGATACCCTTGACATTCCTTAAATGACTACAGAACTGAAGTGAATTATATGTTGTGGGTAAAATATAACAATCTTCCAGAGTCTCATTTTCTTGAACAGCAATAATGCAAAACACTATATATAAGTGCTGGCTGCCAGCATGTATACAGCCCTCCTCTGTTTCTCATTAAGATGATTTTACTCTGGGGTAAGTAGTACATTTTATTTAAAATGCCCACCTCTGAGATTTTCTTGCTTCTCATGGTAAGTCATGTAGATTATGCACCTAATGTCATGGAAGAAGCATTGTGATCTGATATAGGTAGATAAGAGAGATTTGGAATTCTTACAAAAGGACAGGAGGCTGTTTATTCCTTCATTCTTTTATATTTATCTTTTTATCTTTTTTGAATATGATAGATGAGGTATGTGGGGAAAGTTCCACAATTAAGTGGGAAGTATCTGGGTCCTTGGTGCCTGGGTCCTTGGTGCCTGGGTCCTTGATGACACTGAGGAACTGCCCTTCATTGCCTTGCTCATGATTCTGTACTTGATAAAAACACCTTAATTTTATCTGATAAGGTTTGGTTTTCCTCTTTGTTCAGCTGAATATAATCCTAACTCATGCAGTATTTATGAAAGACTGCCTAAGGTCATGTTTGAGAGAATCTGTAGTACGCATCTCAATACCACATAAATTTCTGAGATCTGCATGTTATCAATGAAATTCTGTGACTGACAGAAAGAAGATTTGTCCTAAAGGATAGGCATCTTGTTAGATACAACCAGAGAAGATGAAGCGCTTTCCGCGTAGACAATGGTATTTTCATGGTACAGAGAACATTATTTATTGATGTGTTTTCTACTTGACTTCAACACCGGACTTCCTTAGGTGAGATTGGCACAGTGCCTGTCATAGGAAAGTTGCTGAAAGCCATCATTACCTATGTTTTCTGAGTTTTAAATTCAATCTTTAGTTAAGCTTATTCTCTATGTTATGTGGTTTTCATTTCTTAAACAGAATCGTATGTTCTCCTTCTATAATTTTCTTACTAGTTAGTGCAATGCAAAGCTACTTCCAACTTCTCAGAACTCTAAAATTTGATACAGCTTATTTTTTTCCATGGGGACTATTTTGCATACTAACATGGCTTTGCGTGGTTGACTTAATTTTCCTTTTGCTCTTTATTTTATTGCCTTTATACCATTCTGTTGCTTAACTCACTTTACATATAGCTTCAGTTAGAGATAAGGTTGAATATTTTGAGCTACGTATTCTCTTCACCACTGTTCGGAAGACCATGGCGGAGGAGGTTTCATTATCTCCAGAACTAAGTTGGTGCCTGGAGAGCAGAACTATTCTCTTGTAGTAGCTGTTCTAGACAAGAGCCAAGCTAATGTTCTTCCTTCTCTTGTCGGGACACTCCTCTCCATTTATCATAAACTGGAATGGGCTTTTCACTATTTTCTTCCTACTTAACATACATCTTTTCTGAGTTATCAGTGACTCAACATGACTTCAATCATAGCTTGGGATCATCAGGATGTTATTTTAGGCAAGCTTGTATTGATCTAAGAGTTTCTTTCTTAATTGGATATTTTATTTATTTACATTTCAAATGTTATCCCCTTTCCTGGTTTCCCCTCCACAACCCCCCATCCTATCACATCCCATCCCATCCCCTTCCCCCTACTTCTATGAGGGTGTTCCCCCACCCACACACCCACTCCTGCCTCACTGCCCTAACATTCCTCTACACCAGGGCATCGAGCCTTCACAGGATCAAAGGCCTCCCCTCTTATTAATGGCCATCCTCTACTATATCTGCAGCTGGAGCCATGGGTCCCTCCATGTGTATTCTTTGGTTGGTGGTTTAGTCCTTGGGAGCTCTGGGGGGTCTGGTTGGTTGGTATTGTTGTTCTTTTTATGGGGTTGTAAACCCTTTCCGCTCCTTCAATCCTTCCCCTAACTCCTCCATTTGGGTCCCCATGCTTAGTCCAATGGTTGGCTGCCAGCATCCACATCTGTATCGGTAAGGCTCTAGCAGAGCCTCTCAGGAGACAGCTATATCAGGCTCCTGTCAGCAAGCATTTCTTGCCATGTACCTAAATCTTTCACTATTTTGTCTAGTTACATACTCAGTACAGGTAGCGTTAAGGAAGCCAAGTGAAAGATTATGAAGTATGTATATTTTTCTGATTAGCTAAAACAGTAGAGTTTACTTTTAGATATCCACTTCTTTATGTAGATAGCCTTGAAATTATTTCAGAAAACCCTCACTTCAGTTTGTATTCAGTATCTTGACTATTATGTATGTGCCTTAAAGCAGTGGTTCTCTACCTGTGGGTGTAACTCCTTTTGGGGTTGAGCAATCTTATCACGGGGGTCACATATCAGATATCCTGCATATCAGATATTTACATTACAATTCATAACAGTATCACAATTACAGTTATGAAGTAGCAACAAAATAGTTTTATGGTTGAGTGTCACCACAACTGTATTAAAGGGTTACAGCTTTAGGGAGATTGAGAACGAGTGCCTTCCACATCAGACCCGCCATTTCCTTACACCCTGGAATCAGCTTTCTGAATTATCAGGAAAATAACCTCCAAATATTTCAGAACCATTTCTATTACTTGACAAAAACAAACAAACAAACAAACAAACAAACAAACAAACAACACCAAAGAGCCCATTTATGTTATTGCAGAGGCTTTCATCTGAGGCCACAAACGCACCAGTAATTCAAAAGTAAATAGAATATTCTTTAACCGTGTGTGGGTACACACAAAACTTCTAGTTTACTAGCTTATAGTTAAGATGTGGAATATAGTTTTTGCAAAACAGTTATCAATTAGTTTTTGTTCAATATGTAAATATGCCCTCAATGATCAAAACCTTACAGTAAAATGATTTGCATATTATGTACAGTATATATTATATATTTTATTATACAGTTAAATACCAAAATGGTCTATAAAATGTATTTTTTTTAAGAAAAAAGAGAAAGAAGCATAATGACTATACATTTTACAAAAGAACTGTTTCAAAATTTAATGAACTAAAGTACCCGGAAGGGAACAGTAAATAGTGACCACTCTGTACTTTAAGTAAGCATTCTTAAGAAAATCATCATGAGCTTAAACTCCAGTATTAGGAACCACAATGGTCTATGAAGGAGGAGCTGAGAAAACATGGAGGAGCATTTAGAAAGGGGGATAAAGATAATGCAGAGCAGAGGGAGACTTAGAGGAAGGGAGGAGGAATAAGTAATGCTAATGATGCTCAGGGAATATTGAGAAAAAAGGGGGTGGGAAGATTCCAAAACCATAGGGCCGGAGCGTCCGCAGTTAGATAGTGTCTTTTACATGTGACAGGGCTACTGTACCTAGGAAATCTTAACAACACGCTTTCCTAAACAAGACTTGAAAAATGACAACTGTCAACATGAATGGGGAAACTACCCAAGGTCCCAGCCCTAGATAAAGACCTATAGGCACTCAATGGTTTCTGATTCTTAAAATGGTGGGTAATGGCTGTGAAGTGTCAAATATCTTACGAGAGTGTCTTATTGCTATAGAAACAAAAGATAAAATTGGTGTCTTCTAACTAGGTGAGTCTTGGTAAGTACTTCATGTATGAGGATCTACTCCAAGATATTAAGAGTGCACAGGAAAATAGTCTGATGTTCCATGTACTGAAATTGCGACTCAATATTATTAATCATAATAATTATGTATAGGTGATCCAGGGCTGCTAACGTTCTACCCTCTGCAAGAAGCGAATATGCATGCTCTCTGGAGGAATATAATACCATCCTGGCCCTCATATTATTCAAAATAACTGCAAATGATACACATTAGCCAACAGAGATTAGTAACAATGAGAAAACAAGAAAAAAAATAATGGGAAAAGAGAGTGGAATTGAATCCAAAGAACACAGTGATCACAGTGCTACCAGGTACACTACTTAAAAGAAATCTGTTGAATATTTTAAAGGCATAAAAAAGAAAACTGATAACTTTAATTATAAAGTGGTAGGTAGTATTATCAACTAGAACAAAACCAGCAATTACATCTCATGAAGATGGTTAACAGCATAATAGTTGTGTTGATAAGGTACTGAAAAACTGACCAGAAAACAAGCAGAAGTATCAGTGTTGCTTAATAAAGGGTGAGTATTTAAAAATAAAGAGGTCCAACAGGAAAGTAACTTATAGGGAATAGGAAACTCAGCGAAAAAATAAAGAGAATCCTTGAGAATTACATGAATTGTGTTTATTTTGCCATCTGGCTTCTGGTGAATAATCACCTTTCTTCTACTCCAGCACCTGTTATGGAATCCAATTGAATAAAGGCATCTCCTACCAGAAGTCCTTGCTTGCCAAGAAGGCTTCTGTTATTTTACTAGTGAAGCCAATGTTCCTCATATTGCCCTATGTGAATTTATACCCATATACCCATATATGTCATTCATTTATACCCAGGTAAACAATACATACTTCTGATTGTCAATTTAATTTGTATTTATCCCAGCCTAACTCATTATTTTTGCTTTCTCTCATCGTCTTTCATGGAATTGCTAGCATTTTCTCCTCCATATGAGTGACAGGATTTTTCCTGTTCCTAGGAACCATCTTGCTAGTCTGGTTGCCACAGTGCTTGGAATCCTAGACAGTGTGTTAAATCTGGTAGCTAGTCACAGTTCTCGCAAGTCAATAGCTACTCCTTACCGGATCTATTATCTCACCTCTTGGCTGGCTAGGTCTTAAGCTCTATGAGGGACTGCTCTATTGTCAGGCCCAAGCATCTCCAAATAAGCTGTAGACCAACCCTAATTATTTTCCTAGTGGCCCAGAGAGGAGAGCAGCAGTTCTTCAGTAGTCACATGTTTGAATTTTTCTGACTTGAGGAGGAATGCAGGAATGTTCCTAACTCAGAAGTGTCAGTGAATCCTAAGATTCAAGAACTGAGAATTGTTTTTCTTAATTGTGTTCCAACCTTGACATAAATGCTTTGTTTGGCTCTGAACTTAAACTTTTCTCGGTTTTGGATACTTTAAGAATTTAGTTTGGGCCTGATTCTCAGCTTTCTCTACCACTTTAAATGTAGCTTTCTGGGTTCAAATAATAGATCCTCTTTTCTTTTCACAGCATGCCATTAAATTGATAGTTAACTGTTCCTAACTTCCAAAGAAAATCGTTTTTTCCTCTAAGATATCATAAGTTACCTTCTAACTTAATTGTCTTTTTGGTTAAGTTTCCTCCTGATTTCATCAGTGTTGAACCTATTTCATCCAGAGAAGCATTCATTTCTACTGGGAAGGACACTATTGTGGTTCAACATCTGTGAGGCTTAAAAGTTGATTTATTCTTTTAGAGGCTTTCCAGGTTCCTCCTGCCTTCTCCCACACAGACAGTGGTCCCCATTGTTAGCTGGGTGGCAGTTGATGGAGGACCACGTACCATCCCTATAGCTACATGTTTTTGTCTGCTTTGGCAACTCCTAACATCAGCAGCCACAGTTCAGGGGTTCTGGAAGCAGACAAAAGTGGAACACCAGATTTGTTTGGGAGTCCTTCTAGATCAGCAGCTGTAGGAAAAGAGGGAAGAAGCTAATTTGGTTAGCAGAGAATGTGTAGATCTAAGACGTTCTCTCCAGAAGTCGTAACCTACTCAGAGGAAAATTTCTGGAATGATGTGGTTCTTAGAGCCATTTCCAGGTCAGAACAAAGAAACTGGGCCCCAGCATCCTCATGCAGATCACTTATTAGCTGTAAACAACTCAGAGCTGGTATCTGGAGGAGACTGGCAGCTAAGAAGTCTACAGTCACTCTGAAGCTCTTTTTTCAAAGGAGGGATTTGTATAGTTATCACAGCTACTGTACTAGGAGATATTGACAGAAGTAGAAAACAAAATCAGTAAGGAAATAGCTATTGAGAATGACATACTTAAAACTATTGATCATATTGGTATCAATAAAAGCACTGTAAGTAACAAATGCAGAGTAAACACATTGCAAGTGATTTTCAGATACTTGCTCATATTGGCTGACTCACAGAGTTAAATATTCTTACAAATTTCAAAGCAGTATTTCAAGTGCAAGCTCTATTGCAAATGCATATTTCTATAAACTTCAAAGATGTGAAATTGTGAAGTGTATTTTGTTGAGCGACATTGAAATTCCTTAGAAACAAAAGCATCTCCATATGATAGCATGTTAATCATGTACATTCAGCAACTCGGGGCTCAAAGTATAGAATCCACAACAATTAAAGTACACATTTTGTGGTTAGTATAATGAAGATATTCCAAGTTCTAGTATTCATTTAAAACCATTCTTGGAGAAATTTCAGTCTTCCATGCAAATGTTAGACCAAAATGTAGATTGATAAGGCACCCATCTCAAGATGATAGGAAAAAAGGAAATTAAGATTATTTTAGTGATGATACTATAGCACTTACGTTAAATGTAAACTTTGTTCTGTGGAGATATGTCCAAAAAGATTTTAAGCAAGCAAAAATTTTTTAGATTTACTTTAATTAAAAGGGAATGTGGACAGCAGTTTTGATAGCTATATTTATAGGGAAATACATATAACACAAGATGGGGTCATGTTTAAATTTATTAATGGCAACATGAGACTTATACAACTTTCAGAAACTTATTCATAATAAACTTTAAAAAATACAAAACAAATTCTTAAATTCTAATGAGGCTTAAAACATTAATAGAAAAAAGTCACACAACATGAATATGTAGATAAATTATATGGCTGGGTATTAGGCAACATGAATTGTATTTGAGATTACATATTTTTAAATATAACTGGCTATAAATTAAAACATTGGGTCAGAAACTAGCCATAATTCGCTTTTCCCAGAATGAACTAGGGACTTTAATAAGCAATTTATGGCAGATTGTAATTTTGCTTTTAATACATGTTCATGGCCTAGAAAATTATGTTATCAAGGTTTCTCATGGAAATAGCATCTGGTTAGAAGCTCCTTTCAGGGGTGAGTGGTCCAGAGCCATTTGGCCTATTTGACTCAGGTGCACAGCTTTTAATCCAGCCATGTTCCCTTTTGTAGAGTGTATCTTTCTATAATAGGATAAAGTTTGGAAGAGATAGTAATCTTCTTGAAACACACATTTCATATGTATGGACCTTTGTATATTTTTGTATGAAAATTATAATTTTTTCCAAGACACATCCCTTTCATTTTTAAATATGTCAATACAAGCCATCAAATATAGTAATAAAATACCTCATAAATGTAGAAGAAAAGATGCAATTCCAAGAGCAGTACTCCTCTGACACATTTAAAAAGTTGCTTATTATCTATCTTTTAAGATTTGGGACACTCTATTACTTAGAGGAACATTGACTTTCCTTATATTGTGAAATACAGTTTTACTTGCAACTTGTTTGAGACATTTTATGGAAAACTGGAAATATGATGAAGTTTGTATGAAAGACATTCTTTGAAATATGATGTCATTTCTATTGTGACTTTTGCATATCATTTTGAATAAATGAGTCATGTTCACCAAATACGTTTTTCTAGTTTTTTTAATTGGGTGCAGAGATTTCCAGGTAAATATGAGAGCAGGTTTGTTGGTTGTACTGCTTAATTCTCAACAGCATTTAGTTTTATTTTTATGTGAACCATCTCTTGTTTGAGGGACACCATAATGTGGGAATATGGTAATATCTTATAATTCTGAGTGCTTTGTTTTATTTTTTGATACTACATTGCATGATGTATACATTATATAATTTATGTCTTCTATGTGTTTTCTATTTAATATTCAGTATTTATTTAAACTCTATTCTACTTTTGACTTATGTTACACTTACATTTTCTACCATATGGTTGTTTGCAATTATCACTTGCACATATATTATTTCACTTTATGTCTGACAACTTTTCAAAACTATCAACTTTTAAATGATTGTAATGCCCGTGACATGGAACTTGATGCTTGTTTTTTGTTTATTATTCTGACATACAACATTTTATGTTTTTTATATTTATCTACTTTAAGCTCATGTTCATTGATAAATAAGATCACTTTTCATTTTGACAAGCTGATATTATAGTAGTAACTGATGATACACTTAAAATAACTATATGCTCTAAACTGTTTGAGTATTTTGCCCCTGGAATAATTTAAAATAATTCCATTATTTGAATCCTTTCTGAATATGCTGTTCCTTGATTCCTACTTGAATATCTTTTCAGTCTTTTGCTGTTCTTTTTTCTTGCATTCTAAATATTGGAGTTCTCTAAAGTTCTGTGGTGTGTGTGTGTGTGTGTGTGTGTGTGTGTGTGTGTGTGTGTGTGAAGTGTGAAGCCAGGGGCCAATCTTGATTGTCATTACTTTTATGAGACAGGATCTGTCACTGATGTGGGATTTGCAAAGTATGCTTGACTGAGTGGACATCAAACACCAGAGAGTCACAAGTCTATTCCTCTCTAGCACTAGGATGACAAGAGCAGAGCACCTGACATGTTCTTTGTTTGATTTTGTTTTATAATGTGTATTTTGGATATTGAATCCATGTCTTCCTGCTTGTAAGAAAAACACTTTACCAATTGAGCTCTCTTTCTTGTTCCTAATGTTTGTTGCTTCATCTTCATTTCTACTTGCCACCCTCTTAATAGAAGTCACCATTTAGGGTGATTTTAGGTTACCATAGCAACTGAGTGGATGCTAGAGTTTCCTATGGATCACTGTATCCACTCAGGTTTAGCTTCTCTCATTACCAATAACTTCCTATCAGGAATATCTCTCACCAGAGGAATGTATTTGTCACAACTGATGAATGTCTACTGACATTTTATGAAACAAAGTCTTTTAGACTTTAGAATTTACATCAGAGCTCACCACTGGTGTATATGGTGACACGTAGAATAGTTTCACTGCCCTAAACATCTTTGTGCTCCAATTTATCATTCTTGCTTGACCACCAATATTCTGCCTAATACTTCAATCTTTGCTTTTTCTAGAATGTCGTCTTTCCCCAGTCCATTACCCCATCCTACTGAGTACTGGCATTGCAGGAATATCAGTCCACACCTGTCTACATATGTCCCTTTTGGACTGACTTCTAGTTAATGGAAATTGAAGTTTCCTCCATATTTTTTCTGGCTTTATAGATAATTTTTTATTTTTTTGGTTTTTCAAGACAGAGTTTCTCTGTGTAGCCCTGGCTGTCCTGGAACTCTCTCTGTAGACCAGGCTGGCCTTGAACTCAGAAATCCGCCTGTCTCTGCCTCCCAAGTGCTGGGATTAAAGGTGTGCGCCACCACTGCCTGGCGATAATTTATTTATTGCTGAATAATAAACCATTGACTATATACATTATAGTCAATCTATTCACCTACTAACAGACATCTTAGTTGCTTGAAATTCTGGCAATTGTAAATAAACCTGCTATAAACATTTTTGTAAAAATTTCCCTTAGCTTTCAGTCTCTTTGGATAAATATAAAGGACAGAATTTGGTGATTGTGAAACAAAATGATCAGTTTTTTAGAAAGTTTTAAACTGTCTCCCAACAGTCATTTATGCCAGCAGTGAATGGAAATTCCTGTTCCTCCACATTTTTCTCAGAATTTTGCAAAGTAAGTGTTCTGGTTTGGGTGCAGTCTAATAGGTCTGCAATAGCATCTCCTTATTTTATTTTTTCTTCTCCTGTGACATATCATGAAGAGTCTGTATTTACTTACTATCCCTCTTTGTATCTTATTTTGGGAGTTATCTCTTAAGTGTTTGGCCCATGTGTAACCAAGCTGTAGGTTTTCATAGTGTTAAATTTTAACTTATTTGCATATTTTAGGTAATAACCCTTTATGTGGTTCCTTTTGTAAACATTTCAACTAATCTGTGATTTATACTTTTATTCTCTCAATATTTTTCAGAATAGAAATTTTGAACAAAATATTGACAACGGTGAAAACAAGACACAGTGGCACCAAGATAGTCTTTTAAACAAATAGAGCTGGAACAGCTGGATATCTACAAGGTAAGGAATGAATTTAGAAATCAGCTTTATACAATCATAATAATTAACTAATAATGGGTCATACACATGACATAAAATGCAAAACTAAAAGGCATAGAAGATAGCATAGAAGAAAATTACGATGACTTTGAGTGATGTCTGATGATGAGTAATGTTGAACTCAATACTAAAATCCAATACTAAAAGCATTCTCTATGAGAGAAAAATTGTTAATTTTGATTTTATTAAAATCTACATCTTTTTTCACTCTATATTTTTGTCAGACAGTATCATCTACACTCATATTCAACTTTCACTTTTATATTTGACATAGAAACTTGTCTTCTACAGAGTTCCCTCCTGATTATAGATTCTTTCTTAACATTCACATATATTTATCTTTGGTGGCTCTATAGCTAAACAAAGAATAATTTATACACAGCCAAAGTGTGTGTCTTCCTTTAATCAAAGATTATCTATCTTTAGGATCCAGGAAGAAGACTCACTGAGTAGGAGCATTTGCTGTGCAAACCCAATGGTCTTGAATCTGAAAACCCTAGTAAAGGTAGAAGGTGAGAACTGACCTCAGAAAGTTGTATTCTAACATCTCCATGCACAGACCATCATGCATGCACACGAACAACAGTAATAACGAAAATCTAGCACTTAAAAAATACTTTAGCTTTTTCCATTCAGATTGCATTCCCTCCCTCTTCCCTCTCCCAAAGGAAGAGGCAGCTACAGAAAATCAACACCAAGAGCCAGCTTCATATTAAGTTGGGAATGCTGTGTTTCTTCCCCATGGTCTCTGATACTATACACAGTCAGAGAAACTTCTCTGATAATAAACTATATCTGATCTCTGAAAGTATACTCTTTATGTGATCTGTATTTTTGTTTCTTATGTTGATGACATTTAAAATCAGCACGCATTTCATGCTTAGGTCAGAAACTAATATGTCATCAAGGTATCTTTCTTTTTCTTTTAATCAATAATCAGGTACCATTTATATCAGTTATTATCAACTCATCCTTGATTTTTAAGAAATCAGTTTTTTCCATATTCATCAATAATTAGTCTCTCCCTAATCTTCCTTAACAAAAGCTAAAACTAAAGAGTTGTGTTAGTTTTCTCCTCTGCTCTTAGAAATTTACTTTATAAATATTCCCAACGTAATACACCTCATGTATGTATCAGACCATGCTACTTACTTTTGTTTACATTTGCTTATTTCCAATGCAACAGTGATGACACAAATCACTTAAAATATAAATTTAATGACATAGTATTTTAGGTACTTTCCAAATTTCCCAGCATTATCCTTTACTTGTCCTCTATATTCACCTAACCTACCATTTTCAAAAACTTTACATGTTATGTTACAAATCAACATTTTATTGGTATGTTTTTCTTTTCTTTTTCTTTCTTCTCTTTCTTCTCTTCTCTTCCTTCCTTCCTTCCTTCCTTCCTTCCTTCCTTCCTTCCTTCCTTCCTTCCTTCCTTCCTTCCTTTCTTCCTTTCTTTCCTTCTTTCTTTTTCTGGGAATGGATTCTCTGGCCCTTAGCATCTTTCTGATTGTTAGATCAAGAATGGACTACCATGACTGGAAAAGAAGCAAGAGCACAATTCCAACCTCAACAGACACAAATTGACATTAATTAGAACAACAAAGGGTAACTTCTGTGGGAATAAAGGCTTTTAGGTGTGGGCTTCCTTTAGGAGTTGAAGGAAGGAAAGATGCAGGTGTTGAGATGAGCCCTTGGTGGGGAGTTCCAGGAATGCTCCAAGCAAGCACACCATCCTGACCAGGGTTGGGGTTCCAGAGTATAACATCTCTGCATCAAACCAATTTGTTGGATTGCATCATCCTCATGTGCCTCGGCTCTCCCCTGGCTACATTTGGGCTACTCTTCCTGTGTTCTCCTATTATCTTGGTGATTATTATATGACACTAGCTCAGGGAATTTTCTTGAACAAAAGATTGTATTCAAATGCTGACAGTAATGTGTCAGTACTATTGCTCTGAGGTAATGTAATTATGTAGTAGCCTCAAAGCCAAGGACACTAAGACTTATCTGAGTTCTTTGTATACCCAGCATCCTTAATTTGGAGGCTGAAGCAATGTTGGAGAGGATTGCCAGCCAAATATCTTCCTTTCTAATTTTTATTGTTGCTCATAAGTTTCCTGAAGCTAAAATTAGACATATTTATCACATTGAATATTTTTTAAAAACATTAGGCAAAATATGTAATTTGATAATAAATGGACCACTAATCACTGAAAACAATTATTATGCCTTCATTGGTAATTTTCTATTTCCATTTTTCATTTAATTCAAATGGCTTAAATATATGCCATTTTTCAGGGATGTTTTTCTATAAAACTGACCAATAGCTATTTCCCTCTGAAATCTCTCTCTAGAACATGAAATTAAAAGTTAATCACAGACTGGAATGCCATAATTTTTCATGGTCACTTCACAAAACAACATCACAAACACATATAAAACTCTTAACTCTGGCCTAGAAATGAATTATCTAAAATTCACTTTATGCTGAGGATAAATGTAATAATATTTGGATTTTCTGGTCCAGGAATTGGCAAAATGTCTGGAATACATGAATATTCTCAAGACAAAAATAGCATTTGCTTTAGACTCAGATAAAAGCTCCAAGATTTTGAGCTGTTGTGGCAAGATGAATTCATTAAAAATTCAAGTGGTTTCAGAAGTCTGAACTTTGGGGTTTTGTAGCAGACTTGAAACTAAAAATTAATGCCTTCTATAGGCATAAGTTTTATTCTTAACTTATAGTACATATTTAGAGTATCTTTTTCTCCAAGTAAATATTGTTAGAAGATATTGTAACATCTCCCCAGTTTAGTCTCAAATGATTTATGCTGTCTAGATTTGGAAAACTTGGGTTTGAGTTGGGCTCTACCCCTTGGTGGTTGCAGAACACTTGGCTGGTTTATATCCTCCGACCTTCACCATCTAACCTCTAAATGAGATTCACATGTCACAGCATCTTTTTGAAAAGGTGTTTTTTTTGCATGAAAGGGTTTTATACTAACATTAAAATTTTTATGATAACTTTTCTTCAGCTTTCGCAGTAATGAATTTCATGATCCAAATGTTATATATCTGTAAGAGGTATTTAAGCAGACTTACCAACTGATTCACTAACTGTTTCAGATAGTACTAGTTTGGTTTTGTCTCCAGAAACTTAAATAGTAGAATAGGTTTCGATGCTGCCACTTGAAATGGTATATGATCTCTAAAGTAATAAATCATGTGGCTCTGCTCACCATTAATTTCTTTTTGGTTTAACTTTTAAATTATTACAGTTTATTTATGCATCTTCTATAACTTATATGAGCTTTTATTATTATATTCTAGGCATTGTATGAATAAGACTAATCCCTTCAAATGGATCATACAAATAATGAAAGCTAAAATGAGTGTGCTGGGTTGTGGGATATCACTGAGCAGTAGAGATGTTGAGAAGATGGCTTCTTCTCATCCTATGAATGGTCAGGATTTAGAAGTGACTTAACAGTTGAGATTTTCTTTTAAGTAAGTAGTAGGTGAAATGAGCCATGCAAAGCAGTAGGGTAAGGACTCTGGAATGGTTGTTGTAAGGAACTGCTGTTAAGACAGAAAAATGTGTTCTTGTCAGGGAGACAAGTATTTAACAGTAGGAAGAACAGGAAATGTAGGCTGTTTTCACAAAATTTCTCTCATCTGTTGTCTTCTCTTCCCTGGAGCAAGGAGAAGGGAGAAGGCACATTCAGGAATGGTGGGGCATTCAGTGTCGATGAAGCTGAGGAAGTAAACCTGGTTTGACCAAGGTAGGGGAGAGGCAAAACCAGATCTCTGAGTGCTGCTTGTCCCAGGCTGAGGAGGCTGGACCACCCCCTGAAGTCTGCACGGGGTTATTGAGGAGCTTTAAGCAGGACATGGTTTGTCTGAATTTAGGTTTTAGAAGTGTTGAAATCTGATGGTAATACCAAGTGTGGTTGACTAGAGCACATCCTGGAGATTGGTCTAAGGAGATGGAAAGGGGAAGAAAACGCAAGAGAAGAATTCCAGGGAATCTTGGGAAGCGAGCATTGTATCCCTTTTAAAGAGCCACCAGTGACTTTACATTTTCCACAAAAATAAAATCCATACTGTTTATGATGTTTATAACATGTCTTTAAAAGCAGTCTAAATGTAAGTTCCAAGAGATGGCAATATCATGCAGACAAAGAATCAACTTCCCTGGACTGAAATCTCAGCCCACCACAGTAATTGTGTGAACTTGCACAAAAGATATGATTTCCCTGTACTTGCTTCTCTAAGTGACCAAGCGTGTATAAAAATTTTCAGAGAATGTGGGTGAGAAATGGGACATTCCACGTAAACATTTCACACAATTCCATCAAGAAAGAACTCTGTAAATGCTAGCCGGTACCCTCACACCATGACACTCTGGACACTCACTGGGCTCCAACCTCACTGGCCTTCTGACAGGCTATGGCGTGAACCTTCTGGTGGTTTAGGATTAAACCCCACTGCTCTCTAGTCTGGAGCATTTCTTTTCCAATTTCCCTGGTTCTCTTATACCCTTCCCCTCATAAGCTGAACATTACTGTCCTTTGAACACAGATTTATACTCTAACATTAATCTCCACTACAGCAACCTATTTATAGTACTCATAATTCTTGGCAGAAACTCTACTTATTTTCTGTTCCTTTGTTTGTTTAATATATTTCTCCTTGAATCTTACTGAAGTCACTGTTCTCGTTCTTCATTACTATCTGGCCCATAGTAGATTTCAGTCAATAGATGTTATAACAAAAAGGAATGATTTGTGGGAGAATTGCTGGGGTCTATGGAATAGTAATGACTGGGAAATTATTAAGCATAGTAAACACGAGGGGAGGAGTTACTCTGATGGTGAAGGGAGATGAACATGTCCGATTGAGAGTATTTTGCAGACATACTTTTATCTGCTGAAGAGACTTTTGCATTCCAGAGTTAGATCTCTGGAGGGAAATTTGAAATCAAAATTACAACTGTGGAAGTGGATGTTTTCTGCTGGAAAGGACTCATGCAAAGAACAGAGACAGGTGCTTGTGCCAGGTCAGGAGTGTGAATGACTGCTCAAATGGAGGTGACCAAATGCTGGAAAGGAAGAGGAATGACCGTGGAGCTCGGAAAAATGACCAACCTAACAAAGCAGATGTGGCTGTCATCATGGAAGCCATGGAGAAACAGTCTTTATCCTTAAATACAGCCCAGGACTAGAAGAGTTTCCACTCCTTCCGTACAATGTAGGGACTTGGGAGCTCTTCACATGGCCTCGGCACTTTTCCTTGATGTTCTGTCACGTCATAGACACATCCCTCTTGGGGAAATGTTTTGCTATGTTTCTGGGCAGCCTTGGCTTTCAAGGTTTCATGAGGATTCTTTTAGTTTGGTTTTTGCTTTTGTTTTGTTTTGTTTTATCCATTTTCAGTAATAATCAAAATTTAGGTAACGTAATCTAGAAGCTACATTTTCACACTAACATCTCCTTCATTCTTAGGCCAGTAGATGTCTTCACACAATGTACTGACATTGTCTTCATCCAGAGCCAAGTTCCTTGGGTGACTTGGAAATTTAATGTTTTCATTGCTGACTTCGTGTGTATGTGTGTGTGCGCCCATGTGCATGCACATGCAAGCGTGCTACTGGAAGTTAAATTTAGTACATTTTATGTACTAGGTAAGCAGTGTAACACTGTAATATATCCCCAGACCTCCTTAGTGTTCAATTTTGAGGCAAGGTCTCCCAAATTTACTCATGGCTCTTGAATGTACTCTGTAACCTAGACGGGCCTTGATTTTGAAATTTTCCTGCTTCAGTCTTCCAGGAAGCTGGGATTAAGGCCTGTGTCAGCAAGCCTGACTTATTCTTAAAATTATTGATAGGATACTCAGTGACATACAACAGGCAGACTTTGACAGGGTGCACATTTGCTCATTTGTTTGTTGTGGATAAGCTAAACAATGTAGGAAAGAAGAGGTAAAGCAGTGTGGACATCAGACTGAGGATAACTAGACAAATTATTTAGCCCAGAAACTTTCCTGGCTGGAAATGCATGTGGTCTTAAAATACATTTGAAGCTGATTTCTAATGAAGGAAGGGAAATTCTCTGGAGTTTATTCAATGTATTTTGAATAGAGACATTTTTAGAACCCCATGAACAGAAAACTTTTATAGAGTGTGTTTTGCATTGATCCTAGTGAAGCAGAAGATTATTATCTAGTGTAAATCAGAACTTGTGGTTCCTCTCCTGTTCCAGAACTGCTAAGCAATCTTCCAGTTTCATCTCTGGGATTATTATCTGATAGTTCTGTTTTCTGAAGAACATACTCTAGATAATGCAGGATGACTCATGTGTTGGTTAACACTGGAACTTGTCAACATCCTTGGGATTCTAATTGTACCTCCCTGATGTAATGACTGAAGGAATTAGCTCGGGTACCAGAGAAAGACTTAAGCAACCAAATAGGTATGCATAATCATCTTGATTCCTACTTGAGGCAAGCTTGTTGTTATTTCTCAGTCCCTCTTCTAACCTCTAGCCCTTCTCCAAGTTTTGTGCAGAGATGTCAAAAACAAGTTGCAGGAAATGAATGAATTGGGCCCTCTTATAGAAAGAGCACAGTTAGAGGAAAAAAAGGAGAATGACAAAAGAAATTGCACGTTCAGCATCTTATAAAGGACACAATCAATGGAAACACATTACATTTATCATTGTGTGAATCCCAGGAGACAATTTTTTACCCAATTGGCAAGAAATTAGACACATGATTCGGGTATTGTTAATGTGCTTTTTATACTTAAGTCCCAGCTCATTGTCATGAAAGTCACCCCTCTGCCTCTCCTGGAATTCTAGCTTTTATGACATTTTTGCTGAGCTACCCCTCTGGTCATTTAGTCATTCATCCTAATAGTCTATGGCAGCACAGAAGCCCCATCACAAGGTACAGTCGTTTTGCTTCTGTAAATGAGTTCAAGCACTTCAAAACCACTCCCTTTGTTCCTTGATTTCTTTCTGAACTCCTAGCAACTGCTATTGTGTCAGATTCTAAATTTAGATGCATTTCATACATCTCTCTGAATTTCCAAATTATACTCCATCAGTGCACAACTGAGATTAAACCCTGGGCTCTTCAGACTGGCGGAGCTAACTACTATATGTGCATTTCTTTATGCATGGAAGCCTGACTAAAGGAGATGTGCAGAAAGAAAATTGGAAGGCTAAAATCTACTGCAAATGGTGATGTTACTGTGGCTGTAAGTCACTGCTTTCTGAGCATTCCTCTTTCTCCTCCTCTGTCACAAACACTTTCACAGTCAATTTTCTGAACTCTAGAGTGGATTTCTTATTACCTCCTCTCCTGCATATAATAACAATTTCTTTAAAATATATTTATTTATTTATGTGCATGTTTGTGTTAGTGTGAGTAGGTGTACACATATATATAGGCAGGTACATGCCCTTGGGGCATAAATTTTGCTTTTTCCTTCCTGAAACTAGTGCTCAATAATTTCTGGTCTAGGCTAGAATACATTAAGCCTGAGTGATTCTCTGGTCTCCATCTTTTTGTGGCTGGGGTTATAGATATGCCCAGAAAAACTGGCTTGTAATGTAAATGCTTGGATCAGAACTCTGGTCCTCATGATTGTGCAGAAAACACTCAACTGTCCATCTTTCTGACTCCACATAATTCAACTGTCTCAAGCAGCCTAGCAGTTTAAATTAGGAAAACTATTCAGACAGCCTATAGAAAAACCCTCATACTCTCTTTTTCTTTTTCTTTTTCTTTTTCTTTTTCTTTTTCTTTTTCTTTTTCTTTTTCTTTTTCTTTTTCTTTTTCTTTTTCTTTTCTTTTCTTTTCTTTTCTTTTCTTTTCTTTTCTTTTCTTTTCTTTTCTTTTCTTTTCTTTTCTTTTCTTTTCTTTTCTTTTCTTTTCGGTTTTTCAAGACAGGGTTTCTCTGTGTAGCCCTGGCTGTCCTGGAACTCACTCTGTAGACCAGGCTGGCCTCAAACTCAGAAATCCGCCTGCCTCTGCCACCCAAGCACTGGGATTAAAGGCGTGCGCCACCACTTTTTCATTATTTAAAGTCTACTTCCTCCTCTTGTCAATTCTCTGTAACTGAATAATGCAGAGCATGGATCAAGCATCAGTCAACTTGCTCTGGCTGGAGGAATTATGAAGCTGTTACCATCTGGGATCAGGATCATTTTCTCTGCCAGTTAAAAAATTAAAAGTCAGAAAAAATCTTGAGTGCAATGAGTTGCAGCAATCATGAACAGACATAGTCAGCCCAAGATAGATTTTTATGAGAAGTGAGGACACGAACACAGACAACAAGCATGTGGAGAAAAGACCCTCTGCATAGCAAAATGGAGACTCAGGAATCAAAAACCTTGAGGCCTGGGGTTTTTGAAAGACTTTGAAAGGTCTTGCTTGATTCGAAGACAGACCTGATGGCTGTTTGGCACACTACAGCTATGTTAATGTGTCTTGATCAGGCCTTGAACGTGTTGAGCTTCCCATTAGCTGATAGCTCTGCTGGCAGGGGAAAAGAGCTAGCACCACCTCTGTTTTAAGCTTATAGGCTTAAAAACCTGTCTTGTCTGAGGGCAGGAGGCAGAGGAATAAGTCAGCTATTTTAGAAATTTGCCTTTTTTATTCTTAATCATGATCCTCTCTTTCTATGTCTGCCCACCAAGGAAACTGTCTAACTCCTAGTCCCTCAAGGTAAAAGTACTCGGACACTAAGTTTATCTATAGACAGTTTCTGCTTCATTTCTACCTCTCAACTATCTAAGTGAATGTTTGCTTGTGGGATAGCACCAAGTCTAACAACTTCTTGAATCTTGCACACGACATCTCCATAAGATATGTGTTGTTAATCTAATAGCCACACTAAATTTTCATTCTTTTTCCATATTTATTTATTCATTATTTATCATATTCATTGCACTCATAGTATATGCTTGAACTTCACTAGGTTTTGAAAATAAAGAAATTTCTGCCCATTTAGTGTGGTATAATGTAAACAAAAGATGTATGTATAAACAAATACAATGGTCACAATGAGAGTCATTAACAACACAGGCTCTTGGAATCCTTGGATTCAATTAATAATTATGATTATGTGATAATGTTTCTAATGCTCATAATGGAATGGAAACATTATTTCATATGTGAAACACTATAAACTTGACCATGAACTTTGAGAGCATGCATGAACAAGCAGTCAGTAATTAAATGTGTTGTGCTCCATCTTTATCTTAAAAGCTTTGCTCATTCCTGATGTGATCATGAGATTTTATGTATAAAAGTCTTTTCTGGAACTGTGATCTTTGAACATTAGACTCTGATAGAGTCTTTAAGTAAGAGCTTACATTAGGTAACTTGTTTAAAACATTGGTTGAGAGAAGTAAACCCTGTCAGGTAGGCATTACAGAGGGAAAGTTAAGTAAGATGGATCTGAAAAGATGACCAAAGTTTTGCCAAGTACTGGGGGTGGGGGGTGAAGGATGGGGATGGGTAGCTATCTCTGGTACTTTGCTCACTACATTTGAAGGACTAGACACTTTGGAAATAGCTATTGCTAATTTCAAATTGAGAAATAATGGGATTAGATGGGCTTTAATGTTAATGGTGTCATAACAACCACAACCACAACCACAACCACCACCACCACAACAACAAACCCTATTTGTCAGGGTGAGTGTCCATTTCTGATTTTGAAGAATTCATTTCTTCTGGTTTTATTCAGATATCTACCCTAAGGTAAGGGATTTGTTTGCTTTCAAATTTATTCACACTTTTAGGTGAATTTAAGATACCAGCCATGAATCTTCAGACAATAAAACAGGGAGACTAGATAGCATGGCTTTGTTATAATAAAATACTTTTGAGTATGAGTAGACAAATACTACTGAGAAATTCTAACAGTCAGTTTAAAAATCCCATTAAAAGTCCTGGTTTTCTGAGCAGGTAACAAGGTTAATGTTACTAGCCAAAAGAAAAGCCTTCAAAATCCCAAGTGTGACTTTTGGTTTGTGTGTTTCATTGAGGTGATAATTGTGCAAGAGGAAAGTCATAGTCCCACTTACTGTCAGGATAGTTCCTGAGATACAAGGACAGGGAAAAAATGCTGCTCATGTTTTTACAAATCTGTCACTTAAAAGAGTGACAAAGAATCTATTTTTGGACATATAAATAAGAATCATTATACTCATCCTTAAATATTAGATTTCTCTCTCTCTTTTTCTAAATTGTTCAGCTCTTATTATTTATCATGTGAGACTACTGGGCAGACATAAACAAAATCTATTAAACTCAGATACAGACATGACAACAGGACCATGTAACAATATCACCAATGAGGGTATTGGGATTACCCACAGGGGAATGGGTGAAGGGTGCCTTACAGAAGTGAGAAGTGCCAAAGACAGCTGCATTACCAAAAGCCCACTCTAGCTTGGGTAATAAATCATGAAATCTGGAACTCTGAAGCTCTCAGCATACCATTTAGGCAGCTCTGGAGGTTAGAGTCTTCATTCTTCATCAGTCTTTGCTGCTCACATAACCTTGGGGGAGGGGGAAAAACCCTGTTTATCTAGTAAGTTTCATGAACTTCCTGGGACTTTTGAAATTTTACTTCTGGAGTCTTAACAAATTTCCCTTTATAACTTCCTAAGTCTTACTGAGCTTCTCTCCATCATAGAATTTTTTAACTTAGATGAAAGTGGTATATAACAACATTTTCAAAAGTTTTCACTTATTTTTTAATTTTGGTCACTTTAAGTTTATTTCATTTAATTTCTTTTAATATCACCACCGGGAATATAATATGGCTTTAGAGAAGTTAGCTACTTGTTCTTGTCTTACAAGTGAAATATCTAAATACATAAGAATTCTTTACCTCTTTAGCTTATAAGACAATAGTAAAACTGAGTTTATTTTCCTTTTCTTGAGGGTTCTTCAGTGCTAGAGATCAGACTTAGCACTTTGTTGGGCAAATACTCTGCGACTGAACTACAGCCCCAACTAGAAACCAAACTTTCCATTTCCTACTTTATTGTGGCTTTTTTTCTTTTAATTTACTGGCAGAAAAAAAAGCAAGCTTAGCTTGCCTATATCACTCTCAGCTGTGACTCATTTAAATATTGAAGATATTTTTGATACGAATCTGCAGCAATTCAAATATTTATCACTTGCCAATTATTTTTCTGTTAAACAAGAAAGCACCATGCAGAGAACTGCATCCTTTCCAGACTAAGGATGTAAGAGGTTGTAGACCAGAGATACAGAAAGAAAACCAAACAAGAAAGCTGGAATTGGCTGACTACAATTATACAGGATAGGATCTCTGGCTTGAGAGGCGTCAAGTTAAAGTAGAGACAAATAAATATGGCTATTGGAGATGGGTTTCCACTGTTGATGTTATAAGATGACTCAGAGGCCACACAGCTACTATGGTCATCAAGTCTAAAACACTTCAATTTTTTAAATTAATTGAGTTAAAGACTGGGAAGTTCTGCTGCCTTTGGGATGCTTGTGAAAATTTCCTGCTCTAGAAGTAACTAGTTCTGAAATGGCACTTGGGAAAATATTCTAACAGTCTAAAACTTTTATGTGTTTTATTACATTGAAAATAGGTCAGATAGAAAAGAAATGGACTTAAAATCATCATCAGCTTCAAAGAGGCCGTGCAGTTTTAATGAGGAGAATGGCTAGGTTTTGCAAAAACATTACAAGGACAAAGCCATGGTTGACCCAATTCTCCAAACCAGCTTTTTATCTATAGCATTGCAGAAAGTTGCAAGCCCATTACCATGAACTTTGGGAGCAAATGTTACTACTGGTTTATATATTTTTTAATTAATTATTTATTTTTTGAAAATAGATTTTTCTCTCATACAATACATTCATGCCACATGTTTCTCTCCCTCCACTCCTCTCAGCTTCTCCCAAATCTCCTCCCCATGTGAGCCCTGCTTAGTAGATTCAGTGGACCGTGTTCTGTGGTATCCTCAACCTCTCTAACTTCTATAATTTTTCCTCCCTCTGTTTGGTGAATTCCTGGATATCCAATGGGAAGGATATAGTATTGATTATTCTGATCAGCATGAAAGTACTGGCTGCAACATACAGTTGACGTAACTTTACACCAGGTGTGTGTACGTGTGTGTGTGTGTGTGTGTGTAAAATTGTGAGGCATTTTTTTTAAAATTCAGAGCATGAAATGCCAGGGTATCTCCAAGTGGAGGGAGAGCAACCATCCAAAAATTGAATTTGGGTTTTGTAGGGTGGTTTAAGTTGGGCAGGAGAGTAGAGGAGAACATCAAGAAAAAAGGAACTCACACAATCAAAAGGGACTGTAGTAAGCAAAATTTTGCAAGGGGTATCTCTGGTCATTAGGATAGCAGGAGGCTTTGGTCAAGCTGTTTGGCTGAGATAAGGGGTCAGGAGACTTCTGAGACATGCGGAAAATTTAGTTTCGATTTCCCAAAGGGGCTGTGTCTCACGCATCTTGGCAGCCTAGAGGACTCCATTTTCAGTCAGTGTTACAGTAATTATCAAAAATGTCAGGACATGAAAATATTGCAAAAGTATTTGGAAATAAAATAATTTTCTGTCCTTCATATTATTTAGCTTGTACAGTATAAAAATATATTATAATCACCATGGAGTAAAAATCAGATGCTAACCTCTACTCTTTGATAGAACTGGTATAGACAGTTTTTGATCAGCATTCCTCTCACCTTCTTTGGGTCGAATTCACCTGCTTACCTATCGATTCCTTCTCTCTCTTACAGTTGTTCTGTTTTGTCTGTGTTATAGCATTCTTACCCATTTTTACCTGGATTTCTAATATTGCAGAGATCTGTTAGTGTCTGTTCATTCATTGCTCAAAGCTAATATCAACTTCCTTTTTCTGTTCTAACTCTACCATCATTTTCCTTCTCTCGAGTTGGCGTCAGCATCCTATTTCCTTTTAGACTCTTGTCTCCATGCCTAGGAGATAAGAGCGCTAAGAGGGTAAAGATACTATAAAGGAAGTTTCCGGTCACTAGAATCTATTCTTCTGATGGAGCAACTTTCAGGATTATCTTATTAACTCCTTTATTTGCTAAAAAATGCTGGAAGCTTTTCATTATGAAGCAAATTAACTATATGCATGCAATAATCTATGATCCTAGGAAGAGATTAGAATCGAATTACTGCTTCACAAACAATGTTTCCTCCTTGATTTGACAAATATGGCACTCTCCACATCTTCTTACAGAATACTGTGTGTTGGAAGGGATAGTATATGCACTCCCCCACCTCCACAGTATCGTCTTGCTATCTCAAGAGCTTTGCTTTGACCAGTTTGTGCAGGCTCTGTAAGTTTTCAAAGGCTGGACATAAGCTGGGAGACAGTGAATTTCAAATTAAGTTGATTTCCAAGTTCATCTTGGTTAATAGAGACACCTCATCTCCAAAAGGCAGCTTTGTAAGGGAAGCTCCATTACACTTCAGATGTAAAGGATTTTTTTTCTTCTTAAATACACAATCATTTTGAAAAACAAAACAAAACAAAAAATAAATCTCTTTCAGCTAAGTGAAAGAATTTGTTTTCACAAGGCGGTAACTTTTAGGTTGACCATTGATAATATAGATCTGCTGATACAAAGACAAGTTCAGTGGATAGGATCAGTGTTTGGTTCAAATTATGCCTTCATCAAGAGCTTAGAATGACTGGTTCCATGGTCCTAGCACTGGGATGCTTCATGGTAGTCTTTCCTTTTGTATATTTAATATTGGTGTTAGCTTTAAAATAAGAATAGATGGGCATACATAAACCTCATTTTCAGTTATAATACCAAAGGGTAATTACAATTAATGTCTCTGGGATGTAAGTTATTTGCGTTTCTTCTCCAGTGACTTTATGACATATATCATGAACTTCAGAATAGATTTTCTCTGTTCCACCCCCTCCCAGCTGAGGTTTCACCTTGCCTATAGATTTAGTCCAAAAACATGACTGTCTTTACCTATAACCAGGCTCAATTTGGTATCTTTCTTGGCCCCATTTTTTCAATTATAAACATGGTAGGAAATAAAGGGCTTACTCCTTCTCACTCACTTATAACCCCTTCCCTCACTCTGCTCACCCTAATTCTATTATCTCTTTTTTCCCCTTGTATCAGTGATGGCCATGGATGACCTGGAAAACAGGACTTTGTCTTTTGAATGGCTCTTCCTAGTTTTAGAGTTACTTTTGAAATTAATAACTCAAGTTAAAGCTCCCTTATATTGTTACATGGAATAGCAAATTAGAAAGCAGTCAAAGGATAAATATAAGAACCTTGAGTATTTAAAGAAAGTTTATTTTTTTTATTTGCAATCCAATCTAAAGATCAACCAAAAATAAAGGCTATAGGAGTGCTATTGTATAGAGAATGGGCCACTGAATGACACTCTTGACTTATGGCACAAGTCTGTTAGGAAGCTCAATGTCTTCCAGATGTCTCAAAACATGTTCATGAATGATTTAAAGGCACCCTATTAGATTAATAAAAATCTTATATTTTAATATTAGTAAAATTTTTAATATTAAAGTATTAAGATGTTATTTTTACCTATGAAAGATTACTAATAACTTATCAATTGTCAATATACTTACCTGCTTTCCTCTGTTTACTCAAAATACAGGCTTGAAGCTTAAACAGCAGTCACGCCCAGTGAGTATGAGACCCAGAAGCATAAAGCCAAATCAGTAAGAATAGTCAGGTAGGTAATGTTTTGTGCAGGGGTTGAGTGAGGGAGGACATCCACTTCTAAATACTTCAGTTCTAATAACTTAGAAAATTTAATACCAAAGCAAAACTTTGTAGTAAAAACAAGCAATAAATGATCACTATTGTAAAGCATCATATTGATAAGTCAATAAATCAATGCCAGGGATTCTTGTTGTCCTGTGGTACCTTCTAGATTCCCTCTTGGTTGCTTGTTTCTGCTGTCCACTGCTGGCCTGTGTGAACTCACTAAGCAGTCAGCTTGGTTTCTGCCAAACTGTTGAATGTGGGTGTTCAGAACAGTTCAGAGGGAGGAGAAAAGTGGCGACAGGATCATGGTCCACTAGCCTCTCCTCTGCAGGGTTGTCCCAGGATTGCTCTTCAATTTTAGATCTTTGCTTTTGCCATCTCCTGCCTCTCTCATTTCAAGGCAGCAGTCAAGCCTGTTTGAGTCTCAGGTTATGCTTAGAACTTCTCTAAAGATGCCTCATTGTCTTAGATAAACCTCTCATTAAAATCTTCGTAAATACTTTCATTTGAATAACCTATAATCCCTGCCAAGATCCTTGACCACGCAGAAGACAATAATCAGCATTCACAGACACATTTCCACTCTCTTCCACTTAGCAGCTAAGATCAGTTGGGCAAACATTTTGGTGTCTCAAAACTTCAATTCTCTTGTGCTTTAGTGAAGAGAAACATACTTTATTATGCAAGTGGATCCCAGGGATTCACAAGCATCCTGGCTGAAAAGAAATGCAATGTGGGAAACCCTTGATAGATTGTTTCTGGGTTTGGGTATCTGACCCATAATTGTTTCTGTCTAAAAAAGCCACAGGGACAAAAATGGAAACTAAGGGAAAGGAAGTCCAGTGACCAGTCCAACTTGGAATCTATCCCAAGGGGAGGCTCCAAGGCTTACACTATTACTGATGCTATGGTGTGCTTATAGACAGAAGCCTAGCATGGCTGTCTCTGAGAGGCCCAACAAACAGCTGACACTTGTACCCAACCAGTGGACTGAAATTGGGGGCCCCTGTGGTTGAATTAGGGAAAGGCTGGAAGAAGTTGAGGAGGAGAGCAACCCCATAGGAAGACCAGCAGTCTCAACTAACTCCTGAGATTACTCAGCCACTGAGCCACCAACCAGGCAGCATACACTAGCTGGTCCGAGGCCCCCAATACATATACAGCAGAGGATTACCTGGCTTGGCCTCAATGACACCTAATCCTAGAGAGAGACTTGAGGCACCAGGGAGGGGGAAGCCCTGGTGGGGTGGGGGAGTAGGGGTGGGGACATCCTTTTGGAAATAGGGGAAGGAGGAATGGGATGAGGAATTGTGGGAGGGTGGACCAGAAGGGATATGATAACTGGACTATAAAAAACAGATAAATATTTTAGAAAAGAAAGAAAGAGGTAGCAAGAAAATACAATCTTCTCTGGAGCTTCCAGATAGAGGTTAACTTGGTGGTATTTTGAGCTCAACATGCTGAGACCTATTTTGGACTTCTGAACCCCTAAATGAGTTGGAAGAGTTTTTGTTGCTGTTTTGTTTTATATTTTTTTGTTGCTGTTGTTTTGTTTTTGTTTTTTGTTTGTTTGTTTGTTTTGTTTTTTCTGAGTATAAGTCAAACTTGTCTGCTCTTTTGTTGTAGTGGTAGTCAGTAACCAATAGGCTATTTTATTTGCTTGTTTGTTTGAGGAAACGGAATGAGTATTAGTATTTCACCACATGGGTACTAGAATTAGGTGCTCCTCTCTTCTAAAATACTAATTGTTACTTTGCTTTAGTTACTATGATGCACATAATCATTTTTGAACAGTATTTTATATTTGGGAATGAAGCTAATTTTAAAAAATGATTTTGTTTCTATAAATGTTTTCTACTTTTCCAGATTGACACTAAGATAGATTCCTTTTGCTAAGGACTGATGAAAATGTGCTCCAAAAGACAGTTTCAACATTATAAGAGGAAATGCCTGATCTGATTTTGAGCAGCTCTCTCCGAGTTGGCTGTTTTTGACACAGAATTATCCCTCTCATTATAGACTTGGCAACAATGGAAGAGAGCAAAAGCCCTTTGGATGTGTACACTTGTGATAACTGCCACACTTCAATTTATTTGCATAGGACCCTGTTCACTCAGTCTCCGTAATTGCCCAGCACGGATATTGTCTGGAGGACCCACTGTAATTTATGGTCATAGATGGATGCTAACTCACAGTTGTGTTTATAAACATACATTTCTTCCCCATAAGCAGGATGGGCAGACATGTAGGAGGTCTAGCCAGCTGCTGGAAATGTAGACTCTCAGGACCTGATTACAGAGGCTGGATGGACTTGTCAACTGTGTGTGGGTCCAACTCCTGCTTGGCTCCCATGCTGAAGTCACTGTCTTTTGGGCTGGCATCCAAGTTTGGCATCATTTATCTACATGAACAGGTGCTCCCATAAAATGAGCTGCATCAAAAGCAGAGCTAGGGCCGAACTCAGTGATTTCTCACCTGCTTGTGGAGATGTATGCTTGGAGACAGGCAGTTCCTTCTGTAGCCTTAAGAAGTCAAATGTAGGAAAATACAGAGATCAACACTCTCCATTTCAAAAATACTTATCAATTTATATCAATCTGGATGATTGCCTTTTAAAAGTGTTTTTAAACAAACATTCCAGTTCCCCTAATTTCCTATACCGTGCTTTCTTTGATGTTTGATGGCAACAGAAGATGTATCTTGTGTGGCTGATATTTGATACAGTGTGGAATTCCAAGGGTGAGAGGCAGAGTACATTTCCAAGTGACTAGATTGAGACACAGAGAGTGGAGCAAAGGCTAGAGGAGGGAAATGTAGAGTTTTCCTCCCATAGGACATCAATATACTTTATTCAAATTATTTTTGAGCACTAGGTATTGCTCCAGTACTGGAAGACTACTGAAGATAGAAATCTTTGAAAAGAGTTTAGGAAATTGGAGCAAACTTTTAAAAGGGAATTACATTTCAGAGTTCACTAAATCATATAAATACTAGTAGTTTGGGGGATGGAGAGGTGGCTTACCTGTGAAGTGCTCAGTGCTCTGCCATAGGAAATGAGTTTGTTTCCAGACACCCACTTCTGGTAGCTCACAACCATCTGAAATTTAGTTCCAGGGGATCTGAGGTCCTCTTTTGTCTTAAACACACACAGACCCATAGTTAAAAAAAACTTAAAATATCATAGTAGTATCTATATTTGTACTTCTGTACTTTAGATTATTCCAAATCCTAGTTATTTTAAATAGTTATAATTTCAGATATCAGAGTGAAATAACCATAATTTTGTTAGAAATTCTCTCTGGACATTTGAGGACTGGACGAGCCAACCAGGACTCAATTTTTATGAATGGACATTTCACTGTCTGAGACATCTTGCTCTTCTTGACATATGTCAGAAGGCCAGATCTCAGCAGACTTTGAGGACAGTGCAGTGTTGTAGGGTCAAGAGACTCTCAGAAAATAGTAAGTATGGAATTCTTACATCATTGTTGTTTCCCTGTCAGTTACCTCAGGATTAAAGAATCTTTTAGCAGAAGAAAGGTGAAACTGTCAGATACCTTAGGAATGATATCTGAGATTTTTACTTAGTTGTATTAGTTTTTAGATCAAAGAAAGGGAGAGTATAAAATTAAACTTTTGATATTAAAAGAACGCATCACACCTATTTCGGTCACATAAATAAAATGTCACAGTATGTTTAATCTTAAGATATATGGGTGGCTTCATTTCAATTCTATCCATAAGTTTTGCTATTTTAAAAGTTTATTCATTCTGAAAGTGACATGTTGTTTAACAGGGTTAGAGTCATCTTTACTTTAGAGTTAAAGAGATGTTTTCATTGAGTTGTTTTCATGTCACTTAAATGTCTATTGTTAATCTTTCTTCAAATTAGTCATCAGTTATTAATTCTGTAGATCATCTTTTGCTCTGAATTTTTTCTTTTAACCTCCAAGTACTATTAGTACATCCTTTACAATTCACCTTTTTCTCTTAAAGGACTATGGTAAAATCTTTCAGAGTGGACACCATGTCTGCAAGGAACAGCCCAGGTAAAAGCTAACCTCTAGTAGAAGATTTATCAATCCATGAGATAGGATCCCTTTTCTCCACTTGGATATAAATGAAGAACAGCCAAAAGGTGACTTTGCCAGTACTGACATTTTTAGGTCCTTGAGTGTCAACAAGTAGGCTGGACTCATGGGCTACATACATTCTTAGTCTTAATGGCTTTGGGTCCTGATAACTAAAAGCTCTGAGCTCCAGAGGTCAGTTCTATGTGTTCATATCTAAGGCTTGGTTCTCTGGGCCTCAGTGGTTGGTGGTTACATGCTCAGATACTAGTTATTCATATATGTAGCTGCAGCAGGTGACGGTCAGTGTTGAGATGCTGGAGCCTTTTTGTTATGGACCCTTGGTTCTGATGACAGCTAGTTCTACAGAATTTTGTGCATTGAGTATAAAGTCCCTAGGCAACTCCCCATAGCACAGTGTCTACTCTTCTTCTTTGGAGGATAAAGCTGCAATACTCAGGGAGGACTCATAGCTCTGGCTTACCTGAATAGTAAACTGAAAGTTTCAGTTGCATACGCAGGAGGGGTATGCAGGTTGTAAATGAGGGGCTTATATCTTGTACTAATCAGCTCATGACTTCCAGTTTATTAAGACAAATCTTAGTGAAGCATAAGTACAATTCTCGTCTCTGTAAGTCACAAATTCATCTTCCTTCCTGATTGAAGACAACTATTGTCAAGTTGAAACTGCCAGAGGCCATGATTTCTGCATGGTACTGCTGGTGGGTCCTCCAAAATGTCACAAAGCTTCATTTTTCCCATGGTCATGGTTTCTGTTACTGGTCCAGACTCTGACTGGAATGAATCCTCCTCAAGCAAGAGTCAAATCTGCCTGGACAGAGAGTTTCTTACAAATAGAATGCAGTTCTCTCGAAAGTTCTCCACTCAAGGCAACCAAGCTCACATCAGGGAAGAATCTGCCAAATGGCTTACTCCGGACAGCATTGCTAATTCACACAGTGCTTGCAGACAACTAACTTCAGTATGATTTCTAAGAGCATTTGACAATATCAAACAGACCTCAACTCCTGCCTGAATAGCTTAGAAAGTATCCTCTTTAATTTTTTGTAAGCAAAAAGTTTCATAAACAAAGTGGTTGATTACATGATTCTAAACCACTTAGCTTATTATGTTGCTATACAAAATAAAAACTAATGTTTTAGTTTTTTTTAAAGTGTCTTGAATTTGCTTCTATCCAGTTACAGAACAGGAAACACTAGTGCCCTCTGATTCTAGTTACTCACACACAAACTGCTAGTCTAGTTTTCTCCCAACCAAACTAAAAGTTTAGCTAGAAAATTAACAGCCAAACTTGCCTAGAGACTTGCAAATGTGACAAAGTTGTGTGCTTGATAAAGTTTATAATAGGATGAACCCACACAAGGTCTCTATTTACACAATGGAGTACTACTCAGCCATTAAAAACAGTGACTTCATGAAATTCACACAAATATAGATGGAACTAGAAAATATCATCTTGAGTGAGGTAACACAGTCACAAAAGAACACACATGGTTTGTACTCACTGATAAGTAGATATTAGGAGAAAAGCTCGGAATACCCACGATACAACTCACAGACCATATGAAGCTCTAGAAGGAGGAAGATCAAAGTGTGGATGCTTCAGTCCTACTTAGAAGGGGAACAAAATAATCATGGGAGGTAGAGGGTGGGAGGGACTTGGGAGAAAAAGAGGAGCAGGAGAGAAAAAAGGGGGTGGGCAGGATCAGGTGTGAGAGGAGATGGGGGAGATGTTCAGAGGGTCAGGAAATTGAACAGAGGTGTGTAGCGATGGGGGATGGGGAACTCGGGGTAACCACCAGAAAGCCCCAGACACCAGGAAAGCAAGAGGCTCGCAGGATGACACTAGCTGAAATACCCAACAAAGCTGAGGGAGAACCTTTTGAGACCATTTCCAGAGATTAGGCATGGCCCCCGGTTGAGGGATGGAGTCACACACCCTTCTCACAATTTTAACAGAGAATTCCTCCTATCTAAAGGAAATACAGGGACAAAGAGTGGAACAGAGACTGAAGGAAAGGCCACCTAGGGATTCATCCCATCTGCTGACACCAAACCCACTCACTATTGCTGATGCCAAGAAATACTTCCTGACAGGAGCCTGATAGGGATGTCTCCTGAGAGGCTCTGCCAGAACCTTACCAATCCAGATGTAGATGCTTGCAGTCAGCCATTGGACTGAGCACATGAACCCCAATGAAGGAGTTAGGGGAAAAGCTGAAGGGGTTTGCAACCCTATAGGAAGAACAACAATATCAACCAAGCAGACCCCCCAGAGCCCCCAGGGACTAAACCACCAGTCATTGAATACACATGTAGGGAACCATGGCTCCAGCTGTATATGTAGCAGATATGACCTTATCTGGTAAAAACGGGAGGGGAGGTTCTTGGTCCTGTTGAGGCTTGATGCCCCAGAATAGGGGGATGCTAGGGCAGTGAGGTGGGAGTGAGTGGGTGGGGAGCATCCTCATAGAAACAGGGGGCAGGGGGTGGGATAGGGGGCTTGTGGAGGGGAAACTGGAAGGATGATAACATTTGAAATGTAAATAAATAGAATAACCAATAAAAAATTATTTTAAAAAAGAAGTAGGCAAGCCGTGATGGTAGTGTGGGTAGATAGATAAGACCTGATGCCCTGATGGCTCAGTCAATGGAAAAAGAGAGAAAAGGACCTGCATTGAAGCTGACTGAAAGTGTTCTTTGTGTTCTGTGGTGTGTCTGTCGTATTTATGTCTGCTGGTAACACTTGACTTTGTGAGGCTATAAAATAGACACCCTTGCTCTTGATACCATGAGTCTGTAATGCTTGCTATTATAAGTGGGGATTCTCATTTGTCACAGGTATCTTTGACTGTAAAGAAGCAGGCACCCAGAGGCCTGAAGCCATGCAAATGAAGCTACATTTTCTGTAAGATTGGAATTTCTGTATGTACATCTTACAAAATCATATCTTCTCTTTTGCTACACTAATCTTAACAGAAGGACCCTGCGTTTTACATCTCATGGTTGATCATACAGAAAACATGTTATGAACATTTGCTCTGAGTGGAGGAAAGGGCTAAGCCTGAGCTATGATTCAATGTTGTCTTCCTGAGAAGTGAAAATAGATTTTTCTTTGAAGATTTACCTCACATGACCATCTGTTCTGATCTCGCTGTGAAATCTCCCTGTATTTTATAACCCTTTCTTAGATGGGGAAAAGCTGGTAGGTCTGATGTTTATATTTACGTCTGTGAGAAAGAAGCCTATCTAGTAGCTTCATGGGCGTGCACCAAAAGTCATTTAATATGCTTAGGTGGCTACGTGGATAGTTGGAAGGAATCATCACCAGCTCAGAAAGTAGTATATATTAAGTGAACAGCTTTTTATTGTAATCATTCTTTGTGTAGTTGGAAATGGTGATGAGATTATATTATATTGAATGTCTACCATCGTTTTATCACTCTCTCAACGTTTTCATAGAACTTTATAGTCTGTAATTCTAACTATGTTTGCTTCCTTTTCAACCCTGCTGTATTTCCACGGGCCCTTGAAGGTGATTAAAATTCTGCTTATAATATGAACAAAACAAAAAGGAACATCTTCAAAATTAAAATTCAGTGAGAAATTGAATCCCATAACAAAGACTTCATTTATATTCAAAGAATGCTAATAATCTTCAGTCTTTGTGTGAGGGATCTAAAACTCAATGAGTAAATCACCTTAACAACAGAATTCAAAATTGAAAAGGCAGAGTAGATTTCTGTAAGATAACCACTTGCTGCTATTGATCAAAGCTTGATTTAGGTTTATGCACTATTGACAGGCTTAGGTGGAGTTTTTATAGGTCATCAGCATAAATGTATCTTCAGCAAATGTTGTGGTAATATTTTCTGCTCATTGTCATTCTTGATTATAACTTGAGCAAATACAACAACTATTCCTTGCTCTCTGGTAATGATCTTGCTCTGTAGAATGAGCAGCTTTAGACAAGGTGGCATTTGTTTTCCCATTTGTTTTTGTTTTTGTTTTGTTTTGTTTTGTTTATTTGCCAGACAAATTCAATTCATTTGCTAGCATGAACCACACAAATGGTGGTTCCCTCCTTTGACTTATGTAAAGCCAATTCAATCAACATCCACAGATAACATACATTGTTTCAGAATTGGGTTATAAAATTATTTTAGATGTAGACGTATCAAAAGTATAATGATAAAGGACAGGTTTTTTTTCCGAGTTGAGTGAAGTTATTCTTTTCAGTACTTTTTACTATGGTCATAAAAACCGATGTGAGGAAACACTGTTTAGCAATTCTTTCTCTTCCCCTTTCTTAGTTTATGAGCTCACATTTTAGCACATGAATCTTAGTGGCTGAACATTGTGTGTGTGTGTGTGTGTGTGTGTGTGTGTCTGTTTGTGTGTGAGAGAGAGACAGAGACAGAGAGAGATAGAGAGAGACAGAGACAGAGAGACACATGTGTACACAGGCACACACACACATACACAGAGAAAGAGAGAGAGAGAGAGAGAGAGAGAGAGAGAGAGAGAGAGAGAGAGAGAGAGAGAATGTCTTCCATGTGCTCTAAGAATTCCTACAAAATGCAGAGATCTCACTTGCTACTGTTCCACTAAGATAAAAATACAAATATTTCTAAATTTCTAATATAGTACAGAAAAATGAAGACTTTCCATTGAAATACTCTTTTCTGATTTGTTACCCCAGTGTTACTGTTTTTGCACACATACCACCAGACCATGAGTGTTAAATCCTTTGGAAAGGCCTGCAGAGAGTCCCCGCCTTCAGTCCTCAGAGCTGGCTGCTGAGCAATAATCTGATCACTGGGTCTTTTCAGTTCTCAGAGACTCACAAAGTGAATCATATCTATCTCTACCCCCCCCTCTGTCTATCTCTCTCTCTGTCTGTCTCTCTCTCTGTCTCTCTCTGTCTCTGTCTCTGTCTCTCTCTCTCTCTATATATATATATGTATATATATATGTTCTAAATTGCAATTAATTTCACCTCAGAAATATTATGTTATTCAGTTACAATTCAACCACTATTTTCATATGATAGGTCATATTACAAATATATTTATGTACATTATTACCTTTATCACAAAGAAAGCAATCATTTGCTTAGTTCAGCTGCTTTCTTCCTGAATGTGGAAACAGCATCATATCAAAGCAGAGCAGTAAAGTCTCAAACACAGCCCTTCCTCTAGTGAACTTGAGCACCATCTGGCCTTCTTCCTCTTCTCTGTCAAAGCAGAATATGGGCTCACATGTCTTGGTGGGCCCTCAATCTCAGTCCAAGAACTATCATTTTGGACAAGCATTTTATCCATTTAAACTCACACTTTCAGTACCTTATCTAAGATTTAAAAGATTTATGTGTGCTGAATCTGAGCTGGGTCTTTCCTTGAAATGTCTTCATTGGTAATTTCTGAGGCTATTGTCAAGTGAAATGCCCTGTATACTTTCAGAACACCAATGAGCTTTAGTAGAACCACACATACGCTATTATGAAGGTTATCATGTGAAACCAACAATCAATTTTTTATTTATTTTTGATACTTTATTTACATTTCAAATGTTTCCTCCTTTCCAGGTCTCCCCTTTGGGAACCCCCTATCCCATCCCACCTCCCCCTGGCTCTATGAGGGTATCCCCCTAACCCACCCACCCACTCCTGTCTTTCCTCCCTGGCATTTCCCTACACTGGGGCATCTAACACACTTAGGCCCAAGGGCCTCTCCTCCCACTGATGGCCAACTAGACCCTTCTCTGCCACATATGTGACCACCACCATGGATCACTCCATGTGTATTCGTTTGTTGGTGGTCCAGTCTCTGGGAGCACCGGGGGTCTGGCCAGTTGACACTGTTGCTCCCTCCATGGGGTTGCGAACTACCTCTGCTCCTTCAGTCCCTCCTCCAACTGCTCCATCAAGGACCCCATGCTCAGTCCAATGGTTGCTATGAATTGAATCTTGGGTATTCTGAACTTTTGAGCTAATATCCACTTATCAGTGAGTACATACCATTCCTGTCCTTTTGAGTCTGGGCTACTTACTTAGGATGATATTCTCTAGTTCTATCCATTTGCCTGCATAATTCATAATGTCTTTGTTTTTAATGGCTGAATCATATACTATTGCTTAGATTTAGGTGGGTCCCGCTGAGCAGTGGTGCTGGTCTTACCTCTCCTCGCAGGCTTGTCCACACTCCTGGGAGACTAGCTTTCTCCTGATGCTATTTGGCTATGGAGCTCTGTGGAACAAGCTCCCCAGCCACAGAATCCAATAATCAACTTTAATGGGGAAAATTCAGTTTGAGGAAGGAAAGGGAAGTAGCAATCTCTGTGTAAGCACATAGAATACATGCACCTGCATACATTGTTTAGTCATAAATTTGGAGTCCAATATGGAGAAACTGGTCAAAAATAAAGGCTGAAGACAGCTACAGTGTGTGTGTGTGTGTGTGTGTGTGTGTGTGTGTGTGTGTGTATGTATGTATGTATGTATGTATGTATGTGTATATATATATGTATGTAGGCTTGAACCTTCTCTTATATATTCTTGCTTCTTTCCTGTTCTCAGACAAGAGAGGTAGAGTGTAGGATTCTGTTAGGACTAGGGCTTTGGTCCATGTCTGGAAGAAGCTATTAGCGAAATCTGAGTATGTTCTAGGAGCACATATTCAGATCGGGTGGTATTGTTAGGCATCTTGACCATATTGCTGGATCAAAGGATGACAAATTACTCTTGGGTTTTTAATTTGCTTCCTATCCTTGGCTTCTGAAGTGTTGTCATTGAGGCTGACCAGTTGTCATGTGCATGCTCGTTAGCAGAGTGATAATTGGTTTAAGTGTTCATAGTCTACATCCATCTAGCAAAAAAAAAGCCTATGGTGAGAGAAAGTTCATGTTTAGTTTTCTCATATTTTGTAGGTACAGAATGATAGGAAAAGAAAATATTGCCTAAGTTCTAGGCTATTAAAACTTAACCCTTTGCCTCTTAAATAGGAAATCATTGGTAATATATACTCTTTGTTAAAATAGCAAAGCTTTCCTTAGGTCTTAGGTTAGAATTACATTAGTTTTGGCCAAAAGCCTAAGCAAAGCTTCAGAACAAAGGGAAAATAAATTTTTACTATGAAGATCAAATGTAAGTCTAAGTCACATTACAGTAATAGTGTGTTCGTGGATATGAGGATATGTAATATTTCAACATAAATGTAATCAAATAAATACACTTTTCTAAAAGGTAGCAGTTTTGGAAGCAGTTTTTGGAAGATTGTTCTAAATATTTTTATTATTTTCTTTTACTATGTATAGGCTGTTTCGTTTTTGGCTGTACACAAGTCTGTGTATTATGTGCATGCCTGTTGCTCACAGAGGCCAGAAATGGGCATCAGATCTCCTTGGACTGGAGTTCCTGGTAAGTGTGAGACAACCTGTGGGCGCTGAGATTGAACCTGGGTTCCTGGAGCGTAGACAGTAATTTTTACTGCCGAGCCATCTCTCTACTTCTGAATATGCACATTTCTAATTGTTTATATTTATCTTAAATTATTGTAAATAAATGCTAGCTAAAATCATTTCCCAGAAAATAAGAGATGATTTAAAAAGAGCAAAACCAAAAATTTCAGTGTGACATGTTTGTGAGTTTTATAAATGCATCTTCAAGATGTATTTTTTTCTGGTCCAAAATGTGTCACTAAAAAAAGTAGGCTTGGATTTGTTCTTAGTAGAAGTTGGCAATTAGCTAACCATGGCCGTGTTCAATTGTCCAATACTAATTAGAGGTTTCCTTTCATTTCCCCCCTCAATATAACAAGAAATTTTAATCTCAGGCACCATCCTGAAGAGTCTAGTATAACATTGCCTTTTATTTGGAATACAATTGGCTTAAGGAGCATTGTAGTACTGATATTCATTACTTGTCTTGCTACTATGAGAAAATAGTTGACAAAGCACCTGCCCCAGAGTAGGGGAATGCCAGGGTGGGAAGGCAGGGGTGAGGGGGGACCCTCATAGAGGCAGAGGGAGGAGGGATGGGATAGGGGGTTCTGGAGGGGAGATCTGGAAAGGGGATAACATTTGAAATGTAAATAAAGAAATATCCAATAAAAGAAAACAAAAAACAAAAACACCCACAAAAAAACCCCAAAAAATCAAAAGAAAGGATGGGCTATTTTGGCTCACAGTTCAGAGGTATAATCACCAAGAAGAAGACATGGAGAGAGGAGCAGGAGGCAGGGCGCTACCTTGCATACAGCATTAAGGGGAGAAGAAGGATAAATTTTCCTTTCTATTAAGTCTAGGACACCACTTTACAGAATGCTGTCAATGTGAAACTACATTTAAGGTAAGTCTTCCCACCTCAGTTAACCAAATTTAGAAAAATCCCTCACAGATATACTCAAAGATTTTATTTTTCCATTACAATTCTAAACCTTGGCAAGTTGGCAATGATTGGCCACCATAGCACCCAAAAGCCCAAATTATATATTTCATTAATTGTACCTGGCATAATTTTCAAAAGATTCATAGAGGATTAAGTGCTCGTGGGCATGATTTCTAACATTTAGTGTTACAATCGTATAAAGTATAACTTAGTTAATAGAAATTCATTTTTTGCGTGTGTCAGAAAATAAGAAAGAAGAAAGCATGTTTCATGAGACCTTTTTGCAGTTTCAGGGCCATGCATTTGTTGGTGTTCACTTTTACAGTCCATTTGTAGTAGCTGTTACTGCTTGTGTGTAGTCCTTCCTTTCATCGAAGGCTGTGCGTCTTTTGCTACTTTCAAGGTTTCCTGACTACTTTTTGAGCAGTTACCTATTAAAGTAAAGTGAAACTGTATTTTTACTTCCATCCCACTAAAAATCTTAAACTATGGCATTCTTATGGTGCTTTCAGAATGCCTGTGAAATACCAGAAGCAGGCTTCATTTGGAGAAATTATGCCCACTGTGGATAACTGACTTAAATCCCCAGTGTGTTAATTTTCTTTTCCTTAACTAATTATTGTGAGGTTAAAGATAGTTTATCCTGTCTGATAATGTTTGATGAGATTCAATTAGTTATTTTAACTTTATTTCAATTTTTCTGAGGAAGATGCAACATTTGGAAATCAATTTCAATTTTAAAACAACAGGAATTAAAAAGCTTAGCACATTCTCATTGCTTCTTTTTTTGCAATATTAAGTGTAAGTTCAACCTTGGGTGTTCTTATTCCTGAGAACCTATGTAGAGAGATTAATGAGAATGTAAATCACTCTCATTTCTCTCAGCTAATATGTATAGCATGGTTTTTCAGGTCAATTAGTATTAAATTTTGACGGTTATTTAAAATTAGACTTAGAACTACTGACTAAATCATTGTGATTGATTATACAGTTCATTGTAAAGAAACAGAAACTTGTTAAATATGTCTCAGTCATTCTTTCATCAAGAATATTAGCAAGATAGTTTAGTGTCTTCATTTGAGTATAGTTTATTAAAACAGGCCAATGTTGAAATATTTAAATTAAAGTTATGGTTTTGTTTCACTTTGTGACCTTACCATTAAGTCTAATATTTAGCATGTATATTCTGAACTTTCTATTTTTTTCTGGGGAACACAATTTCTAAGCAAGGAGGAAAGAAGGACCTCCCCATATCCCCACTGCTGCTGCACAAGGCTTCTCATCATGCATCTCTTCATTGGCTAAATACTTTTTATTCGTTGTTATGCTGCATCCTAGTTACTCTTCTTTCTGTGGTGACAAAATACCTGACAGGCAGCAACCTAAGAAAGGAAGGTTTCCATTCTGCTAACAGTTTGAGGGGCATAGAGCCCATCAGGGTGGAAAAGCCATGGCAAGAGAGATGTGAAGTAGATGTCACATTGCTTCCATGGTCAGGAAGCAGAGGAAAGATTGAAACAGAGTCAGGCTGTAATACCTAAGGCCAGCTTCAAGTGATCCAGTTTCTCTAGCAAGCCTCCCATCTCGAAAGTTCTACAGCATCCCAAAACAGTGTCACTGGCTAAGTACCAAGTGTCCAAACATATGAGACTAAGGAGACCTTCTCACTTGTAAACCACACAATCAATGTGAACTTTAGTCGTTTTTCTGCAAGTGCCATGAAGTATCATACTTAAGACTCTTGTCATGAAACTAAAAGTCCTCTACAGAGTATGTCAGTCAAGTAGAGAGGCAACCTACAGAACAGAAGAAAATTTTTTTCCAGCTACAATTCTGACAGAGAGAACTCAAGAAGCTAGACATCAAGAGAACAACCCAATATAAAGTAATGTATCCCTAATATAAACAAATTCCCAAGAGAAGATGTAGAATCAACTAATAAATAAACACCTAAAAAGTATCTAAGATAATTAGCTATTGGAGAAATGTAAATTAAAACATCTTTCAGGTTCTCTCGTCTCTCACTGGATGGCTCTTTTCTTTTTCTTTTTTTATACTTTATTTACATTTCCAATGTTTCCCCCCTTCTAGGTGTCCTCTTTGGAAACCACCTATCCCCTCCCCCTACCTCTATGAGGGTATTCCACCTCCCACCCACCTGCTCACCCACTCCTGTATTCCCACCTCGACATTCCCCTTTACTGGGGCCTCTCCTCCCCCTGATGGCCAACAAGGCCCTCTTCTGCCACATATGTGGTCTGAACCATGGGATCTTCAATGTGTATTCTTTGGTTGGTGGTCCAGCCTCCAGGAGGACCAGGGGAGTCAGGCCAGTTGACGCTATTGCTCCCTCCATGGGACTGCAGACTCCCTCAGCTCCTTTGGTCCCTTCTCCAACTCCTAATACTACCTGAGGACCCAGCTATACCACTCCTGGGCATATACCCAGAAGATACTCCAACATGTAATAAAGACACATGCTTCTCTATGTTCATAGCAGCCATATTTATAATAGCCAGAAGCTGGAAACAACCCAGATGTCCCTCATCAGAGGTATGGATACAGAAAATGTGGTACATTTACACAATGGAGTACTACTCAGCTATTAAAAACAATGACTTAATGAAATTTGCAGGCAAATGGATGGAACTTGAAAATATCATCCTGAGCAAGGTAACTCAGTCACAAAAGAACAAATATGGTATGTACTCACTGATAAGTGGATATTAGCACAAACGTTCAGAATACTCAAGTTTCACTTCACAGTAACCACTGGACTGAGAGTAGATGGCTCTTTTCAAGACCTCAAATGACAACAAATGCTGGTGAGATATGGGGTGATGGTACCCTTATTTACTATTGGTAGGAGTGTAAACTGTTGCAGCTACTATGAAAATAAGTGCAAAGACTCCTCATAAAAGCTATAACTAGGTCTACTAAATTTTCCAATTCTGGGCACATCCTATGTCCTTCTACAGAGATATTTGATTAGTCACATTCATAACTGCTCTATTCACAGTAGCTAAAAAATGCAGTCAGTTTGAAAAATAAAAATGTGGTCCATAAACACAACTAAATTTATTCAGCTACAAAGAAAAAAATGAAATTATCAAATTTTCAAGTAAATGAATGAAACTTAAGAAAGTTATACTGGAGCAAGGTAACCCAGGCTCAGAAAGATAATTGCCACATATCCTCGCTTGTGTATTGATCCTAATTTCAAACCTTTAGATTTGTGCACTTAACCTGAAGTAGAAGAATAGTAGAGTAGGGTTCCTGAGATGGGAGATGTCTTAGGAAGGAGGAGGATAGCAGATTATAGGTGATATAAAAACAGCAGGCTATGAAGAGTTGGAGGGAGTGGATGGATGAAAGGGACAACCGGAGGGTTAACCAAAACAAAAAGCCACATACAAAACAAAAAAAGCAAACTTACTACCTTGTAAACCAAATTTAAAAATGTTGAAAGGGAAAGAGAAAGAGAGAGAGAGAGAAAGAGAGAGAGAGCTCCTGCGTGTCTGAATAGTGTTATTTCTGAAAGACAAGGTTTAGCAAACAAATCTCCAGCATGAACTATGTGATTCCTCATTATGAATTCGCTATTCACAAAGAACCTAGAACCTCCCAAAAATATAGGTGTTTACTCCTCTTCTTGATTGCACAATGGCCCCTATTGTTGAAAATACTACATAACTTTGTTGCAAAATGAAGAGAAATCAAGCTGGAAATTAGGTGGGATTTTCTTCCCTGAGAAGTATCTTTCTGAGTCCCAGAAGGTACTGCGTAGATGGCTTATCTGGCTCTTCTTGCCACTGAGTCATTTACTACTTATGCGTTCTGGGGGAGCAGCGGCCATTGTCTTTAGTTATGCACTAAGAAGCCCACTGGGCTGCGGTTGCATTCTGATAGATAGTCCATGATCACACAGATAATCTGGTTAAATTCAAAACGGGGGTGGGAGATAAAGAGGGAGGGAGGGATGGACAGAAAGAAAGATTGAGGGACGGAGGGATGGAGGGGGTTTACCGGGAGGATAAGGTCTGTTTCCCTTGTGTTAGTACCCTGAACAAATGTATGTACGATTTAGGTGACATGTAAAATACTATGTTAAAAAATATAGAGGCAACATGGAGATGGTTAACAGTGAACAGTGAGCTCAAAGTATCTACTAAAGTATGGCTACTCAGTACTAGTCACTCTTCATTCCAAAGATGCAGAGCCAGGTACACTTAGCAGAAAGAATGTGAGAAATGTCCTACGCCCCAGATAATCCCCTAAAGAGCAGGAGGGAGAGAAGCAGAGAATTATCTTGTCAACCACTGCCAGGATATAGGGTTTATCAAAACTGGAAGGCTACTGAATAAGGGTCTAAACACATACATATCAAACTTCCAGGATACATGTTTTGGTTTACATAGCACAGGCAAAATGTACTCCAAGTCTACGATTTGGATTTGGAAAATCCAAATGCTCTTCCATAGTTACTGAGGTTCAAAGAGGATTTAGAAGTAGATCTGGGCCATGCCAGGGTGTGAAATGTAAAATGGGGTATGAACTGGTCTGGGGCTAAAACCATCTGCCATTTATACTCCCTTTATAAAACCAGGAGAGATGCTATAGGTACTGAAGAACTAATGTGTCTGGAGAAGTAAGTTGCAACCTTTCCAGGAAAGTTTCTAATCTTCTTGTATGTTTTCTGATACAAGTGAAGTTGCTTACTCTGGTTAGCAGACACACCATCACTTTCTTTTGAAAACAATCCTGGTTTTAGAAAGGAGGATTAAATAAATAAAATATTCTCAACCTTCCTAATACTGTGACTCTTGAAGACAGGTCCTCATGTGGTAAACCACAATCATAAAATTATTTTCATTGCTACTTCATAACTGTAATTTGCTGCTGTTATGAACTATAATGTAAATATTCGTGTTTTCTGATGGTCTTAGGTAACCTCTGTGTAAAGGTCCTTCAACCCTGAGGGGGTCGTGACCCACAAGTTGAGAAACTGCCTATTTAAGCTTTCAGATTGAATCTCCGAAGCTTCAAGTCAAAACTGTATTACATTTAAAGATTTATGTTGCATCTGTGATGTATTTGGTAGAATCTATTCCATACTGCTATCCTCAGTTTCTACATAATGTTTTTTGCCACTGATAAATCCTGTTTCGATTTTTGCCAATATTTAAGCCTTTCTTGGACTAGACTCTTACCTGAATATACCAAAGCTTAGGTTAAAGACTGAGAAGCCTATTTATAAATGCCAAATACCAGTCATTGACAGAGTTTGGGGATTCAGGTATTATGCTTATGTAAATTTACATTATTTATTGTCATATTTACCGCAGTAGGGATGACAATAGTACCGAATTACCTGGGGTTTGTATTGAGTTGCTGTGTTCAGTCTGCTGTTCAGAGCTCCTTCCAGCTTTTGTACTAACTTTGCTAGCTGTGCCCATTCCTGCTTTATTTTGCTTCATGGCTTTTCCAGCTGTCAACATTCCATTATGATAAGCCAGAGCATTCTACTCATCTAAGAGTCAAAATCATTGAAACATTTTTTAAATTTGCCTATTTTATAAACTTAAGAATAGCCTCTTTTGAAATAAGTGGAAAAGACCAATGTCCTGTGGCATGATAAATAGTAGAATTTCTTATAATGGTATATACAAGTTTTATTTTTTTCCACAGTTTTTTTGGAAGCTACCTTGATGATAGATGACAAAGGTATAAAGGTGAGCTTGGACTTGTTCCCCATTTCTAAGCAATTTATGTCTCTGTAGGACAGTTTTAGAAATAATTATGTTGCAATGTGTCAAATGTATAGAAAAGCAGTTGGTAAATGCTCAGTAATTGCAGAGTTGTCCTCAGTTTCTGTTGGTGGAATATAACACCAATAAATGTTGATAGCTTTGATATTTCTGCTCAGTGATAATTTTTAAATTCAGGGTGCCAAATGAATTAAAAAATGATCCATCTATGACATTACTATTTTCATTGTATATTGAAGTAACTATTTGCTAAATTTTAAAACATTTCATAATTTCTAAAATTACATGCTTGACTCTATCTGTGCTTTTGATGTTCTGCTAATCTTGGTTTGGAACACACCTTTATCAAATGTGATTTTCATGCCTTCTAATAGTTCTGAGAATATAGTTAGCTCTAATATCCTCAGATGTTTATGGAAAAACATGAATCTTAGACATTCTGCCCAATTTATAAAATATTTCTATGGAACAGTGGAAGAGAGCCAGAATAGCACTTTCTGAATTGAATTGAAGCAAGAGTTTTCCTCTAACCTTTTCAAAATTGCTTTATTTCTTTGAAAAGTTTCTTTGCACTTCAGGAGACAAGCAACTGTATGAAGTCATCTTGGGAACAGACTGAAAACCCAGTCCTAAGCAAGGAGGCTTACTGACCTGAGCTAATTGGATACCCACTCTGAGATCTCTGCACATCGAGATGTGCTAATTGCAGTGTCTTATCACACATAATGATGCAATTAACTTGCATCACCAGCATGTGCTGTTTGTTAACACACATCCTTTCTCAAAGATATCAACATCCCCAAAGACCAGCACACGTTCTGTAGCAAGATTTGATATATAATTGTGCTGAAATGTGCTTTTTAGTGGATCTTCAACCTCTGGTGACCACGATATTTGAAAAAGAAATGTTCTCAGCATGAAGAAGAAAGAAAGGAAATTGACCCTTCCTTGAAAAATTTTTGCCAATTTACATATTTCTTTCGTGCTCAGCGTTTCTATGTTCAGTGATCCTAGTCTGCATGTGGCTTCTTTCTTCTTTCCGCATGCTTGCTTTTAAGCTCTTGTGTGACTTTCCTTCTGTGTAAGTTAATGATATAATTAGCTGGAAGGTTTTAGATTATTTTAGCAGAATCTCCAGAGAAAATTGACAGTGATATTCTGTCTTGGCGTAGTAGTAAATTTTTCATGATTTTAGTGGCCTAGGTATCATATCTCTAGGTTTAAAGTACATCCTGCAGGCAGTTAAATGAGAAAAAAGTCAGAGGTCATAGAATTGAGAGAAAGAGAGAGGCAGGAAAGGGAGAAGATTGGGGGAGTCCATGGGAATGTTGAAAGGAAGAAAAGGAAAGGCAAGAATGAAGTAATTATATATCTATTTTATAAAATACAAAAAAGGAAAAAAAATCATATCCTGTCATTACTATTTGAAGGAGACAAAACACCCATGCTACTGTTATAGAATTCTGTCATCCAGATAAGCTGCCACCATAATTAGGAAACAAGAAAAAAAAGGTACATTCTGTTATCACAGTGAATATAATGATAGACTATGTAGCACTGCACCTCTAGTTAACAATACATAGTGTGAGCATCGCCCCATGTCAATAGCATACATAGATCTTGTGTTTAATGTTCTCATCGCAAAGCAAAACAAAGGACAACAAAAAGTTATGATTATGGAAAGTTTGAATATTTAGAATCTTCTTTACAGCAATGTTCTTATAAAAGCAGTCATGGGCCTGAACTCACCAAGCTGTCTGAAATAAATATGTCAACTTCTTCACATATTAATCATACTTCATTGTATTTTGGACAATGATAAATATTTGATGATGATGCTGTCAAGGAGGCATGCCTCTGGAGTATTAAAAGATAACATTTCCTCCATCTTTAGATGGAAAGAAGGCTCTGAACATCCACATATGTGTACTTACTCACAGGTCCACCTGTGTGCCTCTTTGAGTCTGCAGACAGCTGGCATAAAATTTAAACAAGTGCACTCTGAATTTTCCACTTTCCTGACAGTGTCCCTATGCTTTATTTTAATGTTATCATGCTGTCGTCGAAAGTGGATTCCTCTCTCTTCTGTTTGAGCAGAGACTGTGCACCCAGTGAGTAGCATCTTGACTAGTTGGCAGAGTGTAACATCTGCTGTACAACAACAACAACTACAACAACAACAACAACAACAACTACTACTACTACTACTACTACTAATATTACTACTACAAAAAGAGCCTTCAGACACCTGGCAGTATCCAGGTGCAAGATGTTTACTTTGTTTTTCAGTCAATTGTAGATTCACATATCATTATATCTGAGGCAATTTAAATTGTAAAGGTTTTAGACTATATCTGACCTTTATTTTAATTAAAGAAGGTGCATTTGAATATACATTTGTGATCTCTTTGCCATTTCTATGAGTTTAAACTTGTTTTGCCTTGGTCTCAGAGGCTTATGTCGCAGGGCACTGTTTCTTCATCTTAGCCTTGCCTGCACTTACATTCCGTCTTAGACTCTGTACACCGAGAAACTGTTCTATAAATGGTAGTGAGCTAACAACCCTTTGATAAGTTCACTAAACGCAAATCTGAAAGTCATTATGCAATTCTGTCCTGATATCATAAATAATTAAAAGAAAATAATTAAAGGAAAATAATTTTCCTCACTACCACATTTAGTTACAAGGCATCCATAATTTCAGGTAGAACTAAATTTACTTCTACTGCGGGTACTTAAGACATCCTTTAATAGTGTAGTTTTTCAGGTACAACTGAGGGGCCACTTCATTAGAAGTGAAGCACCTATAATTAATAAGGAACTTGAATCAAGATATTAAGGGCTGATTTTGGAACAGAATAAATTAGTTATTGTGGCTATTTTATATTGCATATAATTCAACAGACATATAATTTGGTATAAAGAAGTGACCATTAGACATGCCTACCTTTATGTAATAGAGCTCTGAAAGGAGAACAGGTTAGTTTTAGTGACCATATACTAGTTTGTGCTAGGTCTATTCTGGCCTTATAGGAAGCAGAGACAAGAGACAATGAAAGAGGAAGATTAATGACATTTTTAGTCTGTAAAATTAAAGAGTTATTAGAAGTATGCTTACTTCTAATATTTTTTAAATTTTATTTGAGATTATAATGCAACTATATCATTTCTCCCTTCCTTTCCTCCTTTCAACCTTCTCATGTAACCCCTCCCCTTTGCTCCTTTAGAATCCATGGCCTCTTATTTCATTAAATATTATTGAGCACACATATATGTGTAAATACCTCTACAAGTCTTAATCTTAATGTTACATACAAAATCTTCTTTTGTCTCTCACAAACATCATTTAATTAGCAGTACAGTACAGAGGATTTTATTTCTTACCATCTTCACATCAGCCCCAGGATTGAGAGATTTCAGAATCATCAAAGCCTTTAAGTTTGTATGGTTTCAGGTCTGTGTAATAGTTCCAATGATTATTTTTAAAATTTTAAATGTTTTATAAAGTAAAACTATTTTTAAAATTAATATTAATTTTCAAAACAGAAACATACAAATTGTATGCATTAATAGGGTGTCATGTGATGCTTTGATAATTTTATACATTGTGTACCATTTTACTTTTAATTAATTTTTAGGTTATCATACAAACTAATGGGTTCCATTATAGCATCGGATTAAGCATCTTGATCTCCTAACATTAATCCATTAATCTTTATGTATGTATGTATGTGTGTAAGTTTCTATCATCTATCTATCCATCTATCTATCCATCCATCCATCCATCCATCCATCCATCCATCCATCCATCCATCCATCCTTCTATCTATCTATCTATCTATCTATCTATCTATCTATCTATCTATCTATCTATCTATCTATCTAAGCTTTTGAGAAATGGCTTTCTAGGTGACTCAGTCTGCCTTTACATTGGTGATCCTCCTATTCCTGTTTTCTGAAGTGTGGAGTAACAAGAAGGCATAACCATATTAGGCTTATCATTTTTTATGGCAAAATTACCTTAAACACTTTCTTTTGGTTTTGTAATATCCAGTGGGATGTTTCCTATACTCACCTTGTTATTCAATATTTCAATCCCGAGCTTGTTACTTTTATATAACTGTATTCTAATACCCCAAATCAACCTGAATAACTATTACTAGAATCATCTGTATGGACCTTAGCTGAATCCATAGCTCTCTCTATATCCACTCATATATGTTTGTATGATTTCAGAGTTAAGCTGATTAGACATGGAAGCTTTAGTAAGTCTTACCCATAGCAAAGTCACCAATTACATCATCACGTTTGCTTAAGCAGCAACTTCCTCCCATGCATACTCAACAAAATAGTATGTAAAGAAAAATATGTTTCATAGAAACAAAATTTTTGCTATGTACATTATTACCATACTTTGATCAATAAAATGAAATATAATCTAGTTTAACAAGTTTGTATTATATCTAATTTAAGAACAGTTTTCCTTTGACAGCTTTTGTATTTGTCTTGACTTTGACATTTTCCAGTTCATTTTCTTTGTAGGTTACTGTGGTGGTCCAGATTCATTCTCACCTTCTTTACATTTTCCCCTCTACAAAGTGCTAGTCTTTCCAAGTGCTATAATAGCATGCTATGGTGGGCGGGAGAGATGAGTCACTCAGTAAAAGGCTTATTGCACACAGAGGAAGAGGTCAGTTTGGAAACCAACCATCCATGTCAAAAGCTGGACGCAGCATTATGCACCTGCAATCAAAGTCATGGGAAGTGGAGACAGAAGAATTCCTAAAATTTGCCTAAATCAGTAATCTAATTCAGTGAGAGACTAAGTCTTAAAAATAGGATGGATAGCAACTGAGAAAGACAGTCAATATTGATTTTTGCTTTTCGCACATGTGTACACATAGAAGCAAGTACACTCACACATATACAAATGCTCAGAATAATCTCCCACATTAAAAATATATACACTGATACCACAATCATATATAATAAGTTCATAATGATAGAACAGATTTAAAATTACTACACAAGAAGACAAGAAATAGAAATATCATAAAAAGTCATGCAAATTTTGTTAAACTAAAGTAATTCTTAAGGAAATTGAGTGAATATATTATTAGTTTATAGTACTGTTTGCCTTACTTAGCATTCACCAAATGAGTGTTTTTCCTATATATTCATCTGTAATTTAATTAAAAAGATAACTACATTGTTATGCCTTCTATTGTTCCATGGAAAATTTCTTTCATGATATAAATTCTGATTCTTTAAATTAGTTTTGGCATGCTCAGTCCCATGTGCAGCATGAAACATTTATTTTAAAATATACTTTTGAATCATTTTAGTACATTTTTTATACTTGCATGAAAGATATCAGTAAACAAATTCTTCTGTTTTCATATGTGCTCGCGCGCTTGCGCGCGTGTGTTCTGTATGTGTGCGCCTGCTTCTAGAAACCAAAACCATATTTTTCCTAATAAAGTCATATATACTTGTTGTCTCTAATGTTGGTCCTTGGGACAGTCTGAGTGCGTGCTGAGGGATGGTGTGTATGTCAAGTGAGCATTCCGCTGTAGCATTGCTCCTGCACTTTCTCCTTTCTGTTTCCACTGCTTAGTCTCAAAAGCATTGGGCAAGTTAAGATCTAATCTTTGCAGAGCCTCCTTCTTATCTTATATTTTGGAAAGACTTTCTGCAAATCATCAATTAAAGAAAACAAACAATAAAACAACAACAACAAAACAACAGCGCTTTCGGGGGAGAAGGAGAAACACTTAAAATCATATTGTATATCCTTTGTTTGGCATGACTAGGTTTCAAAATTAACTAAAATCATTCGTTATGGTCTTTCAAATTCAACTTCTTTGGTCTGTGTGGGTTCCTTACTGTTCCAGGTACTGGTTTACTGCACCCCTTTTCACTCTGAGATCTTCCTGTCCTTATATGGCCAACCACAATATACTTAAAGCACATAGAGAGGCTTGAAACTATTATTTATGCACACACTCCATTCCCACCTGGATGTGGTTATATATGAAAGTGAATTATTTTTCCTCTTATGGGGTAACTCCTCAGAGACAATCTCCATAAAAACATCTCAGCATCCATGCTATGGTGTGCTTTATAGTTAAGAGACCCTCCATAAACACTTAAGTCATACGTGGCCTATGTGTGGAGTATATCTGACTGGTCATGAAGGGAATGTTTAGAAAGATTTACAATATTTTAGGGAAGTTTGTGACAGAAACGATTATGAGTTAATTAATCTGTCTTCAGAAATCTCCAGGTTTACTTGGGAAAAAGAGGAAATATTTCCTGCAAGAGTACAGTACAGGCAGGTCCAGCAAGTGATGTGGAGTTTGAATACTATGCAAGCATGCCAAGGAAGAGGGAAGACTGGTAAGGAAGCACAAAATTAAAAGTTGAATAGGTCATGCACAAGTGATACAATTTCAGCAGATAGACAAACCATGGGGATTGCATTCACCACTGAACTTTTCATTTAAAATGCTTCCTTGGAGGGGTAACCAAAAAACTGGGATGGAAAGCAAGCAGAAGCATACTGTGTACGCTCTGTGTTCTGCTACAGCATGCTAGGTGCTGTCCCATTGCAAGGGGTACTGAGGAGCTAGCGTTTTGCTGCATTTGAATAGAAAACACTTTCTTATCTTTTGTTCATGCTACTTTCAAAGACTTCAGCAAGTATTTCAATGTTAAAAGAGGTATTCATTTATCTCTGGAATAAGTTAAAATGTGTGGTTTAGGAATTTATGTGATACCTATACCAGTATTTTGTTGCAAGCAAAGTTGAAAATGAACATTACATAATCCTGTGGAATACCCAATGTCAACATCTTGCTCTCCTCAACCACAGGATATTGCCCCTTAGCCTAAGCCTCACTGATAATTATTCTAGCAATTGTTGCCCTTGTGATTGGCTTATACCTATCTATATTCAGACTTTTAAAAAGGCATGTGTATTATATAAATTCTAAATGATATTAATAACCCAGAGCATGAATAATTGATTGCTTAGTATACTTAACATTTTCAGCAAATTTCCATGATCCTCAAGGAGACCAGTACTAATTTTGCTTAAAGTGCTAAAGAAAATGGGAAAGTTTCTACAGTTTGATTAATTGATACCCTAAGGACACGACCTAGTCACCCGCTGATCTGCTAACTATGCGAAGGTGAGAGTGTTTGAGAACTCAATTATAATTACCAGGATTTAGACCAACAAAGAGTTCCCTCTGATTTAATTGTATCTTCAAAGCTTACAGTGGGATGAAGTTTGGCAGCCAGTTTTAAAACTCAGTCATTTTTACTGGATTCACATGAGTTATAATCTATCTAGTTTTCATGGAAAACTCTATGAAAAGAGCCTGTGATCTCTTGTCTGTTCCCAAATTCCCATAAGGTCCAGATTTTCTGTTATCGAATCCTTAAATCCTTGCTCTCTATCTCCTTATTTGTTCTGAAATGGGAAGTGACTCCCTCCTGTTCCCATGCTCCTTGTCCACATCCTAGCTACCCCATCTACCAGTGGAACGTTCCACTGAGCGGTGAACACTTCAATGTCCACGTGGCTGAAAGACTTCTCTACCAGGACAGAAATCTCTCTACATTTAATATTTCCTCAGTTAGTTTGTGATACATATTTGCATTTTAGCAGCACATTCTGTATCTTATTACGTTTTGGAAGACTAATAATCTGACCTTTGCTCTCAGTTTTGACAAAGGTTTGTGGTTATGTTGGATGGAAACAGGAAGGAGGCTAAATTGAGGATGTATAAGGGCTTGGCACGATTTTCTTGACTTTTCAGGGAATTTTTAAAAAGACCCTAGTAGAACATATGCTTATTTATTATGCTTAGCATGGATAGAATGTTTAAGTTCAGCCAAAGATGTGGTATTCTATGATAGTAGAACCAGAAGTACATACAAGCAAGAGAACTCATATCCCAGAGTCTTTATAGTCTTTGCTTGAAGCAGGGGGGATGATTACATATATAAAACAATTCAAAAAAGTCTTCATTTTAATATTTGCATCAATTTCAATTTTTCAAAGTTATTTACTGATTACAAATCCTTCCTGAATTATTTTTCTTCTTTCATATCTAATTTAAAGCACTAAGGTCTTTGATGAGACAATGCAACCATTTATTATTAATAGACTGGTACCGAAGGCCAAAGGGAATCTCATTTAAATGACCCTCTACAGTCTTAACCTACAAGAAATGTCTTTGCAAAGGGAAATGGATATATTTTAAGAAGAAATATTAGCTCAAAGAAAATTGGGGAGATGAAGAAATTTACAAATTCCAAGTATAAGGACAAAAATAATCTGACATCTGCAGCGCATCCATTCATTAAAATAAGACAATCTGTGCTTCCCATTTTTGTAAGTCTTTTGCAGACTGGCTTAACTTTTCATTCTCATAAAATTGGAGATGAGCTGTTTGGTTTATTGGTAATTGCAGCAGCAGTAAAATGGCCCTATGTTTGCCAGTCCACAAACCCCATGGATCTCTATCTTCTCTCTCGGCAGTGCCAGCCTGCCGCATCATTTTCGCTTGCGACATTACTTGATGAAAAAGCAGCAGCTGCTGGTTCAAAATAAACTTGTTTCTGTTTATGCTGTCAGCAGAAAGCTGTTTTAAAAAATCATTAGATGCTTCATGCTGTTGCAGTATGTTAAATTGCAAGGCACTGGGAAACATTCCCCAAAGACGAACACCATGCTATGTCGGTGCCTGCAACATACAGTGTTTCTCTGGTTGAATAATTCAAACTGCAGGTGAGGTTGGTGATCTCAGGTGTTCACTCTTAATGTGATGAAGAGAAAACGTGGTATCAAAGTTACTTCCAGGTTAGTGAGTTCTACACAAAGGAAGAGTTCTGTGGACCACAAGACACTGAGATCAGTAGCTTAGTGGCAAGGCTGCAGCCAACTAAGCTCAACTAACACAATTGTAAGATCCTTTCGTGATCTACTCAACTGTACTTTGTCCATGGGGTTTGAATCCTCTTTTAAGGACATAATACTACCTGAGGACCCAGCTATACCACTCCTGGTCATATACCCAGAAGATGCTCCAACATGTAATAAGGACACATGCTCCACTATGTTCATAGCAGCCATATTTATAATAGTCAGAAGCTGGAAACAACTCAAATGTCCCTCAACAGAGGAATGGATACAGAAAATGTGGTACATTTACACAATGGAGTACTACTCAGCTATTAAAAACAATGAAATTCACAGGCAAATGGATGGAACTTGAAAATATCATCCTGAGTGAGGTAACTCAGTCACAAAAGAACAAACACAGTTTGTACTCACTGATAAGTGGCTATTAGCCCAAAAGTTCGGAATACCCATTATTCAATTCACAGCAACTGTTGGGCTGAGCGTGCAGTCCCAGGTGGAGGAGTTGGAGAAGGGACTAAAGGAGCTGAGGGAGTTTGCAGCCCCATGGGGAGGCAGCAAGAGTGTCAACTGGTCAGGTCCCCGGGTGCTCCCAGATACTGGACCACCAACCAAAGAATGTGTATGGAGGGACACATGGTGCTGGCCACTTATGTGGCAGAGGAGGGCCTTGTTGGCCATCAGTAGGAGGAGATGCCCTTCGGTCTGAGTGTGTTAGATGCCCCAGTATAGGGGAATGCCAGGGAGGGAAGATAGGAGTGGGTGGGTAGTTGGGAGAATTACCCTCATAGAGCCAGGGGAAGGTGGGATGGGATAGGGAGTTTCCAAAGGGGAGACCTGGAAAGGAGAAAACATTTGAAATGTAAATAAAGTATAAAAATTAAAATAAAAAAAAAAGGATTTTGCCCTGTGTCCTGCAGTGCTTCCATGTCGGTGGATTTCCTTAATTGTTAGAGTGTACATGGATGATACATAAGCATCCTAACCCTGGATGATTGACACAAAGCACCACCACGTCATGCAAGCAGTCCATAAATAAATCTTTGTGATAAAGAC
>CM052705.1:73254786-73272226 GCA_028551405.1 Uromys caudimaculatus | reverse complement strand
CGGCGCTGATCAGCTGTGGGGCCCTGTGGCCCAAGCTGAGGTCTCCGGCCGTCGCCGGAAGCTGCTGGCGGTCAGTCTCTGTGGTCTGGTGAGCTGTGGGGCGTGTCTTTGGCCCTCCGCTGGGTCTTGCGATCTCCGGCGAGGGATCTTTGTCCCGGCGCTGATCAGCTGTGGGGCCCTGTGGCCCAAGCTGAGGTCTACTACTCTCTTAACTCCCCATCCCCATGCCCTGAATAAACTCTATTCTATACTATAAAAAAAAAAAAAAAGGAAAAAGAAAGTTATATTTCTTAAAGTATAGAGGAACTGACAGAGCACCCAGAAACATTACCTTAAAAACAAAACAAAACAAAACAAAAAAATCAAAAACAGCAACAACGACAACAAAAAACAAGTAGAAAAATAAGTTATGTGTAGCTTATTCTCCTTAGTGGTGTGTGTGTGTGTGTGTGTGTGTGTGTGTGTGTGTGTGTGCACATGCGTGTGTGTGTGCACACATGTGTGCCATACACAGGTAACATTGTAGAATAAGCTATTTGAAACTACTTTAAAGTCTATTTTTTCTCCATAAGCAATAATATGGTGTCTCTTTTATTTCATTAAGTTATTTATTTATGTATTGACTTTATATCTTGATCACAGCATCCCCAGAGCCTATGTCCTCTCCTGGTCCCTCCTTCAACAGCCCCTTTGCCATTTCCCTCCCCTCCTACTGTGAGAAGGTAGAGGCCCCCTTGGGTATCAGCTCACCCTGGCACATCAAGTCACTGCAGGACTAGGAACACCCTCTCCCACTGAGGCCAGACAAGGTGGCCCAGTTAGGGGAACAGGATCCACAGGCAGGTAACACATTCAGGAAATTTGCAGGCAAATGGATGGAACTAGCAAATATCATCCTGAGTCAGGTAACCTAGATCCAAAAGGACATGCATGGTATGTACTCACTGATAAGTGGACATTTGCCATAAAATACAGGATAACCATGCTACAATCCACAGACCAAAGAAGCCAAATAATAAGGAAGACCCAAGGAAGGATGCTTGAATCTCACTGAGAAGGGGAAATAAAATAGATATCAGAGGTGGACGGAGAGGGGAACTGGGTGGGAGAGGGGATGGGGAAGAGAATGGGGCAGGGAGATCAGGTGTAGCAAGAGTGGTGGAGAGAGAATGGCAATTGATGGTGGCTAGGGGGGCATCTACAGAACATGCTGGAGACCTGGGGTGGAGGAGCAGAGAGGAGGCCCTAGGGAGTCTATGGGGGTAAGTTTAGCTGAGACTCCTAGCAGTGAGGGATATGGATGAAGTCTGAAGTGACCACTTTCTGTAGCCAGGCAGGACTCCCAGTGGAGGAATAAGGATAGCAGTCCACCCACAGACCTAAGATATGTCCTGCCTACAAAATATGGTAGATCCTTATCTGAAGTTTTTGTAGTATCTGAAGTTTATCATTTACATTCATTACTTTAATAATTAAAGATGACTGATACTAAGACTTTTAGTGACTGTGATTATATAGATAACATTTTTGGGATAAGAGTTTAAGTATAGATTTTGGTGAACTTTGAGAAATGTTTATCCTGTACCACCATTTCCATGAAAGGTGCCATATAAGCCTTTGCAGTAAATCTTCCTATCCATTCTCAGACCTAAGTAATGACACCTATTTCTCAATCAGTCGGATTTCTTTTAGACTTTAACCAGAAACGACTCATATGGTAGCCTTTTTTGTCTATGCTTTATTTTGCTAAACAAGTTACCTTTTGAATCCATTCCTTTGAAGCATTAGTTTGTTCTTTTATGTTGACTATATCAATTGGGTATTACATAATTTAGTTTATATTACACCACTGACAATCATTTGAATTATATCTAACAATTTACTATTATAATATCTATATATGAATACTTTATAAGTAAATGATTTACTTCCCTTGTTTCAACAACTATACTAATGGGGTAATAGTTACAGGTTTGTTTAGGGTTTTTGTTGTATTGTATATTCTTTTGAGACAGTCTTATTATGCAGCTCTGGCAGGTCTAAAACACTCCATGAAGACAAGGCTGGTCTTGAACTCACATAGATCTATCTGCCTGCCTCTGCTTCCTGAATATTTAGCCTTGCTCAACCCACACCAGAGAAACATTTTTAATGCAGGTGATGAGAATTTATATAAAGACCCACAACTGGACAATGTTCAGAAAGTAAGAGACTTTGGAGCCCTTGGGTCTAAATGGGAGGTTTTCATCAAACTCTTCCTCCCAAGGACTAATGCAGAAGAGGAGGCAAAAAGTTTGTAATACCCAGAAGTGATGGATGATTCCATGGAAACAGGGTGTTTGTGACACAACAGGACCTGAATGCCTCTTTCCTTAGGGCTAGCTTTCACAAAAACACCATACAAGCTTCCAAAGGAGCAAAGCAACCACCACTTCTACTCAGATATGAGGCTCATGAATCACATCAATGACCAGCATGACATGATAACACTAAAGCGTCTATACCCTGTTCATAACCTATAACTCTCTAATTGGTTTTAAGATCCACTTAAGAGGGAAACCGTGCCTTGTACTGAAAATCTAGCTAACTAATTCGTTGCTAGTGAAGTCTTGAATATTGGAAGAAGGCCTGTAGCCATAGATTACAAAGCCAGCATAATCTCTATGAAAAGTGCTGTGTAGATCTTTGCTATCTAAACATTTGTTCTTATACCCACAAATAAGTATTGTCCTCACCTGTCGTTAAGGAAACTTCTCCTTGCAAAAGACAGAGATAACCACATAAAACCACAACTAATCAAAATACAAAGATATGGAACCCAGTGTTACTTGATACATCTACAATACATTTTGCCATTTAAGGCTCAGGAAACAATGTGGAAGAGGAGATTGAAAGATTATGTGAGCTACAGCATCAGGACATTTCACACAGTGACCCCTCATGGCCTCCTTGCAGAGACTGACTCTGGCATACAGTTTTCTCCTCTTAGGCGGTCTCTGGAATCATGGTGCAAGACCCCTAACCCTGTCACTCTTGCATATTTTATGCCAGCACAAACAGTACCAGGTGCACAATGCTGCCAGTTTCAGCTGCCAAGTTGGAATAGATCCTGGATGATTGAACCACAGTTGCATAAACCTTTGTGGGCGGACACTGGAAGTACTATACTGGACTGTTGTTGTTCATCAGGGACCTCTTAAACAGTATTCTTGATTTAGGCTTTCTCCTTTCAAATTAGGTTGTATTAGCACAGGATGGAACTTTCTGTGGGTGGCACCTTTCCTTCAGGACACCTTCTTTTCCTAAAGTGAAACACCAGCTTTCTGCATAATGATGTTAAACTTTTAAACAATTATAGAGCTTTTTAACATACACACACATTTCTGATACTTTAAACTTGCTTAAGCACCTTCCTTCATCATTGTTACATTTCTCTCTCTCTCTCTCTCTCTCTCTCTCTCTCTCTCTCTCTCTCTCTCTTTCTCCCCCTCCCTCCCTCTCCCCCCTCTCTCATCATATACATGAATCCAAATGCAATCCTGTTTCGAAGTTTCATCTGTCAAACAAACAAGGCCATTACATTTATTTATTTATTTATTTATTTATTTATTTATTTATTTATTTATTTATTTATTTATTTATGTTTTTTTCGAGACAGGGTTTCTCTGTGTAGCCCTGGCTGTCCTGGAACTCACTCTGTAGACCAGGCTGGCCTCGAACTCAGAAATTCCGAGGCCATTATCTTTAAATTAACATAGCTCAGGTTCTCAGAACATGGACAGAATGCAAGCAAAATCTTTGCTGGAATATCTCATGAATAACCTCATGCCATTTCCTTAAAGACTGATACTGCTCTCTAAAACCTCATCAACCTCCCAGCTCCACTGTCCACATTTCTCTGAGCATTCTTGTCATCTCTGCTCCTATGAGAATGGCTCATTAAGTTCTGATTACAGTATTTAAGTGTTACATAGTCCCACTTCTCATTAGGTGCTTGTCTTAATCTCACTGTTCCCACAAAGTACTTGGCAAAAGCATCTTAAGATAAAAAAGGCTTGGCTCATTGTTCTAAAGATACATTCTATCCAGGCAGGAGGGTATGGCATGGAGTCAGGAGACAGGCAGTCTGATTGCATCCATAGTCATCAAAAAGAACAAAGGTATGCAGTTCATCTCTTTTTCATTCGTCCTGAGACCCCATCTTGTGCATCGACATTGTCCACATTAGGGTGGGTCTTCTTGCATGCTATATTTTAATACTAGAAAGGACTCTATTGGATTTAGATGATTTCTCACAGATATGCTCCGAGATTTGTTTCTATGATGATTCTAATTCCATTAAGTTCACTATGAAAATTAACCAGCACGTTTGTGTGTGTTAGACTTTTTGTAATTTGTCTGTCGATTTACTTTTTATTATTCAGTTGCCCAGAGCTTTGATTTGTTCAGATGTGTTGAAGCATTTTCTTCATTCCCACAGCTCGCTTTATTTTTACAGTAGAAACTTGAAAGAATTAGATGTTTTATTTATTTACCTCTTTATTTTGTGATTGGATTTTGATATGGGTAAACTTTTCTCAATTCCTGCCTTCTAGAAATGTGCTGCCTCAGCTTGTGGAATAGTTGGGATACAGGTGAGTACATCATGTCTGACTGGAGGTATTATTTGTAATGGTTTGATAAATAGCCAATCTCTCTTCTTTCTTTCTTTCTAGTCTTACTTTCTTTCCTTCCATTTTCTCCCTCCATGCCCTGCTCCCCTCCAGTCCTCTCCTCTCTCTCCCTCTTCCTTATGTCTCTTTCCCTCATTCCCTTATTTGCAGCCACTGTTCTCCCCTCTGGCTCCCTCCTACCCGTCACCTTCGTCTTCCTCGTCCTCTTTCCTTGCTAGGCTCTCTCCACACAGCCAAGGCTTATTTCAAAGTCCTGCTCCTTCCTTATATTCCCAAGAGATAAGATCACGTAGATGCTTAGTTTCTTTCTTATTTCTCTTTAACATTTATTATTTTGTGATTAATATATCTGTCCTCATAAATATTATTTTTTCTGTTTTCTTACAGATGTCTTATCTTGAAATTTTTATGATTAAACAATTTTTACTACTATAATCAGAAAATATATTACACTTGCCAAAGCTTGGCATTTTAACAAGGCATACCATTTTATGAGCACTTCCCAGGCTCATCACTCACCAATGCTTCTAAAAGTTTCACCTTGTAAGATTGTGTGCATCTCTCCTTTCTACCTCAAAGGAAAAATCGACATTTAAACTATCATCCTTCCTTTACTTGCAGAGAAGGCTAGGTCTTGTTTTCTTTGCTCTCATTTTATTTTTTTATCTAAAAATGTTGTATACCCCACACAAAAAAGAGAAGTTCCTTTTCGCTAGAAGTACTGAACAGGATTGCCTTATTAATGCTAATAGAAATAGTTTATGGATTCTTACAATTTGGTAGTTGCTTGAAATAATAAATCCTGTGAGATCAATTCTTTGCTATGGAGAATTGAGGGTAAACACAAGTAAGGAGGTAATTACAGGTTTCATAAAGGAATGACCAAATAAAAGAAATTATTACTGGCACTGACAATGATTAGCAGGGAATGGGCCTCTGGCATGGGCAATAGTGTTCCCAGAGTAGTTGAGCTCAGTGAGTTATATCTTCTCACATGGGTCATGCCATTTGAAAAAAACAAAGATTGAAGGGAAAATGATTTTGCTTAGCATGTTCTCAGCTTGCCTTTCTCCTCTAGCTTGAGCTGATAGAGGTTGTTATGGGTAGTAAATCAATCTTCCTGCAACCCAGTGCTTCAGATGGGTTTTATGTTCCTGAGTCACAGCAGGACAAATGGATTCATTATGGCCTGACTTCCAGCAAGAGTGAGCCTTCAATGAACATATAGCTGCTTTTGAGCTTCTCCCTAGAGTGGCTTTTACTCATCTCCCTTTTTTCTTAGTTTAAGTCATGGTGTCTAAGAAAAGAGTTTTGCTTATTATTATGTGACTCATCTTTAAATGCTCAGGAAATGGAATCCACTCTCCTTAGAACAGGGATCTGGAATTAAATAAGACATAAAATCTTTTGAATCCTCCACATTCTTTATACTTCTAGCTTTGTTAATTAACTTAAAATTATTTATGTAGCATGTGTCATGTGTCATGGCCGATGCCTGGTGTTTGGAATTAAAATACAAATAAAAGGGATATAGCTGATACTCTTATAATGTCAACAAAAAGTGGGAATATATGGTACTGGCTAGCTAGCTCCAGTCATAAGGACAAGGGGATATAGTTGACGGCTGATGGGTGGACTGCTGGTATTTAGGGCAAATGGCTTCAAACTATATATTTTTTCCTATGCGAATGTGTAAACTTTTTCTTCTTTCTTTTCTTTTCTTTTCTTCTTCTTTTTTTTTTTATTGATCATTCCATTCTTTCACATCTCAAATGATATCCCACTTCCCGGTTACTCCCTCCACCAACCCCCCATCCTATGATATCTCATTTCCCGGGTGCCCCTCCACCAACCCCCCATTCCACACCTGCCCTCCCCCCTTCCCTATGCCTATGAGAGAGTGCAAAGGGAAACAATGTTCTAAGCATATAAATAATAGAATACTGTTTTTAAAGTAAAATTATTTCTCTGCTATGAAATAAAATCCAAATTTCTTTGTAAGCAATCCTATAAACAGAAAAAAGTATAGCAGGAAATCAACCCAAAGCCATATTAATATACATGAATTGTGACAGTGGCTTGAGCTGGCTGGGGTAACAAAAGGTGGTTATAGTCAAAATCTGCTTGCTATCTAACATCAGGACCAACTAAGTGGTCACAACTGTCAGGTGAAGAGGATCCAGGAGGATCCATTTGTGGAGGCAGATACCAAGGTTCTGATTTGCGTCATTTGTTGGTTAGGGAAAGATATGATTCATGGAGACAGAAATACAGCACACATAGCAAAACAGTGAGTTTAGGCTATGATAAGTATAAGATATGTATAACATGTAAAACTGGAGATACCTTGCAGTGAGTATGGGGTGGTGGTGGCTGAACAGTAGATAAGCTTTGAAGGCATTCTGCCTAAAATTGAATTAAAAGACTCAGCGGTAGAAAAAATGACCTCAGAATGTAGAATGATGGAGAAAGTATATTAATTGAGCCCTGAAGGATGTCATATTCAGGGACTGGAGAAGGAGATTTTTCAGAGGTAACAGGCTCTGAGAAGATGGAGGAAAATCAGTACAATTGTCTGTGTTGAAAGTAAAAAGATTTTCCATGAAGGAACAGTTGCCTGTACTGAGTACATCTGAGAATTTGTCAAGGAAAGAAGAAGAAAAAGGAGGACTGACTAGTGAAGTGAGCAATATTAAGTGATATTTTAACAAGAGTAGTTTTGATAGATTGGTGCCAGAACCCAGACTGGACCGAACTGACTAGTAAATAGCTTGCGGGAAATGAATGTCCGGGTGGAAATGTATTAGACATGATTATGGGTAGCTTTGTTCATATTTTATACTGAGTTAAGGTTTTCTTTGTCTTTAAATATTCATGCTTGGTACAGTACATATTTTATTCCAGGGAAAAGGTTCCTTTGTCCTTAAATTCTCATGCTTGAAATGGCAGGGTCCTAATCAATTGCCAGAAGAATAGGGCATGCAAAAATAAAAAAATGCACTGTCTGCCATAAACGTGCATGCTAACTTTAATATGTTAACTCAGAGGTTTACGTCTATAAATAGTTCTTTAGGCCATAAAGCCATAATCTAGACTGCTGTTTAATAAAACTGGAAGAATATATCAACATACAGTTTTGGGGAAAATGAGTAAATTCACCTCTCTAACAGTTCTTTAGAAGCTTTAGTGTGTCCACATTTCTACTCTTGTATTCTAACAGAAGATGATTAAAGACAGTCCTCCAGCCACAAGAAAGTATATCTGAGAACACAGTAGCTTCTGGCACTGGACTGGATCAATGAGGTGAGGACTATGAATGGAAAAGAACAAAGGTGAAAGCTTCATCGTTAATCAAGTTGCTTTGTAGGTTACTGGCTAGTGGACACACCATCCAATCTCCATCTAGTTTCATAGGAGAAAATGTGCCAGTCACCTAAATACAATATAAGATAAATTGTGTCCTACTTTGAGAATTGATGCCAATGCACATATGTGGGGTCTAGAAAATTGGATTAGAAATATAATGCACATTGACTTGGAAAGTAATATATATGTTTTTCTTTTTTAAAGTCATAATAATTTTCCCAAATAGGAAAGCGCTAATTTCTACTTGATAATTTCAAGTGTGTGAATGAATGCTTTCTGAGTTGTCCATCAGACAGGACTACTAACACATTTACAAAATTTTCAAGTATCAATCTATTGTAATATTAAATGCAGATCAAGTCAGCAGTTCCTTCTTTGACATATAGTGTTTCCAAGCTTTTGTAAATTAGAATTTGTATTAATAAGCTATTTTGTAGGAAATATGAAACCATAACTAAGACCTTAAAAGATATTTTATAATCAAATTATCTTGTGTATAATATGGTAATTATACAAAAAAAATCACATAAAGTGCAGGTCTTTGATTATGTACAATCTTAAATGCTTGAAAATATTATTAATAATATTTCAGTCCTTTTTAGTGAAGAAATAAGAAAAGCCTTATTTCATAATTTTGTATCTATATTTATTTAGCTAGTTTGTCCTGGAGTATTTACTGAATAATCTATGCAAGTTACTGTATCTGATGACAAACAATATCTTATGTTTTTTTAAGCTACACCTTTATTTGTTACCTGCCTTAGTTTGTTTGTGTCTTCTGTTTGTTTGCTGCTAGCCTTTACCCTCGTCTCCTAGGGCATGTGCTAGACCACTGCTTTTCTTCACTCAAGTTTCACAGGTGATTGGACCTATCCTCAATTTCCTCTGGAAGAAGAAATTCTTGACGTGATAGATGAGCCTTGAGTTCTGAAGTCCTGCAGGGTTTGGGATTTGGCATAGGACCTATGTTAGCTGAGAGATTTGGGGGAAATTAAACATCTTAGCCTTCCCATTTCTTCATCTGTATAGTGAGAAATCTGTCTTACAGGATGGCTCTGAGGAATAAATATGTTCCAAAACGATGTTTCCTGTCACTGTATTCCGCACTCAGTCATGTAGTCCCTGTGCTGTCAGTCTTACTTAAGATCCCATGCCTTAGGAGCTATGGTGGCAGAGGCTAATTGTATTGTATTACTACTACTTAGTTCAGTTCCTCAACAAAGTAGCTATTTGATTAATGTTTATTAAATTGGTGGTGACAAAGTTTTGCCAAGAGTCAATATCTCTTAGTAGCTCATGGTATAAAATGAGTGGTGGATAAATAAGTAAGTATAAAGTTGTTAATAAAATGTAAAGATATGTGAACAAACATGCCAACTCAGGCTGGCCAGAGAGTCCTGGGAGTGCATCTACTTGGTGGTTGCTGGGTGTGGCAGGGCCCCAGGGTCTCTTTTAGCAAGTTTATTTTAGTGCATAAGATATTAGGGTCCTATCCCACCTCCAGCAGGTAGACAAAGCATCAAATGAGAGAGGGGTTTGCCATCCCACAGTTAAAACTCTGATCCATAATTGTTCCTGTCTGAAAGAACTACAGGGATGAAAATGGAGAGGAGCCTGAGGAAAAGAAGGTCCAGCCACAAGTCCAAAGTGGCATCCATCTCAAGGGGAGGTCCCAAGGCCTGACACTATTACTGAGGCTATGGAGCACTCACAAAAAGAGACCTAGTATGCGTTCTAGGACCGCATTCTGGAAGATCCAGCAGACAGCTGAGAGAGTAATGCAGATATTTGCACCCAACCAATGGAGAAGCTGCTGACTCCTGTGGTTGAATTAGGGAAAGGCTGGAAGAAGCTGAGGAGGAGGGCAACCCTGTAGGAGGACCAGCAGTGTCAACTAACCTGGACTCCCGAGATCTCTCAAACACTGGACCACCAACCAGGCAGCATACACCAGCTGATATGGGGCCCCCAACACACGTACAAGGGCAGACTGCCAGGTCTGTGTTCAGTCCGGGGTGATGCACCTAACCCTCAAGAGAGTGGAGGCCCCAGGCAGTTTAGAGGTCAGGTGGAATGGGGGGCAGAGGGTGGGAATAACCTCATGGAGACGGGGGGGGGGGGGAGGAGGAGATATGGGATGTGGAACAGTGGGAGGGTGGATGGGGGGAAACAGAATCTGGAGTGTAATAATTAATAATTTAAAAAGAGATATTAGGGTCCTAGAGAATTGTGCAGATCTTCATAGTTGATTGACATGAGATGGTTTAATACAAAAAACAAGGCAGCTTATGAGAAAGGGAAGTTAACAAAACTGTGACCATGTAACTTTACAGATGTTTGGAAGTTTAATGGTACTGTGCATATATATGAGGACACTAACATTTGGTAAAAGATTCCCTTTGAAGGAAAACACTCAATGTTTTCATCTACATGGGTTATACTTCATGTGAACTGGTAGGGAGATATTAATTTGGTAGTGAGTAAGGATTTCAATTTGAGATGAGGGAAAGCTTGGGGTTCTCTAGCGTAGAGTTAAAATAAAGACTGGTTAACAAGGGGGTAATGTGAGAGAATGCTTATGCTCACCTGGGAATAGTGTGAGACAGACCTCAGGAGAGTACTGATGAGTCAAGAGGGAACAACTAAATAGTCTCAAATTCCAGCCTAGCCAGACTAAAGCCGTTCCTGAACTCATGTTAAATATGTGCTTTTATAAGTCCCATTAATGTGTGTGTGTGTGTGTGTGTGTGTGTGTGTGTGTGTGTGTGTGTGTGTTTGAATTTTGGCTGGTTTGTGTTTCATGCTACATTTATTGAGATGAAAATACAATTTGTGAGAATAAGTTCTGTCCTTCCCACATGACTGCAAGGATCAAACTCAGATCATCAGCAGGTGCCTATCCCTGCTGAACCATCCTGTAGCCACATGTTAAATCCACTTTTAATAATGATTGAAGCTTTGGAGTTAATTAGCTCTATACTTAATTATCCAGGAGAGAACATAACTTTTTCTGAAATTATAATATAAATTAGAATGTATATTTCAAGAGAAGGTGAATGAACTTGCTGATATGTGGTGATTTCCTTGTAGCTATTAAAAAAAAAAATGACATATTGTATCTTTCCACTCTCTTTTCAGAGTGATTTCATTTAATAAATTAATTTATTTTCTAGAATTTAAAATATTTTCTTTTAAAAAATTAATTAATTAATTTATTTACATCCTATACACTGTATCTTCTCCCAGTCAAAACATTTTCTTAATGGCAGATAATAACTGTTATTGATCAACAGAAAGATTAACAATTTATTTTCAAAATAATCATATTTCTTCATTTTGTTAGCAATAGAAATCTATTGGTTACTGGTTAGTATTACTTATTTTCTTCTTTTGGTATTCATTTCCAGAAACATTTCCAAGATGCCATATCTCTCCTGGCTGTCCCAGAGAGAAGTGACTTAAAGCACAGCCAGTCATGGCCTCTGAAATTCAGATATGTGATGAAGTGAAATAAAGGCACGACCTGGTTAGATGTGATCTAATCCCGCAGCCCTAAAAGACTCTCCATTGTTCCCACTGTCTGTATTGCCAGGATTTCTCCAGGATATCAGCAGCCACAGTTTGTTGGGTTTTCTTTCCATTTTATGAACTGCTTCATCCATACACTTCCAGAAAGGTAATCATCTCAATTATCAGTTTAAAATGGCATGACCCAATTACATCATATAGAATTTTCAAAAAAATATCTATTTAAAAATTCTTTTCATTGGTGGAAAACAAACATCACTAACATCTTTGTTAAAAACCACAGAGTTCCAAAGCATTAAAATTATCTTTTAATGATTCATTAAACAATTTTTTTCAAAAGGTCAGTCCTGTCTTCATAATCCTATGTGGCTTTTCACACAAATACATACTGGGTCATGGAGTGACTAAGAGTCAAGATGAGTTTGAACTTGAAAAGTTCTAAGGTTTCTTATTTACAAATGCTGTCTCTCTCACTGTTATGACGGAACTAAATCCCTAGCTCCTTCATTACTAGCATGAAACCTTAGATAATGTTCCTAATGTCTGTTTTCCTAGTTCCCCACTTCTCAAATGAGGGGAAGGCAATTCTTAGTGTCCTTAGAAGAGGCTTTAGTTCACAGTAAGAACTCACCAAAGAGATTTAGACTCAATGCTCGAGAGATAGACCAGACAAAACCCATTTTTAAGCTTCCCTTAAGCAGCAGAATTATTAGTTAATTGATATTTAGTATTTCCGTTTCTGAGCCTTGCAGGTGCTCTGTTTTTTCAGTTCTTGTCCTAGGACAACATTGGGACTTCCTATTATGCCTCTGTTGTGTCTCTTTGATACTCATGCAGAAAACTTACATCACTTCTGATAGTACTGAAGATTAGGCAGGACACAAGCTTGTTACCCCATTCCTGAAGCTGAAGAGGCACTCTGAATTTTAACATTTATAGACTTATGTAAGAAAGATCTCTTTTATATGATATTTCATTATGCATCTGTCCCAGGTAGAATCAGTTCGTTAGACAACTAAGACGTGGTTCTTACTTTGTATGGGAGCTACCAAAACAACTTCAAATGCTTAGCCAGATTACCTGCCCACACTAACTGTGCTAGAGTTCTTGGAGCAGAGCTGGGAGAGCAAAATTTTCTTCAAGTCTCCAAGTGATTCTAATGTGCACGCAGGGCTGATTCACTGCTGTGTGACTGTTAACAGAACAAAAGGTCAGAAAGTGTAGAAGGTACAAAAGACATTTTATTTCTTATTAGCCATGTGTAATTTTTAAAATAAAAGATTTTGAATTGTGAATCAATAGTCTGAATAAGCTTTGCTTGTAGCATTAAGGATGAGGTACTACAATAAGACAAGGTAGAAGCCCTCATATCTGCTTTGTCCTTTGGGTTGTCTCTTTGGGGCCTGTTCTTTCTGAAGAGGAAATGGAAGGGAGTGGATCTGGGAGAGAGGGAGGTGGCAGGAGGCTTAGGAGGGGTGGAAGGTGAGGAAACCATGGTTGGTGGGTATTGTATGAAAGAAGGATCTATTTTCAACAATGAAAATGATCAGGTACTACAGTTATTTGAAAAGATGGTTCATCTCTGGTAATAGTTTATCTGTAGTCTTAGCCTATAATGACTTATAGTCTCTAGAACAACACATAAATATAGCTCTTAAAACTAACCTAAAGTGGTAATCCAAAAGAATACATGAGGGAATTTTTTTTCTAATATATTTGAAGAAGTAAATTTTCAGGGTTGGTTTTTTGTTTTTTTTGTTTTTGTTTTTTGCCTGCCACATACAGCAATTTTAGTAGATTTATTTTCCTGAGTCATTTGTTCAGCCCCTTTCTTTATTGGGCACCTTGAGTATAATGCATAAAGTTATGAATCAAATAGAAAATCTACACAGCCTTCCATGTTCTATGATGTGATGTCATACTTACACACTCTTCAGTCCTCTAGCAAACGGTTGACACTACTTTATAATACAGATTTCATTCGATCCGGTTTGTGTATGTCAACTTTAAAAGGCAATGTTTCAAGAAGTGAATATCTAATTTAATAGCTTCAGTGTCCATCATACCTGCAGGCTAATCTTTTCCTTAACACATTAGGTACTCACAGGCGATGAGGTGAGATACATATATCAATCCCCATACCTCTAAAGTAACAACAAAGCAAGTGGCATTCATCAGCAGTGTGTAAGAAGGGAAGCTGAGCCTACTAGAATGCGCAGCACTGAGTTTGGGCAGCTGGCCAATATTTAACACTGCCAGAGAAGTGTAATTTTATTTTAATAATTTATTTTTATCTCAAGGCCCAAAGCAGTATTTAGATCACTTTCAACTTACTCCTTAGTTATGACAATGTGTACTTCAGAGCTCTCAATGCAGCACAGCTGAATTTACGTATTAGCAGAGCAGAAAGCATATTTACTCTTCTAGTCTTTGGAAGGTTCGACAGAGAGATAATCATAGAGGCAAGGGCCAGACACTTGCAAACCCTTCAGTACTAAAACGCACCAGCCTAGAGAGCTAACATTTGAATCCTGAGCTCAGAATGCAGTGATGTGGAACTGGGGGAGGGATAATTTAAAGGATAGACATTTTACAGAGATGCACATTGTTTTATGCAGATGCACCGCTTTGAGTGGAATCCATACAAAGAAGAATGAAGAGCACACAGATTTGCCACACAGTTAGCTAAAATAATTAACAGAGATGGCAGGTTTAGTAAAATGGGTGTTGAGACTATAGGATTTGCTGTCTTCTCAGGACCAATCTGTCAAGTTTCTTTATGGCCTTTCAAGTTTTTCATTTAATGGATTTTCAAGTTATAATAACTATTTCTATGCAAATGTGACTAATTATAATTCAGTGAGCAGCACCACAGCATCATGGCCATTTATAAAATCCTTACTTGGGTGTATGTCTATATGTGTCTGTGTACATGACTGCATGCATGCATGTGCATTTTCCATTGTTTCTGTCACATGCTGTACATAGTTCTTTCTTTTCCCACTGGGATATTCTGTGACTTGTTCCATGTGTAGTTCAGATTTTTCATCTCCAGTAAGAGTTATATCTTTGTTTTACATTGGTGCTGATCTTTTTGTTTCTTTCTTTGTTTCTAGCCATGAATGTTACTCAATTTTGTTGTTGCTATAAATGAATATTTGTAAGAAACAAATTAAAGGAGGGACAATTATTTGGGCTCATAGTTGAAGGTACTTCAGACCATAGATTTTGGCTCTAGGAACTTGAGGAGAAGGAAGGTGTTCACCTCATGGAGAAGTAAGGAGCTCCAAGATTAAAAATAATATGCAATGGCACACCACCAGTGATCTGCTCCTTCCAAATAGACCCCACCTTATGAAGCTGGCCCTGCCTCCCCATTAGCTGAGGGTCAAGCATTCAGCACTTAAGTCTCTTGGAGACATTTCACTCATATTGCAACAACTGACAAGGGAAATTTTTTTTTAGTATCTTAAAAATTAATGTTATCTGTTGTAAATTAGGGACTTTATATATACATTTTAATAAATATTATAAATGTATATTAATTTGCCTTAAATATTTCTTTCATTTTTCATCTCCAGTACACATAACAGATCATGTATTTATACTTTTGTTTAAAAATTTATTTTAATCTATAGTTAATAAACCTCAAAGAGTGTAAATTATGATATATGATGTCGGTAGGTTTGTCCTGTTTGTGGTGCTTGAATTTTCTTTATTATTTTCAAAATGTGGCTTTCTGGCTTTGCCTGGACAGGCACTTTCCAGGTGGGATTCTTACCATTGCACAAGTTATCCAACATATGTTTAGGAACACACACACACACACACACACACACACACACACACACACACATACACAGAGAGAGAGAGAGAGAGAGAGAGAGAGAGAGATCAATGTATCCATTATTTGAATATTTATTGATCTATTCATCATCATCCATGTATCCTCTATCATCTCTACTATCATCTATCATTATCTTTCTATTTATCATCTATCTACAATCTATCATCTATCTATCTATCTATCTATCTATCTATCTATCTATCTATCTATCTATCTATTATCTATCTGTCATCTGTCTTTCTATCATTTTCCTATCTATAATCATTTGGTTCTGATTTTCTTTGAGGAATATTGATTAAATTCAAAACTTCATTTACCTAAAACTTTTCAGATAAAAACAGCTCTTATCTTTTCTTATCCCACATTTGTTTCTTTCTCCGGGACAGAAATGTTCTTAGTATGGAATGGTTTCATGAGCATTTGACTTGATCATTATAATACTGTTTTGCTTTTTGACCCAAATTTTCCATATGTACTGTCAAAATGTAAATGTGCTTTTCTGATCCATCTTCAGGCCCCACCAGAGTGACTCAGGTGTGGTCAGAAGATACCCTTTAAGCATTAGACTCTTGGAAGTTAGCCTCCATTTCAGAGTGCTGTCAGAAGCAAAGCAATTCACTTCCCATGTGATCCAGATCCTTTGCCAAAGGAGGCTGGGAAATAGCCCCAGTCATTTCTGTGCAAAGAAGATAATGGGGTGGACATGGGCTCCATATTAGATACTGAGTTGACCAAGAATTTTTCTAATATTTTGTTTTCTGTTGTCAGAATGCTTTTCCTTAATGAACGTTGTGCAGCTCAAGCTGGATCTTACCACATGTCCCCTTCCAGAGAACCTAAGATATGACAAAATCCCTCTGTACCTAGGTGTGGAAACATGAACAAAGATGGGGAGTATGTTGATGCGGTTAAGGGATGAAACCCAGGAAATCTGACTCTGGACACCAGCATCAGGGTGTAAATCTGAGTTTATTGCCAGCCCATAAGTTTATATGCAATGTTTGAGCCAATCCCCAGCCTAAATCCTTGGCCAACTGAAGCTCATCTATTTGCCTTGGTTTCTGTTTGCAGTCTCACCAGTGTATCAAGAGTCATCTTAGATCACTTGCTGTATATGGCAGATCAGGCCTCTTTGAGGAGTCCCAGGAGCCTGTGGCATCTTGCTCTCCATTCTACCTTTTTCTTCAAAAGATGGTTTCTACATCCCCCACACCTAGGAGAGTACATAATATTTTGAATTCAATGAAGATTCCAGCTTATTTGTACTAAATATACTGTCAGTTTTTGTCTTAAAATTATTGATTTCAAAAAATATTGAACTAAAAAATCTTTGATCACTAGTAATATCATTTTAGTTGTAATTATTCCATCTCCCATATCCTGTGTAATTACCACTACTACTTCCCAAAGTTTTGGATAAATTGTTAACCTAGTAACAGAGTCTACTCATAAATCTGGATTAAAACAAATAAATGAATGACTTTTGTTTGCTGGTTTTCATTATTTATCCTGTTAAGCATCTGTTTTAGAAAAACAGAGTGGTATATATTTATAATACTGGGTATTAAAGGGTAACAGAAGCAGAGTTTGAGGCCCGCATACTATATAGTGAATTCTAGTACATTCTAAGCTGGGCAGTGAATTCTAGACCAGCTTGATCTACATGAGGTCAGATTTGCCTCATGAAACAAAGCAAAAGGGAATGGACAGTAGACATTTAAAACAGAGTCACTTAATTAGCTGGACGTAAATAATGGCCTTTAAAGCTGGATGAGGTGGCTATTGCCCATACCTTCTCCTAGAAGTTAGGAATCAAAGGCAGGAGTAGGGGGCTGGAGAGATGGCTCAGCGGTTAAGAGCACTGACTGCTCTTCCACAGGTCCTGAGTTCAATTCCCAGCAACCACATGGTGGCCCATAACCATCTGTAATGATATCTCTTATGCCCTCTCCTGGTGTGTCTGAAGACAGCTACAGTGTACTTATATACATAAAATAAATAAATAAAATCTTTAAAAAAAAAAAAA
>CM052705.1:73252293-73254686 GCA_028551405.1 Uromys caudimaculatus | reverse complement strand
CAAAGGCAGGAGTTCTGGTGTGTGTGTGTGTGTGTGTGTGTGTGAGAGAGAGAGAGAGAGAGAGAGAGAGAGAGAGAGAGAGAGAGAGAGAGAAGCTCGAGCTACAAAATAAGTCTCTGTCTAAAAATATAAATAAATTTTATTCTATTTTCATATGGCTCTATTACACTGAAGTGATCAACTTGAAGTCATATTAGTTCCAATGAAAATAGATACACAGTTGCAGAAAGTCTAGATCCACAATTAATCTATAGATGCTTTCTTATTTGCTATCAGGATTATATGTTAGAATATTGCTGCCTCCCTGAAGCTTTCCCAGCTGCTAACCCCATTTTCCTTCCCTAGGGTAACTTGATTTCATGCCTTAATATCACACATTAAGTTGATGTATACCACGCCATTTGACTCTTAGGCAACTATGCTTTTGTGTCTGGGTTGTTTCACTCAATACTGTTTTTACAGAGCTCATGAATGTTATGTATATTAGTACATTGATTTTAATGATTGGATAGTATCCTATTTTATGGCTTCTATTTCAGAAAAACTGTTAGGCTTTGACTACTTAAATATTTTTTGTCACCTTTAATGTTTTTTATACCCCTCCTGGGAATATACCCAAAAGATGTTCCACTATATCACAAGTACATGTGTATGTACTCCACTGTGTTCATTGCAGCCTTATTTGTAAAAGACAGAAACTGGCAACAATCCGTAATCGAAGATAGATACAGGAAATGTGGTTTATTTACACAATAGAATACTAGTCAGATATTAAAAATGAGGACATCATGAATTTTGCAGGCAAATGGAGGGAACTAGAAAATATCATTCTGAGTGGGATAACCCAGATTCAAAAGGACCTGCATAGTATGTACTTACTGATAAATGGATATTAGCCAAAAAGTACAGAATACCCATGATCTCACTCACAGACCATAAGAAGTTTAACAAGAAAGAAGGCCCAAGTGAGGATGCTTCAATCCCACTTAGAAGGGGTAACAAAATTATCACGAGAGGTAGAAGGAGGAAGGGATCTGGGTGGGAGGGGGAGGAGGACGGGAAAGGGAAGGCAGGATCAGGTATTGGGAAGACAGGAATGAAGCCCAGAGGACCAGGAGAATGAATGGAAATATGCAGCTTCTTATGCTGGGGGTGAGGGGAGTTTCTAGAAATCCCAGAGACCTGGGATATGAGAAGCTCTCAGGAGTCAAGAGGGTTGACATTAGCTGAAATGCACAACAGTGGGGAGATGGAACCTGAAGAGACCACCTCCAGTAGTTAGATAGAGCCTCCAGTGGACAGATGGGGACACTAACCCACCTTCAAAATTTTTGACCCAGAATTGTTCCTGTTTAAAAGAAATGCAGGAACAAAAATGGAGTAGAGACAGAAGGAAAGGCTATCCAGTGACCCAAATTCTGACCCTATTACTGATATCATGTTGTGCTCGCAGACAGGAGCCTAGCATGGTTGTCCTCTGAGAGGCTCTACCAGCAGCTGACTGAGACAGATGCAGATACCTAGAGACAACCTTTGGACTGAGATCAGGGACCCCTGTGGAAGAGTTAGGGAAAGAATTGAAGGAGATGAAGGGGATTGTAACCTCATAGGAAGAAAAATAGTGTCAACTAACCCAGACCCCTGGGAGCTTCCAGAGACTTAGCAACCAACCAAACAGCAAGCATGGATTGGTCCATGGCCCTCAAGACATAGGTAGCAGAGAACTGTCTTGTATGGTCTCAGTGGGAGAGGATGTGCCTAATCTTGTAGTGACTAGATGTCCCAAGGAAAGGGGAGGCCAAGGGTGAGGATGGATAGAGAGTGCCCTCTCAGTGTCAAGGGGTGTGTGGTGAAGAACTCTGGACTGGAACTGGGAGCAACATCTGGAATATAAATAAATAAAATAATTTAAAAATATTTTGTCATACTCCATAAATTTTTTCATATGTGTACTGAGAATCAAATTGTTTGATTATGGTATAATTCCATACCATAAATTTGATGGGTAGATATTACATTTTCTTAAATAAATTGTAGGAAATTGAACTTCTTAAGTGTGGAAGCTTCAGTATCCAGTTTACAAATGTATCTGTTGCTCTTATTCATTTAGCTATTCTAGAGGTGATGAGATAGTATTTGCTTTTCATGTTCAATGTCCTCTGCCTTTCATTAATGATGAAGAGCACATAGCAATTTGATTTCATTCTGTGCATTCTTTCAATTGCCTTTTATCATTTTCTCTTCTGAAAGCAGTTATTTGTCATATCTTACTTATCACCAGTGTTTTTCCTATAGTAATAGTACAGGCTTTGTTGGTCACATGCATTAAATATTCTGTGGCCTGCTTTGTACAAAATGCTTTCTAAGAATAGACTAGAAAATATTTTAATAGT
>CM052705.1:73239793-73247293 GCA_028551405.1 Uromys caudimaculatus | reverse complement strand
TTGGGTCAAGTTGATAATTAAAACTTTAACAAGCAGGGAAAGCCTTCATAAGATTTAGGATAATTTGTCTCTGGTTAGTCAATATTTGACTCTTTGTCTAATTGATTTATGTATCAGCACTCAGGGTTGGCCCTGCCTCTAGGAATCATTCACCCACCACTCTACTTGTTAGGTACAACCACAAGATAAAAGGAAAGGAAAAATTTCATGGGATCAGACCTATGAGCAGGATTGACTTAAATAAAGAGGATTAATCTAGGACAGGATATTAACTTCTGTCTACAAAATTTCACCAAATTCAATCTTAAATAAGACAAATTCACATTGATCTAGGGTATGATGGCTTACATCTGGCCTGTCACCCTAGCTCTTGGAAGGTTGACATAGTATGATCAAAAATTAAAGACTCATCTATGCTACAAAGTGAATGTGGGCTACATAAAACCTTACTCCAAAAATGAATAAGTAAAAACATAATATATTTATATAATACACCTTTGTCACTGAAGTATTAAATTTGTATAGAGTTATATGACAAAAAACAACACGATGAGGGTAATATGTTCTAATGAAAGCTGGAAGAAAGAGATATGATGTAGAGGCAAAGTCCCTTGGGATTTCAGGAAATACAGGCATCTTAGAGATTTAGATAGAAAGAATAATTTTTATGCAGAACTTTTTTGGCTTAACTGTATGTAAGATACACTCCTTTTCCTTCTCTGTTTTCTTACAAAACTTGTAAAAATCGGTTGAACAGAGTCATTTTGTTTTAGCAGTTATTCTAGTAAATAACCCACTGTTCCAAGCTCATTTACTATTACCTAAACCACAACTCAACCACAGAATTACTTGTTGTAGGAAACAGGAAGTTTTCTAAACACTGTACAATCAGGATATTTCCAGTGTGTGCTAACACAGTAAAGCAGCTGGAAGAATTCAGAAATATTAGCTGGTGTAGAGGTTTTTGTTGTTTGTTTGTTTTGCCTAAAACCACACTGATACTTCTCAGAACCCAAACACTTTAAAAACCACAGTTTATGAAATTCTTATAAAGTCATATCTATCTTATGGGAAATTGTCATTATTTTTTCTTTCTTTTACTCACAGTGTCTCTTTTTCTGTTCCTTGCTTGGCTTTAAGATACAATAGATATATAGTCTTTAATGTCTGAATGGTCATGTCTTAATGAAAGTCCCCAAGAAAGTACATCTATAATTCTTAGCTATAATTTTTGTGTAAGCTTTCAGTTCCTTCCTGATGATAACTGTTAGGTTTCTATGTCTGGTGATACAAATAATCACAACCACAGTAGCTTATTCTGCATGGATAGAATATTTTCTAGTTCTGGGGTGAGAAGTCTGTATTATTGTTATTTGTTTTAAATTGTAAAGGAATATCATAGGCATGGTAATGCCCTTCAAATATGTCTATGTTCTTACCAAGGAACTGTAGATATGACACAATACAAGAAAGCTAACCAACCATTGATTGCTGCTTTGAAGATAGAAGTGTATCATGGAGACAAGAAGATTTAGGCATGACTGTGGATCCTCCCAGCTCTGAAACCTGTGAAACTCATTGAGGATGTGGAGTTAAATGGATGTAAGATGCATTTCTTCAGCTGTTGTGATTATTATTATTATTATTATTATTATTATTATTATCACTATTATTAGTATTTTCTATTTTAAGTCTTTATCTGGAAAGAAAAATAAATTCTGTACATAGGTCACTGTAGGCAGTTTTCAATCCTCTGTGACTCCAGCTCAAGAGGACTTTGTAGTCTCTTCTGGACGCCACAGGTAACCTGCCTACTTGTGTGGACACAGACACACATGCACACAGAACCCATAACAAAGCAGGTGTATATGCGGGATGACGATGGTTCATTCTATGAAACATGGCTGGGTTGGAGTAATCAAATATTTGGTTACAAGTTAGTCTAACATTAAAATCAGTAATCTTTAATGAGGAGATGACCCTACTCACTGTGGGATGGTCTCATCTAATCAGGTAAAATAAAGAGGATCCCAGGCAGGATCTCTGCCAACTGACTCTTCAGGTAAGCTGCAAGTTACCTCCATAGCCTGTACTTGCAAGCCTTCACAATCCTGTGAACTAGTTCTCTGGAAAATCACTCCACACCCCACACCCACTCACACAGGTGTGTCCCTGTCCCCACCTTGTTGATTCTATTTAGGGTTCTCAGAGACACAAAAATAAAAAATTGGGGGATTGGCAGTGATTTGAAAATGAACAGAAAATAATTACCTTGCTTGTTCTTTGTAATTTGGTGATAGTCTTTTTATTTTAAGATTTTTTAACTAATGACATTAATTCTCCTTAAACTTGGAATTCATGCTCTGTTACATATTTTATTCATTGGCTGCCAGCATTAAGATGTGTTTCCCTTCCCATGGGAGCATGGTTCTGCCTCCGAATATTAAAGCACGGAACTATTTGCCTTGTTTTTGTGCAGCAGACCAGTTACGTGCTCACAATCATGAATTTTGTACATGAAACTCTTCTTGCTTTTTAACATATTCTTGATTTTCAAACAATGAACATTTCCTGGATGTTCTCTGGCTCAAAACTTTGTAAATCTGACTCAAAATGAGGAAGATAAGAGCATAATGGTTCATATTTTCTAAGGTTAATATCACAAAAGCTATTTAAAAGAGAAAGTATTGTGACCAAAGTTTTGTACTCACTATTGGCTAAATTAGATTGTCTTTGATTTATTCATGGCACCTCAACATAGAAATTTGCATAACCATGTTGCACAAAATCTAAGAATGTATTTTGATTTTTTAAAAGGAAACTCTGTTTTGCTGAACCAATTATGGAGCTTTAGAAGATTAACCTGATTTTCCAGGGTCAAACTGGTGATGGAGTGCTCAGTGTCTCTTTGGCTGCTGAAATTCATGAGGGTTTGAGGTCAAGAGTTTCAGAGTGATGAAGATGGTGGTTGCTGACAGAGTTTTCTTTCTAAGTACACAGAGTCCCTTCTCAAGTTATCAGAACCTCTAAAACTTACCAGACAGTGCATCTCATGCCATACTTTCCAGTTTATACACCAGGGAACAAGAACTGGATGCTACCTATTCTAGAATATTTAGGCAGTGCTATTTAAAAGAATTTTGTTTACATTGGATGACCCTCAGCAGTAAATAGTTGGAGTGCTTTTTAAATACAATTGTTGTTACATTTTTACTTATTTCACTGTGTGCACATATGGAGGTAAGCAAACACCTTGTAGAAGTTGCTCACCCCTCTACCGGGTGGGTCCCCAGGATTGAACTCAGGTCATCAGTCTTGGCAGCAATCATTGTTACTGGCTGAGCCATCTCAACTTGGATTGCTTTTTGATATACAAGTATAAGAAACCATCCTGATGAATTGGACCGCGGGCTCGAGCCAAAAGCCCTCAAGTGAAACCTCTAACAGCATATTTAAATTGAGCTTAACTCAGAGTTGGTCTGTGGTGTTATATGTTCTTCAGCTCTTTTGCTCAATTATCTTTGTGGTAAAAATTAAAGGCCTTAAATATTGTGCCTTTAAGCTCTCTGTTAGGTCTTATTTCCCAGAATCCTAAATGTACTTACTTTTCCTATCTCTTAAAAAAAAAATCACAAATATCTGTGCTTGCTGAAGTATGCACTCGGAAAATGGATTACCTTGTATATGCTTGTAATCATTTCTAAATGTTTGTCATATATCACTGGTGGGATATAACATTTTTTTTTATTACAGAAACTCTTCACAGTGCCTTCCCTTTTTACTAGATCAGTGAGAAAACTGCTTGGAAAAACAGATGCTATTCATTAAAGTGAAGTAAACTCATTTCAAACATCTAATGCATGGGTATTTGAGTTATTTTAAGATATGTTTTAATTTCAAAGACTAAATTTTAAGTGTGTATGTGCCAATGCCTCAAGGATCTAGAAATATTCATCATTTTGATTGCTTATAATTAGCTAATGGGCTTAATACAACTTATAAGTCATGATCTTCTACATTTCTCCTGACAATTAATAGGACCCATACATCATCCCTGATACAGTTCCTCATTACTCATGTTTACTGTTAGTGCTATTGGATGTTGAGGGGCACTGGCCATGTGAGGACAGCTTCAAGGGAATGGAGAAATGGGATGTTGGGAGGCAAGTGCTGGGAGTGTTTGTTATACAAACTGGAAGATCAGTGATTTCTGATGAGATGAGAGAGTAGAATCATGCTGTGGTAAAGAGCATCTTGTGACCAAACTTTCATTAAGGTTAAGATTAGAATGCATATGTGGACACTAAGTATAGTGACTATTTCTGATTGTCAACTTGACTATATCTGTAGTGAATTATAATCCAGAATTAGAAGGCTCACCTGTGATCTAGATCTTGAGAGTGGAAGACACAAGGTGTGGTGGTGCACACACCTCTAATCTGGGCCATACCTGCTGCTGGAGATCTACATAAGGACATTAGAAGGAGGAAGATTCAATCTTCTTCGCCTGCGAGCTTTGTGGGACTAAGTGACTGCTAGATCCTCAGGTTTTCATTCACAGCTACTGCTGACCATTGTTGGGGAATTTGACTATAGACTGTAAGTCATTAACAAATTCCCTTACTATATAGAGACTACATATAAGTTCTGTGACTCTAGAGAACCCTGACTAATACAGAAGTTGGTACTGGGAGTGGCTCTAGAGGAGCAGAAAGCAGTATAAGGATGAATTTTTTAAGAATCTAGAGTTGGTTTAATAATTCACCAGCACCTTCAACTGCTGAGACCTCTCCAGATACGCTCTCTTCTGGGAGCTTGGAGAATATTGAAGACCTGTGGTTGGAAATATATTTTAAACTTAAAGAAGCTAATGCCATTGAGCATCTTGATGAATTGGGTGATTGTGTGCTCAAAACGTTTTGCAATATGGCAAAAAAATTTGAAAATGACTTTGCTGGCCAGTTGCTTTTAGTATCTCTGGAAAAGATGATGAAGGAAAAGAAGGAGTTGCATAATAAAATTGAATGGATCCAGATGCAAGTGAGCAATCTAAAAGTTGCTAAGTGTGTCCTTGAAGAGAATCTATCTTCTCCCCAGCAGCCAAAGAGTTCAGGTTGCAGAAAATCAAACTGAAGTTCTCATTATAAGGTTGGCTTAATTGCAGTGAAAGTTCAGGTCTCAGCCTCAGAGGATGTCAGCAGTTAAAGTAAGGACATTAATTGGCAAAGAATGGGATCCTGTAACTTGGGATGGGGATGTGTGGGAAGATCCTGTTGAAGCTGAGAATTCTGTTTCTTCAGATTCTCAATGGTTTACCCCACCTGAGGAAGTAGTATCTTCAGCCCCACCCCTTCAAATAATGCCTTCACCACATCAGGAAATTAATTCCCCAGAGTCTGATAAACCAGCAGTGACTTTCGCTGAAGAAAATGCCAGACAAGATAATATTGATGCTTCTCAAGGCCCACCAATAGTTTCTTCTAGACCTATAACCAGACTCAAGGCAAAACAGGCCCCTAGAGGGGAGTTAGAAAGTATAGTCCATGAGGAAGTACACTACACTACTAAGGAGCTTAATGAGTTTGCTAATTCATTCAAGCAGAAGTCTGGAGAATATGTGTGGGAATGGATTTTAAGGGTGTGGGATAATGGTGGAAGGAACATAAAACTAGATCAGGCTGAATTTATTGACATGGGTCCTCTGAGTGGAGATTCAAGGTTTAATATGGAAGCTCGTATAGTTAAAAAAAGGTGTCAGAAGTTTGTTTGAATGGTTGGCTGAAGTGTTTATCAAAAGATGGCCTACTGAAAAGGAGTTGGAGATTCCTGATATCCCTTGGTTTGGTGTTGATGAAGGGATTTTAAGGTTCAGGGAAATTGCAATGCTAGAGTGGATACGTTGCGTAAAACCTAATTCTCCACAATGGGAAGGCCCAGAAGATATGCCCTTCACCAATCCTATAAGACACAAACTGGTGAGAGGGCCACTAGCACACTTGAAGAGTTTTGTTCTTGCCCTTTTCCTTGTGCCAGACCTTAGGGTTGGAGATGCTGCTGCTCAATTAGATGAATTAAATGCAATGGGTTTAATTGGGCCTCGAGGTAACAAGGGCCAGGTGGCAGCATTGAACCACCAGAGACAAGGTGGTTGTAGTTATTATAATGGACAGCTTAGACAAAACATCATTTATAATGACATATACTGTGATGGTCATCACAGGAGAAGTGAAATTTATAATGGCATGACTTGTTCAGACCTTTGGTTCTGGCTAGTCACTCATGGTGTTTCCAGGTATGAAATACATAAGAAGCCTACTGCATATATGTTTGATCTGTATAAGCAGAAAAATTCTCAAACAAATGAAAGAGAGGCTACATTGGATCCTGACAAAAGGCAATCTAGGCCAGTGAATCAATTTCCAGACTTGAGCCAGTTTGCAGACCCAGAACCCCTTGAATGAAGGAGTGGCCAGGTTCCCCTGAGGAAGGATCTTGATAAGACACCTAAAAGTTTTGCTGTTAGCCTTTCTCCAGTCCTTCCCCAGAGGGACCTATGGCCTTTTACAAGGGTGACTGTACACTGGGGGAAAGGAAATAATCAGACTTTCAGGGGCCTATTGGATATTGGCTCTGAACTGATGCTGATCCCAGGAGATCCCAAGAAACATTGTGGCCCTCCTGTTAAAGTAGGGGCTTATGGAGGACAGGTGATTAATGGAGTTTTGACTGATGTCCAACTTACAGCAGGTCCAGTAGGTCCCCGAACACATCCTGTGTTCATTTCCCCAGTTCCAGAATGTATAATTGGGGTAGATATACTTAGAAATTGACACAATTCTCACATTGGTTCCTTGACATGTGGAGTGAGGACTATTATGGTTGGAAAGGCTAAATGGAAGCCGTTAGAGTTGCCTCTGCTAAAGAAAATAGTGAATAAAAAACAGTACCGTATTCCTGGAGGAATTGCAGAAATTACTGCAACTATCAAGGACTTCAGAGATGCAGGGGTGTTGGTTGCCACGACATCTCCCTTTAACTCTCCTATCTGGCCAGTGCAGAAGACAGATGGATCACGGAGAATGACAGTTGACTATCGAAAACTAAATCAGGTAGTAACTCTGATTGCAGCTGCTGTACCAGATGTAGTTTCGTTACTTGAGCAAATTAACACATCTCCTGGTACCTGGTATGCAGCTATTGATCTAGCAAATGCCTTCTTCTCAGTACCTGTCCATAAGAACCACCAGAAGCAATTTGCTTTTAGTTGGCAAGGCCAGCAGTATACCTTTACAGTTTTGCCTCAAGGATATATTAACTCTCCTGCCCTGTGTCATAATTTAGTTAGAAGGGATCTTGATCGTTTGTCTCTTCCACAAAATATCACATTGGTGCACAATATTGATGACATTATGCTGATTGGACCAAGTGAGCAGGGAGTAGCAACCACTTTGGACTCATTGGTAACACATATGCGTATCAGAGGATGGGAAATAAATCCAA